>OY728141.1:567785761-568222034 GCA_963277665.1 Viscum album
TGATTGAAGAAGGATTTTGTATTCTCATCTAGGTTCATCTTTATATCGTCAAACCAGTTGTGTAGTACTTGATGTTTTTCCTCCTTCACTTTGCTATCTCCTTAATAAATGTTCTCCAGTTTATCCCACATTGACTTGGTAGCTGTGAAAGTCATTAAATTTAGATAAATCATATTATAAAGGGCTGTTGTGAGAGGTTTATGTGCTTTTTCATCAACATCAAACAATTTCCTATATGTATCTATCATCGAATGTCCGGTAAAATCAATAAAAAGTATTTCTTGTGCTGTAGAAAATAATACATCCATTCCAAGAGATATTATTTGAGTTCTCATTCTATTTTTTCCATATGTAAAAATTACTTCCATCGAATAGGGGAATTATACTAATGTTGACAAGATTTTCCATGAAAGACAGATTCAACACCATCATCCTTTACCCTCTAATACAACCTGAAGGACCCCACAAAACCTTAAGAGGGGAGGGGAGAATTAGTATGTCAACTTTTTTACTTTAAACTGTTGGATCATGTTACCACATAGGTAGAAACCTATTAAACATATATAAAGGGTAAGTTCATAAAATAAACACTCACATTTAAAGAAATGACATTACAATTTCAGGTGTTTCACCATGAAGAGATAAATATAGGAGAATACACCGATAGTGTTTCAGTTGTACCAAAAACCACTATTCATTACATGTTTTGGATTACAAGAGTTTAGCACAATCACTATGTCCTAGGTTCACTACCTTTATAATGTTTTAGGAATACCACATCGTGTCCCTCAGATCACTTCTTCTAACTCCCCCTTTCTCACTGCATTGGAAGAATATTCACTCTGTTTAACGACATGAATGTCACTCCAATGGTTTAGTATTAGATCATGAATCCTCAACTATAAATGGATGCTCTATTGGAGTCACTTAATCACCGACATATGTAATTTATTTTCCCGTACACTGATATGTTGTGGAAATTAATTCCACAAACTGATTTGGTCAATTTGTAGGATTCCTTGGGTGTTTGGCGTATTGCTTTTGTTTTTACGTACCACTTCTTTTTCTATGTACCACTACTGTTTTTGTGTTCTTTCCAGCTATTTATTCATACCATCCAGCTATTTCAGTGTACCATCTAAATCCTCCATGAACTATCCTTCTCCACGTAATTCCTTACTCAGTGTACTGCTCTACTCCACCACATACTATTCTGCTCTGCATATTGCTTTGCTCGGCCACGTACTATGATAGCTTCCTCCGTGAACCGCTCTCTCTTCCACATAATATTTTCCTTCTATATATGACACTCTCTGTTCAGCATCTTCTCCTCCACGAACCACTTCGGACTTCACCAGATTTTATCCTGAAATTTTAATCTCCAATATCTTCACATGAAAAAGGGGATTGTTTCTCCTTAAATAGGCACATAACTCCTCTAATTTCAGTATTCTGATTTACCCAAAATTTTATTTTGTGGTGATCTTCACTGTAAACTTAACTTAATATATGCACTATCATCCTCCACCACGTACTACAATTCTTTGAACTGTTAACCATTATTGTTTTCCATTAACCCTCAGTGTACCATATGTTTGTCGGTCCACGTACTACATCTCTTCACTGCGTACTATAACTGCGAACCGTTTTCAGCAGCATTCCACATACTGCGCGCCTTCACCGCGTTCCGTCAGTAAATTATATTTTTTGTTCTATGAACCATTACTCGCCCCACATGTGGAATGCCCTTACCACGTAATGCACTCTTTCACCTCATACTGCATGCCTTCAACGCGCACAACACACATTCACTGCTTACCATTGTTGTGAACTGTTACCAAAAATCTGATTTTTGAGGCACAAAAATATGGAAAACACTGGATAACTATGCCACATTTAATACTACATTCATTCTCAAATGTATGAACCTATTCATTGCAAATACCCAAGTCAGCCATTTTCATATTGACAACAAACACAAACCAACCCCCATTATTAACAATGAGATGCCTTTGTTCCAACAGGTACCAATACAGTGGACTAATACTGATTTATTACATTTTATTGATAATCTATATGAACATCCTTTAAACATACTTATGTTTATAATCATAGTACTTAATATTTTATTATATCCTAAGGAATAAATTTATCATTGTAATTGTGAATAAAAAAACTGATGTCAGACATTCAGTTATGCCATAACATTATGATCTTTCAAGCATCATCTATCTATGACTGTTGCATCAAAATCAAAAATATTTCCATTGGATATTCATCTGTAAATAGTAGTTCATTTCAATATTTTGGAGAAGATATATTTTTTCAACTAAATTCTACTGAAGTTTTCTCTAACTGAACACCCATTATTATTTGTTGTAATACATTAGATAATTATCATTCTATAGAACTTTTATCAGGGTTGTTTGCATAATAAAATTTGGTTTTTATTATATATCTAATCATTTTTATGATTGAGGGATTCTAGGGATATGAATACGGTGAATCCGGTTTTCCAGATTGAGGGTTTCGGTGGATAGGACAATGGTGAATCTGATTTATCAGATAAAGGGATTATAGGGATAGGATGATAGACAATGATCATTGTTATGATTAATCATTATGAATGAAGAGCATCAAATAATGAAGACAAATGTTTAGAAGTATTATTTTTTGGAAGAGATGTTCATGAATCCTGAAATGGATCGACAAGATTTCAAAATGATGAAGGAGTTCATGAAGAACCTCATGAAAAAAGATTAAACATTTCATTCCAACTCTTTATGATTACATTATAATACATTCTAATGATTACCTATAAAAATAATTTTCATCCAAATCCTTTTTTGTTGAATTTTTTACAATTATGATTGGATATATATTATTTCATTTTATTTATGGATGATTAGTTAGTTCAATTTATTGTTTCCTGTGTCATATTTTCAATCATTTCGAGATACATTGGATTCATTCTAATTCTTTTTTTAAATCCCAAAGGGGAACAAAAATTTATAAAGGGTGATTTTTTTGTTAAAAAATAGATACTGTATTTAGGGGAGAAGTATACTAGGGTAGAAAAATATTCATTAAGTAGAGTTGTTCTAATAATTTCCATTTTTTTTTGAATTAGTTATAAACTCAGGGGGAGTTATAAGAAATTTTTATCTTTGATGTTATTAAAAGTATAAAGTGTTATGAGCTTTTCAAGTTAAAATTTTTCATTTAAGTGTTTTGTTTCGTGATTTCCAAAAAGGGGGAAATTATTAGTTCAAGAGTATTAATTCTTAATTTTCTATTCCTTCAGTTTTATAAATAAAAATCACATTCATTAAAAAATTACAATTTTTAATATAAAATTATTTTTAGTATTTTTTTTAAAAAAAACTAATTATTATCATAAATAGATATTTTCTTAATTTATTATGAATAATAAAAATATAATAATCAATATAATTCATCAATAATGAAGGTTTTTTGATCTATTATAATGAAATTTGTTTAGACGAGTTATTAAACTTATCTCTTGTTTACCTAACTATAAAAAGTTATGACCATCAGACTGGCCGTGGAACCAATAAAATAGACTAATTATAATTCAATTCATCAAATTGATAATAAAAATAAAATTCCATCAAACAAACTAATGTTTAGAATTGGAGTTCATAAGAATTTTTTTCAACGCAAGGAATACTTTTAGAATTGTAATGGTGCTAAAACCCCACATTGGACATTCAGTTATGCCAAAACGTTAAGAATTTCCAAGAATCTTCTATCCGAAGCTACTTCAAAAAACGTACAAATATGATTCTTAGATCATAAACTATAAATTTCCTATCCTTTTAGAATTTTGGGGTAGCTATATTTTAACAACTCATGTCTTCTAATGTTTTCAATGTGCCGAAATATCGTTCCTAGACATTGTAATACTTTAGAGACTTGTCATTATAAGAAATCATTTCCAGGTTTATTTCCTTTGGAATATATTATTTTGTATTCTGCATTAGATCATTATTACAATCAATGTATTTTAGGGCTACGAAGATAGATTCCATTCATTATTATGACTGAGGTATTATAATGATTGGAAGACTCGGCATATTCCAATCATCCTAGCAAGGGATTTCCTGGTATGAAATGAAAGGCTTTACAGTAATTATAAAAAATTGGAATCTATTAGTTAAGGTTATTTCTACATCTACTATTATGTTTAAAAACAATTAATTAAATATATCTTGTAAGTCATTCATACGTTATATGATTTTGTATTTTATTTTTTTAACTATTCGTTATTCTGTTGTGCATGTTATGATAGAATGTATTTTAAAAAATATTTCTTAAAATTTATATTATCATTAATACATTGAACCTGAAAAAATCATATTCTAGTATAATTGGACCATTCATGATTACGATTCAAACACTCTAAACATTGAACATTGTCTACGACTGATCTTTTGACCTAAATATATTTTATGCTTTGTTTTGTTTAAAATTTTTAAACTAGAATTCACCACTGATTAAACAATTAACGAGGATATTATTAATTGTTAATATATATAATATTCATGTGATTCATTATTCATAATCCCACTTTTAGTTCATTTTACACTTTGAACATCATTTCACAATATCATTGTAAGTCTTCCTCAAAATACATTTTTACATGGTACATTTTTAAACACCATATAAAATAACCAAATGACTTTATTTTATTTTCATATTAAATTTTCCGGTTTCTCATTACATTGGTAACAATTCATACTTCTGGAGTACTTAAATAATCACATTGGAAGACCACCAAAGTGGGCCTTGAACTGACAACATTCTAGGAGAAGTGAACTATACATTAGCCCAATGAAACTACAGTAGAGACCAATACCCTAGCCCAATAATTCCGAAAATTGAAACAATGATAGAAAAAATATATGGTAAAATTTAATACATGAGTGAAAAGAGATAATTCTGATTTTTAATGGAGTTTTAGGAGGCCCATGTTTATGATGAAAGTCTATGCTATATTCTACGGCCCAAAAAAACAAGAAAACTTTTCATTCATATATAGAAAAAAAATCCTTTTGGGCTGACATTTTACATGTTTTTTGTAGACATCTGATGGTCAATTTTATTCTACTATGGACCAGTCAAATTATTCCATATAGAATATTGTTTTGGTGGCTATTTTCTATGGTTTCAAGCTTGCTGTCACTTCATGTCAGGGTTGATGAAGTCCACACTCCCTTACTTTCCCCCAACCTAGGCCTACCATACTCAAGTGGGATGATTTATACTATTTGGATTCCGACCCGAGGCTTGAAAACTGACAATTTAAGGTAGTGTGGGTGACGTAATTATGGATGTTTTTTTTATTTTTAAGGGTAATTTTATGCTTCCATTGTGTATTTCCATGTTTTTGATTTCACATGTAAGTTGTTCTAAATCACCTTAGTTTTTAATAAATGTTCTTATTTTCATTTTATTATGTTCTTATTCATATCACATTGATAATGATTCCTCATGGTGTGAATTTATACACACAAAACTTGTGAAGCTTATCACACAACGGTGGAGTGTTCGTTATTTTGTTGTTTTTACATCTTCAATTCATTTATGAGTCTACTTCCCATGTCCATTGATAGAATAAAATCAATGGAGGGATAAACATTTTATTGGTTGATCCAAGGGAGTAAAAATAGGATGGATTGGATTTTATTTATCAATCCAATAATTTCTAATCACTTATTTTAATTGAGATTTTTATTGGACAATTTTAAAACTTCTTCATCTTTGTTGATCATTAAGGCAAAAAACATCAAGTGATAATATGACTTTTACCATACAGTTCCCATAAATATTATCCTTTATGTGTATATGGGTTAGTATTTTGGTGTGTTGGTATTAAAATAGTAAGTGGTGAAGTATTTTACCTTCTTATGAACCCATCTAAAATATAAGAAATTTAAATCATTAAAAAGGAATTCATCTAATCCACCACCACCAAATGATAAACTAGGATCAACTCATACTGTTAACTTGAATTCAATTTGGTCTTTTAGTGTTCAATTAAACCATCTTAAAACAAACCCATTTTTTACAATTTATATCCAAAAAATCCATTTCATTATATTTTATGTGTATAGGTTCTTCTTAGGTCTCTGAGGATTTGACATCCCAAGATACACTACAAGCGACCGCTTAACCCTTAGAGTTTGGGTAAATTTCTGTGAGGCCAAATATTTTTGCCATTTTCAGAGAAAAACTATGTTTCTTAGACGAAAAACTTTTTTTACTCACATATGTTCTTATATTATCACCCAAATTCACTTATCTTTCCTCTTTCTCTCTTTTTTACTTTTTGGGAATGTCAACCTACACCCGCAATAACTCAAACAGATTATTTAGGGTGGAATGTCCAGAAGTTGGGGATTCATGTAAAAAAAGAACTCCTCCCATTAGATCCTAATATCCCAAATACTCTAGAGTCAGAAATTGATCCCATTTCAATTGATAATCTTCATAGAATCCAACTCATAAAATGTAGTGGTAACAAAAAGGGAAATCCAAATGAGGCATCCCCAAACTAGGAGAATGTAGTCAATAAAACCACGAATGACTACTTCACATTTTACTAGAATAATGAACCCTCAAGCATTTGAAACAATTTCCTAAGATATTAAAACTACATATTTACGACCAATTTCTTAAACCACCTTCCAACATTCCATGGAATGGAGTTCGAGATGACATACCATCATGTTAAGGAGTTCAATGACATTGTAGAAACCATGTGTTTTCCACATCAACTAGAATCAGCTAATATGTGGCTTTTTCATTTTTATTTAATGCTTTGAGGTAAAAAGTGGATAAAAATTTCTTGACCATCATCCATCAACTCTTGGTACCAATTACAAAGAAATATATTCAAAAAATACTTTCCCCACAAAAAAAAATTCACAGAAAATATTATCCAGAACTTTTTTGAAAAATAGAGAGAGTCATTCTATGAATGATGGATGATGTGAAAAGAAACCCTAAACAAGGTTCAACACCATGTTATTTATATTCCTGAATGAGTTATAATTTTCTATGACGGTTTGGGTTCTGGGGACAAACAATTAATTGACGTGATGTGTAATGGTTAATTTGAATAAAAAAATCCCCAAATGATGCTCACAAGAATCTAAAAAAGCATTGCAGAACAAAATCAAGCATGGGAAACATCACATTTTTTTAAAAAAATCCACAAGGAACTACTAGAAAGAATACACCTAGTGAAGAGGAAATCATTAGGGATAAACTCGCAACACTCATGAGGATAGTTGAAGAGACATTCCATAGGAAAATCCATGAAATCCAAACTGTAGACTATATTTTCATAATTTTTGACAACCATGACCACAAAACAGACAACAACCCATCCATTATATCAATCATAGATTTTCTTCTAGGAGGACCACTTACTGAACTCAATGCACTAAACATACAAATTCCCCAATACAAAAACACATTCATACCAAGTTATAATTGCTACACATGCTTCTGCTGGAGAGATAACCAAAATCATATCCAACCACAAGGACCAAACCCCTACCCTACACAAAATTTTAAAAACCATAACAAATTTTAACCACACCCCTTCCAATACCAACATTATTTTTTCCAATAAAAACAACCCATATAACAACCCATCATGTAACCCATCCAACATCCAAAGTATCCTCTTGGGATAAACCAACCAACACAAGCCACATCCCAATCTATCCCTCTCTCAATCCTTGAATAGTTGTGTAAACTAATGGAGAAAATGAACTCAGAAGTCTCTTCAATTAAATAATAAGTTTAAATTATAAAAATTGGAATGTAACCCATACATACATGAGCCATTCCACAAAAAAATCATCAAGGGGAGAGTCATGTTTCACTTAAATAACTCATGAAAAACTACAGACTATAACAGTTTTAAGAAGTGGGAAATGAATTGAGAAACCTGAAAAAAACTCAAAAACCATTTGAAGCATCAAACTCTAATGAAAATTAAAATGAACCACATGATAAAACTAAAAAAACATATAACAATGTGGATGAAACAACTCTTCAACAAACAATCCCACAGTATACACCATTTCCTCAATGCATGAGGGCGGAAGAAAAGCCTGAATTCAGTGTAACATTGAGGGAAATATTCTCTCATTTCAAGATGAACATTCCAATCCTCAATGTTATTCAAACCATTCTCGCATACTCAAAATACCTAAATGACCTCAACATAATTAAAACAAAATTCTAACATATGAACCAAGTCCTTCTGGTAGGAAGTGATAGAAAAAAAATCCAAGGAACCCTTCCACCAAAGATGAAAGGCCAAAGATTCTCTTACATCCATGTTGAAATAGTAGATAAAAACGTATTCAAGGCCTTGTGTGACCTAGGTTCCAGTGTAAATATCATTCCATATTCTATTTACTACTAGTTAGGATTGGGATATATCCAACCCACATCTGTCACACTTCAACTTTTTTATCGTAGCATTAGGGTTCTAAATGGTATTTTAAAAGAAGTTCTGCTAAATGTAGAAAATATTATCCACCCTGCTGACATCATTGTCCTTGAAAACAATCAAAACAAAGGTAATAAGGAACAAACACCAATAATCCTCCATCATCCATTCCTTGAAAAAATTCACTCTATTATTTGAGTCTCAAATGAGAACATGACCGTCTCCATTGGATACATGAGCCTAGACTTGAACATCTATAATGAATGCTCACAAATAGGTGGTGATGAGGATTTTCATGAAGTTAACATTATAGGAAGTGTTGAAAATGATTCCATAGAACATAATGGAATATTTGAGAAATGTTTAAGACGTGATGATATTAATTCCACTAGTTCACATAAAGGAAGTTTATCTCCTTCTATAGAATCACTTTCAGATTACTCCTATGAAAAAAATCTTATGACCAACAATTAGTGAAATCATTAAAGAAACCACATTCATGGAGACCACTATAACTCAATTACCTAAAACTAATAAAACCAATATAGTAGATGAAAATTCTACACATGGAGAATCCATCCTATCTAACACTCTAAAAAAGAAATTGATCTTTGGCCAATTTTCCAAAGTTTTACTGAAATTTTGAACCAACATGATCTTGAATTAAAGGAACTTATAATTGAACATAATTATACCTTCCTATGAGAAAATGAAAAACACCTTATTGACATTTCTTCTTCTCTTCAAGCTGATCAAGATAGGATGCTTTTATATATCCTCATGAAACACATGAAATCCAATAGATGGACCATGTCTAATATTCCTGTGATTATCCCACATATCAAGACTTATAGGATTATTCTAGAATATGATTCAAAGCCATCGATACTACTTTTGTAGTGACTCGGTCATAATTATATAGAAGTAGTGATAAAGGAACTTATGAAATTGTTAAAAGATTATATCATCTATCCCGTAGTTGATAGTGAGTGGGTAATCCCAATCTAGGTTGTTCCAACGCAGGATCGAATCATTGTGATAACCAATAAGGATAGATAGATTATTCTAAGTAGGTTGAGTAGGGCTTGGAGAGTCTTCATTGACTATAGTAAGATAAAATAATTTACCAAGAAGGACCATTTCCCATTACCATTCATTGACCATGTCTTTGAGAGAGTGGCACTCCATGCCTTCTACTATTTCTTAGATGGGTACTTGGGATAAAATTAGATTGGGGTCTCTCTAGATTATCAAGGGTATACTACATTCACATGTCCAATTTCAACCTTTTAAATCAAACACATTCCCTTCGAGTTATGTAATACCCCTGTTGCCTTACAATAGTGCATGATGGGAATCATCTCGAATATGGTAGGTGATTTTTTAAAGGTCTTAGTGGATGACTTCTTTATGTTTAGGGATAAATTTGAGGGATATCTAAGGAATGTGGAGAACGTTTTGTTGAGATGTGGAAAAAAATCTTTCCCCAAAATGAGAAAAATTCAATTTCATGGTTAATGAGGAATTATTCCTTGGCCATATAGCCTCATATAAGGGGGTTGAATTTGATAAGGCCAAGGTTGACATCACTCTTAACCTTCCATATCCCAAAACATTCAAGGATGTGAGGTCTTTCTTAGGAAATTCAGGAATCTATAGAAGATTCATTAGCAACATTAGTTCAATCACTCGTCCAATTTGTGGTCTTCTAGTATTGGATGCCCTATTCTTTTGGACAGAAAGCTGCGAGGGTTAATTCCCAACCATCAAATAATCTCTCACATATCCTCTCATCATGAAATCCCCATATTTTAACCTTCCTTTCAAACTCATTTGTTATGCCAGTGAGTTTTCTTTCAGAGCTATGTTAGGAAAAAGTTGTGATAAAAATTCTTATGTAATTTCTTATGCAAGTAAATCCTCAAATGATTCCCAAATCAAATACACCACCACTTATATTGAGTTATATTCTTTTGTGTTATACTTATAAAATTTTGGTTCCTACCTCTTAGGATCCGCCGTCACTGCGGTTACTAACAATTTTTCACTAAAATACCTCTTCTAGAACCAAGATTCTAATGCTAGACTGATTAGTTGGGTCCATCTATTACAAGGCTTTGAACTTACACTCAAGGAAAAAATGGGTGTAAAAAATGTTATAGTTGATCATCTCTATATGATAGAATTTAATGAAAAATCACCTCACCTTTATATGTCTTATTCATTCCCTCATGAAATCCTATACTCTATTAGTGACTACCCTTGGTATGATGGCATATAAAACATTATAGTTACAAGAGTCATTCAAAAAATCATAGGGACTCCAACTAGAAGTAAAATTATTTCTGATGTTAGGAACTATGTTCTCCTGATCCAGGCCTCTATAAGTTATACCTTGATCAAGTAATTAAGAGGTGTTTCCCAGAATCTGAACAAGTGTCCAGTCTTATATTCTCTCTTAGTGATCTGTGTAGCGGATACTTTTCCTCTAAGAAAACTTCTGATAAGGTTCTTCAATATGGTCTCTTCTGGACCACCCAACCATCTTAGGGATTGTAATATTTTACTACTGGGCAATCGATTTCATGGGTCCCATCACAAACTATATGAGAAATATATACATTATTTTAGTAGTCAATTATGCCTTTAAATGGGTTGAGACATTTCCTAAAAAAATCCAATGATCATCAAAATAAGATTATATTTTTCAGGGGAAGAATATCCTGTAGATTTTTAATTCTTTGTGCTGTCATTAGTGATCGTGGAACTCATTTTTCCAATCGCCCATTCTCACCACTCATGGAAAAGTATGGAATTTTTTAAAATGTATCCACTACATTCCACCCACAGAAAAATTCTAAAGACGAGTTATCCAATCAAGAAATCATAAAAATTATTTAGAAAACATCTAATCCATCTTGGAAAGATTTTTCTAGAAAACTCTTAGATGTCGTTTGGGCTAATCAATCTTCATTTAATACCATTTTAGGAATATCATCATATACGTTGGTTTATTGTAAAACATGCCATTTTCTAGTAGTGATTTAACATATTTATTTTTAGGATAATAAGAAAATTAATTATAACCTCTCATTAGCTGAAAAAAGGACATTAGATCTTAATTAACTTGAGGAACATAGGATGGAGGCTTATGAAAATTCACGGATCAATACAACTAAATTACAAGAATAAAAATATATAAATCTTAAAACCAAAAAAATTTTACCAAGCAAGCCTATTCTTTGGTATAGTTCTAATCTTTATTTTCACCTGGAAAAGTTGAGGTACATATGGTCCGGTCTATACATAGTGCATAAGGTGTACCCCCATAGAGTTGTAGAAATTCATGATCCCAGAAATGATCAAACCATTAAAGTTAATGGTCATAGAGTCAAACCCTTAATTGAAGCATTCGAAAAATAGGATGTTGATGATGAATTGTTTCAACCCACCTTAGATGGGGAAAATAATTTAACAATTTAGGGTCTATGTTGAGCTAAAGACGTTAAATAGAAGTGTTTCACGGGAAGAAACCCATGGTTTTCTGGTTTCCAATCATTAAAAATCATCATTTTTTTAAAAATAGGATTAATGAATCATTTTGATATTTTTTTAAAAAATAATTTTTCAAACAACTCTAAATGTAATTGTACCTTAGACTATTGACATGTTATCCTTATATGAGCAAGGATGGGTATGAAATGGGAGCACCCTATTCATCATTGTCACGTCGTGTGATCCTTGAGTAATACCATACATAGAAATTTTAAAATTAGATAGTGTATCATCAGTTTATTTTATTTTATATTTATGTGTAAGTAGGATAAATGAAAAATACAAAAAATGAAAAAAAAATTAAAAGGACATGTCATAGGTAATGTGGAAGACCTCATCACAACAAGCGAAGCCACATGGACTTGAACCCGAGACTGAAGGGAGACAAGGGCACACGCTTTCCAGTAAACAACGTCCTATATTGCTTTCTTCTTATCAATTTTTTATATATATACTTATATTTTATTATTTTATTGTATATATATATAATTTTTTTTGTTAGTTACTTTTTCCTTGTTCCACTTTATAACTCTGTGAGTGACATGGATATCAAAGGATTAAATTTGAGTAGCACAAACATCAACTTCAACCACCAGGTGACTTCATTATAGGATTCTCATATTAAAAGTCCTCTTTTTACTCCTCTCATATAACCCCTTCTAAGTATACATTTATTTAGAAATAGGGATTTTTTTATTCCAAGTTGGGGGGTCAAAATAAAGAAAACAAATTACATTTATGTGCAAAAACATGTGTGGATGGAAAAAATTCTTTAACCTTAAACATGATAATACACATTTCACATATTGAAATTGAATATCAAATAATTTAGCATGCCCTGATTCTAATTTTAATCGATAAATAATTTCATGATCAAATATTTTGGAATTTTTGGATATCTAATGTAATATTTCATCATTTTTACTTTCATCCAAATAAAAAAAAATTTACAATGCACGACCTTTGGACATGGGGTATTAGTTTGAGTTCATGGGGTCCCCCCAAAAAATAGCATTGTTTTGGTGATCATTTTAGTTTTAATATGATTATTCAATAAAAAACAATTAAAAAATAAAAAATACATAAATTTGTGAGTAGATAAATGAAATGACCTAATGTGTGGCTTTAGACACTTGGGGGTCCTGACTCCTTTGTATTCTAGTTAGAAATAAGTAATTTTATCTCAATTTGTGGTAATTGGACTTTTTTTTACTGAGTTAACTTGAGATGATGCTCATGTAATTGTGATTTACTTTATGCCACAATGACATTAATCACCGGAGTCACCGGCAAAGTCTTGCTACATGGGTTGACTCTATTGAGTGAAATTTCAATTACCATGGAAAAATTAAAAAAAACAAAAAACAAAAATAAAAAATAGTATTAAAAAATTGAATACTCATAATAATATTGAAAATTATTCCACCTTGTGCTTATATAATTTACCTGTTGAATAAATATAAACCCCCATGTCTATTGTCATGCACAACACATCATCATGATCAATTGATATTGGATGAAATATGACGATAAACATGACCAAAGGAATGGTATTAAGACTGGGATACTCTTATGAAACTGTCTTGTATTAAAATATATTGATATGTTTCATGAGTGTTTGGTAAAATGGGTTTTGGTGATCATTGTGTAATAACATGTTTTTTAAAAGGGAATTCGAATTTTATATTTTTGAGATATATTTTTATTGGGGCATGAAAAACTCATGTTGGGGTTTGTGATTATCCAATGAATGAGGATAATATAAAATTTTAATATGTATAATATTAATGTTCTTAATTATTCATAAAAATCACTTTATTTAATATTACACTTTGAACATCGTTTCACATTATGATTGTAAGTCTCTCTTAAAATGCGCTATTATATGGTACATTTTTTAACACAATATAAAATAATAATTATTCATGATATTAATTTAATATTTAATTTTCATGTATCTCATTACATTAGAAAAAATTCATAATTTTTGAGTACTTTATGATTCACATTAGAAGACCAAAAAAGTGGGCCTTAAACTAATAACATTCTGGGCGATGTAAACTTGAGATCAGACCAATAAAACTGTTGTAGTGACCAATATCCATGCCCAATAATTCTTAAAATTGAACTGAATAAATAGTAAATCAAGGGTAACATATCCTAGAATAGTGAAAATATATAATTCTGATGTTTTAATGGAGTTCTAGGTGGCCTATGTTAATGATTAAATTCTGGCCCATTTTCCACAGCCTTGAAAAACATTCCACCATTTTGCTCATATCATGCAAACCAAAATTACATTTGGGTTAAAATTTTACAAAATATTCTAAGACATTTGGGGATCCATTTTTTATTATATGGACCACAAAAATTCATCCATCTAAAAGTTTATTTTGGCCCCTCTTTTTGGTGGATGTATGATGGATGCCACTTCAGGTCAAGGGTACGGATGTCCACTCTCCCTTAATTTCCACCACCAAAGGCCTACCATACATAAGTTGGAATCTTTTTAATATTAGGATTTCTACGAAATGATTCAAAAATACATATTTAATTCATTGGTGGTGAAGGAGATGAGAAGGATTATTTTATTTTCAAGTGTAATTTTATGATGCCATTTTTTATTTCCAGGTATGTTCTTTCACAAGTATGTTATTCTAATTCACCTTAGTTTCTTAATAAAATTTATTCTTATCCTTTATTTTGTACTTATTCATATAAAATTGATAATTTTTCCTTAGTGACTGAATTTATTAATAATAAACCTTGCGAATATTATCACCCAATGATAGTGTGTTTGTTGTTTTGTTGTCTTTACTTCTTCAATCCTTCCATCATGAGTCAACATCCTGCTTCCATTGGTATAACAGAATCAATGGATGGATAACCATATAATGGGTTGATAAAAGGGAGTGGAAAAGGCATGGAATTGATGTTATTTATTACTCTATTAATTTATAATAATTAATTTTAATTGATATTTTTATTTGATGATTTTAATACTTCTTCATCATTGTAGAATTTTAAGGCCACACACATCATGTTCTAATATTAATTTTTACCATAGAGTTTTCATAAATATGATCCTGTAAGTATATAGGTGATTAGTATTATGATGTGTTGATATTACACCTGTAAGTTATGAATTTTTTTGATCTTATGAACCTGTCCCAATATAAGAAATTGAAATCGTTAAAAATAAATACTTCTAATCCACCCCAAGAGATAACCTAGGATCAACACATTCTATAAATTTGAATTGAATTATGTATTTTAGTGTTCATTTAAACAATCTTAAGACAAATCAATGTTGGACAATTTATATCCAAAAATCCATTTCTTTAGATTGTGTGTCTATAGGTTCTTTCTAGTTCTCTACGGATTCAACAACCCAAGCTACACTGCTAGTGACCACTTAACCCTTAGAACTTGGGTAAATATGGGCGAAACCAACCCCCCCCCCCTCTTGTAATAGTATCCATCTTAGTTACTATTTCACTACAATAGTTTATAGGTCATATCTATAAAATAAAAAAAAATCATTGTACATGTATTTTTATATTATTATTATAAAATAATTGTTTTATATTCATTGGAGGAGTATGAGGTATAAATTAAAACAATATCATTGAATAATGATACATCTTATTTATGTAACCTCCTTAGTATTGCACCAAAATCCTTAATATGTTTTATTTATGACAAAAATAAAGATTCTATTATTAGAGTAGTGAATTGTAGGACCCCAGGACACCCTGAGAGGGGAGGGGTGAATCAGGGTGTCAACATTTTCTCTTAATGTGATTGATCTTGTCCCCACGATGTTAGGAACTTGTAAAACCTATATGATGGATATGACCATAAATCGAACATTCACATGAAATGAGTTGACACAACACTTTTACTTGGTTCATCACTAAGGGCTACGTCTAAGGATCATACACCGACAGGTTGCCGGTCATACTTAGTTCCACTATTCCTCACTAGTTTTAGATTATAATGGTTCAGGAATAGTCACACTGTCCCAGGCTCACTGCCTTTACAGAAGTTTAGGGATAGCTCACTGCATCCCTTGGGTCACTCCCGTTGACTCCCCCTAGCTCACTGCCTTTAGTGAAGTCCTCTCAGTTTATAGATGTGAAGGTCTCTTCAATATATAAACATAGTAGTCTTCGTCTCCTATTCTACATGATAAAATGCTTGCATCAAAGTCCTGAGTTTATTCTCTTTTGTATTCAATCTTCTACTTTAGTGAAAAAACTAAACGCACTGAATATTATTTTTCTCTCCCTTTAATTCTCGATACCAACACCTGAGTGTATCAGTATACTTCCCTTATTCTGTGAAGATCTGAGTTTAGTTTCATGTATTGTTGTTCTTCTATTTGAAAAGCACAATGAATGGTTCATGGTACATCCTTCTTCTTGAAGCCGCTTCGAGGGTGCAGTACTACTTCTCTTCATAAAACTGAATGGTTCATGGTACTCCCTTCATCGTGAAGCCACTACGAGGGTGCTAAGAACCTGTCAAAGGCTTGCAGGACCCAAAAATTATTCATGGGCCCTTCTAGGTGTCTTGCGTGTAAAATTTAAGCCTTGTGTGTAAAATCATTATTGGAGCGAAATAGGCTTTTCGCAGAACTCTTCATTTTCACGAAGATCCTCTCTTTTTCGCGCAACACCTTTTTTTCACAATAATTATTCTTTTCATGCACCACTCTATACTTCCATTTTTACATGTGTTTGAGATCGGGATTTGTCTAAGTGTTGAGCCACATGGAATGATAGGGGTTCACCTCATATTTATAGGTGTTTTGACCCTATGTGTAAATCCCCTTCATGCACGTAAAACTGTCTCAATGTTCTTTAAATTACACACACCTTCCTTTTATTCTCGAATACCACCTAGGATTTTCATGCACCTCATGAATTTTCTATTTTTCATCATTATGAACATGAATCCTCTCTTTCACGTAAAACATAAAACCCACATTTTGCGCTCAACCAATTATTCGTGCACAAGTTTTATTTTTCATGCACATGGCGCCAACATCTCTGCTTTTTCGTGCACCTCTTGCCTTTTCCAATTTTCAGTGTTTCTAATCTAAGACACTTCTTGCGCGAAAAACTCACCCAAAAATATTTCACGCATAACATTTTACCGTGCGCATTCCCATTTTTTCGTGCACAACTCTAGTTTTTCATGCAGCCCATGCGTTTGCTATTTTTCGATTTTCTGGTTCTGAAACACCTCTTGCATGAAGAATCATGCTCCACTATTTCACGCACCAAGCTGGTTTTCACACACCCCCTGTTTTTCTTTCAACCCATTGTTTTTCACGCACACCTTGATTATTTTGCGCACACCTCCCCTATTTCATGCAACAGTTCCTCTTCGCACGCACCTCCTTTTTCCAACATCCCATGTCTTCATTTTCCGATTTTCAAGCCCAAAAATTTGGAAAACACTGGAGAGTAGCACCACCTTCAATATATTCTTCAGCTATAACATTCATGATTCATTTCTGGGATTTGGATTCTTCAGAAACTATTTTTATTTCATCAAAAACTCCGCTATCATGATATATATCCTTTGATAGATCAGCTTGATCATCATTAGATTTTGATACAATGTGAAATTCATGGAAATCTTAGAATGACAAGCCCTTCTACACTCTCTTCTTCTTCAACCGCCATTCTCTACTTCATGAAATTCATTTAATTCTATTCTTAATGTAGGCACTTTCATGGTTCTCATGCAATCATGAAAAATTTCATGGTCTTCATCAAATCCGCATTCTTCTTCAATCATCCTCAGATGGATTATACCTCACAACTCTTCACTATTGTAAACAATATGTCACCTTTTATTGAAAAATGTTCTTTTAATTTATGATCAGTTCAATAATCATATGAATTTCCATTCTTCTATTTAATTAGAGTACTTCTTAATCTCCTTAATTTTGATCTTCATTGATAACTGTTGACAATAAATACAACATTATACAAAAAGTGGTCCCAACATGAATTAAGGAATATATTTGGAATTTTAATGGATAAACCAAATGAATTTCATAGTGTGAAGTAGAGTGGAGAAGGGATGGACTTTTAAATGCGAGGTGCGAGGGAAGCTTGTAATTTTTGGAATAAAAAATGTGTAACCACGTTTCTAACATGTCACAAGGATCCAAAATTATACTATTTTTATCCTTATACATCAATAGGATAAAATATTCCAATAAAATAAGTGTTCTATATGTTTTAGTTATTTTTTAACGCATATCATTTTTGTTTAACCACCCATTAAAACCAATTTTTACCATAATAACACTTAATTTTGTTTAACTATTTTTACTATTATGTAAGGAAAAAATTTATGTAAACCTTATTAGATAATATATATTATTCTAAATCCAAATATTGAAATATTTTATTTTAAATTCCATTTAACATTGTGGAAAATTGTAATTAAAAATTAAACAAAAAGGCCCATCGATAAACTTATTTTGCAAAGAAATAATGTTCAAAATAATAAATGTTTTGAATTTAAAAATTCAATATAAAAAATGATTCCAATGACCTAAATTGGATTAATTTATACATTATGAAATTAATTTGTGTTTCAAATAATTTTTATAATAATTAGGAACACTATAAATTCTATAAATTATAAGGAAATTATCTATAAAAACCATTATTTTTCCAAGATTGAGGGTTTCTGGGGATAGGACATTGGTGAATCTGATCTATCAGACAAAGGGATTCTAGGGATATGATGATAGACACCGATAATTGTTATGATATATCATTATTAATGAAGAGCTTCAATGATGAGGAAAAATGTTTGGAAGTAATCTTTTCTAGAAGAACAGTTTATGAATCTTGAAAAGGGTCGACAAGAGTTCAAAACGATGAAGGCCTTAACGAAGAACCTCGTGAAAAAAGATTAAACATTTCATTCAAACTCTTGATGTTTACATTATAATACATTCTATTTTTTACCTATAGAAATATAATTTTGATCCAAATCCTTTGTTCATGAATGTAAAACAATTATGATTGGATATATATTATTTCATTTTATTTGTGGATGATTATTTAATTCAATTTATTGTTTCATGTGTCATATTTTCAATCATTTCAAGAAACATTGGATTATTTCCCATTATTTTTTTAAATCCCAAAGTGGGATAAGGATTTATAAATTATTATTTTTTGTTACAAAATAGATACTATATTTAGGGGAGAAGTATCCTGAGGTAGAAAATTATTCATTAAGGGGAGTTGTTCTAAAACATTCTATTGTATTCTGAATTAGTTATAAACATAAGGCGAGTTATAATAAATATTTATCTTTGATGTTATTAAATGAATAATGTGCTATGGGTTTTTCAAGTTAATATTTTTCATTTAAGTGTTGTGTTTCGTGATTTCCAAAAAAAGGGGATATTATTAATTCAATAGTTTTAATTCTTACTTTTTTATTCCTTTATTTTTAGAAATAAAAAACACATTCTTTAAAAAATCACTAATTTTTTATATAAAAATTATTTTTAGAATTTTTTTATTTAAAATACAATTTATTACCATACATATAATTTTATTTATTTATTATGAATAATAAAATTATACTAATAAATCTAATTCATCAAGAATGAAGGTGTTTTGGATCCATTATAATGACTTTGTTTAGACAAGGTATTAAACTTATTTCATGTTTACCTAAATTAAAAAAATTAATGACCATCAGATTGGCCATGGTACCAATACAATAGACTAATTATAACTCAATTCATCAAATTGATAACAAAAATGAAATTCCAGCGGACAGACTAATGATTAGAATTAGAGTCTATAAGAATTTTATTTATCATAAGGAATGCTTTTAGAATTAAAATGGTGCTAAAAACCCACATTGGACATTCAGTTATGATAGAAGGTTATGAATTTTCAATCATAATCTATCTGAGGTTGCTTCAAAAAACTCATAAATATGATCATTAGAGAATAAAATATAAATTGCTTACCCTATTAAAATTTTGGGGTAGCTACATTTTTACAACTCAAGTCTTATAAAGTTTTCAATGTGCTGAATTATCTTTCATAGACATTATAATACATTAGATATTTGTCATTCTAAAGAATTATTTCCAGTTTTTCTTTCCTTTGGAAAATATTCTTTTGTATTCTACATCAGATAACTGTTATAATCAAGGTATTCTATGGTTATGAAAATAGATGCCAATAATTATTATGATTGCGGTATTCTAAGAATAGGAAGACTGGGCATATTCCAATCATCCTGTCAAGGGATTTCCTGGTAAGGAATGAACGACTTTACATTAATTATAAAAAATTGGAAACTATTAGTTATGGTTTTTTTCTACATTTACTGTTATTTTTAAAAACAATTAATTAAATATATCATGTAAGTCAATCTTACGGTATAAGATTTTGTATTTGATTTTTTTACTATTAGTTATTCCGTTGTGTATATTATGATAGAATGTTTTTAAAAAATACTTCATAAAATTTATTTTATTATTAAAACATTAAATCTAAAAAATAATATGCTAGTATAATTGGATCATTCGTGATTACGATTCAAAAATTCTGAACATTGAACATGGTCTATAACCGATCTTTTTACCTAAGTATATTTTATACTTTATTTTGTATAAAAATTTTAAACTATAATTCACCACTGATTATAAAATTAATGAGGATAATATTAATGTTAATATCTATAATATTTATGTGACTCATTATTCATATACCCCATTTTAGTTCATTTTACACTTTGAACGTCATTTCACATTATGATTGTAAGTCTTTCTTAAAATGAACTATTACATGGAACATTTTTTACCACCTTATAGAATAACCAAAAGACTTGATTTTATTTTCATTTTAATATTCTGGTTTCTCATTACATTGGTAACAATTCATACTTCTAGAGTACATGCAGAATCAAATTGGAAGACCACCAAAATGGGCCTTGAACTAACAACATTATGGGAGAAGTGAACTAGACATCAGCCCAATAAAACTATTATAGAGACCAATATCCAATCCCAATAATTAAAAAAATTGAAAAAAATATAGGAAAAACAAAGGGTAAACTTTAATCCAACAGTGAAAAGAGCCAATTTTTATTTTTTTGGGAGTTCTAGGAGGCCCAATATTATGATGAATGTCTAGGCCAGATTCTATGGCCCAAAAAAAAATTCAAACATTTCGATCATATATCACAAAAAAATGCATTTGGGATGAAATTTTTCATATTTTACATAGACATCTGATGGTCATTTTTACTCTACTATGGACCACTCAAATTATTCCGTACAGAAGATTATTTTGGATGCTCTTTTCAATGGTTTCAAGCTTGCTGTCACTTCCTGTCATGGGTGAAGAAGTCCACTCTCACTTACTTTCCACCACCCTTGTCCTACCACACTCAAGTGGGATGATTTATACTATTTGGATACCCATGTATTGAAAATTAAAAATTTAAGGTAGTGTGGGTGAAGTGATTAAGGAGGATTTGTTTATTTTTAATGGTAATGTGATGCTTCCATTTTATGTTGCCATGTTTGTTATTTCACATGTAAGTTGTTCTAAATAACCTACGATTCTTAATAAATGTTCTTATTATATTTTTATTATGTTCTTATTCATATCACATTGATAAAGTTTCCTCATGGTGTGAATTTATTCACACCAAACATTGTGAAACTTATCACACAATGATGGCATGTTTTTTATTTTGTTGTTTTTACTTCTTCAATTCCATTATGAGCATACTTCCCATATCTATTTATAGAATAGAATAAATAGTGGGATAAACCATTTATGGGTTAATCCAAGGGAGTATAAAGAGTTTGGATTGGATTTTATTTATCACTCCATTAATTTCAAATCATTTATTTTAATTGAGATCCTAATTTGACAATTTTAAAACTTCTTCACCTTTGTTGAATTTTAAGTCCAAAACATCAAGAGATAATAATAACTTTTAACATAGATTTCCCATAAATATTATCCTCTATGTGTATAGGGGATTAGTATTTTGGTGTGTTGGAATTAAAATAGTAATTAGTGATGTTTTTTTATATTCTAATGAACCCATCCCAAATATAAGAAATTAAAATCATTAAAAAGGAATTCATCCAATCCAGCCCCCAAGGATAACCTAGGATCAAATCATTCTGTTAATTTGAATTAAATTAGGTCATTTAGTGTGCATTTAAACCATCCTAAAACAAACCCATTTTTTACAATTTATATCCAAAAAATACATTTCATTATATTTTGTGTGTATAGGTTCTTCTTAGGTCTCTGAGGATTTGACAACCCAAGATACACTACAAGAGACCACTTAACACTTAGAGTTTGGGTAAATTTCTGTGAGACCAATTTTTTTTCATTTTCAGTTAAAAAGTATGTTTTTAGACCAATAAACCTCTTTACTCGCATATGTTCTTCTATTCTCACCCAAATTCTATATCTTTTCACTTTCTCTCTTTTTTAATTTTGGTGCATGTTAGCCTACACCCGCAATAACTCAAACATATTATTTTGGGTGGAATGTCACAGGGTTGGGGATTCAAGTACAAAAAAAACTTTTTCTCTTAGATCCTAATATCCCAAATACAATAGAGTCAAAAATCAGTCCCATTTCAATGGAGCGTCTTCATACAATCCAACTCATAAAACTGAGTTGTAACAAAAATGGAAATCCAAATGAGGTAGCCCCAAACTAGGGGAATGTAATCAATCAAACCATGACTGACTAATTCACACCTTCCTAGACTAATTAACCCTCATGCATTATAAAAAATTTCCTAGGATATTCCAAATACATATTTAAGACCAATGTCATAAACCACCTTCCAACATTCCGTGGAGTGGAGTTTGAGATGTCATACCATCACATTAAAAAGTTCAACGACATTGTAGAAACCATATGTCTTCCACATCCACTACAATCAGCTAATATGTGGATCTTTCATTTTTCATTAAAGGTTTGTGGTAAAAATTGGATAAATCTTTTTTGACTATCATACATCAACTCTTGGAACCAATTAAAAATATAATTATTCAAAAAAAAATACTTTCCCCGCCACAAAAAAAATTTCACATAAAAATAGTATCGAGAAATTTTTTGAAAAAGAGAGAGAGTCATTCTATGAAACATGGATAATGTAGAAAGAAACCCTAAACAAGGTTTAACCCGATGTTCTTTCTATTACTGAACAAGTTATAATTTTCTATGAATGTTTGGGCTTGAGGAACAAACAATTCATTGACATGATGTGTAAAGAGAAATATAAAATCAAATCCCCAAATGATGCTTAAGAGAATCTAAAAAAGTATCACTGAACCAAACCAAGCATGGGACACATCACTTTTTTTTGAAAATCCAAAAAGAACTACTATAATGAATACCCATAGAGAACAGGAAATCCTTAGGGAGAAACACGCATCACTCACTAGGAAGGATGAGGAGATAAACCTTAGGAAAATCTATGAAATCCAAACTGTAGACCCCATTTTTATAATTTGTGACAAACATGACCACAAAAGAGACAACTACCAAACCATTCTATCAATAAAATATGTTCTTCTATGAGGAGCACTTACTGAAGTCAATTCCCTAAACTTCTAAAATCCTTAATACCAAAACACATTCATCCCAAGTTATAACGACCACACGGGCTTCCGCTGGAAAGATAACCAAAATCCTATCTAGCCACAAGGACAAATCCCATACCCTACAAATATTTTTAAAAACCATAACCAATTCGAACCACACACATTCCAATACCAACATTATTATTTTCAATAAAAGAAACCCATCATGTAACCCATTCCTACAACCAATGTATCCTCTTGGGATAAATGAACCAACACAAGCCTTTTCCCAATCTATCCCTCTCTCAATCCGTGAATAGTTGTGTAAACAAATAGAGAAAATGAACTCAGAAGTCTCTTACCTTAAATAATAACTTCAAATAATAAAAATTGGAAAGGAACCCATACACACACAGGCCATTCCACAAAAAAAATTTATTGGAGAGTCAATTTTCACTCAAATTAATCATGAAAAACAATAGGCTATAACTATTTTAAGAAGTGGATAATCAGTTGAGAAACCTGAAAAAAAATTCAAAATCCATATGAAGATTCAAAATCTAATAAAAATTAAAATGAAACACATGATAAAACTGAAAAAACATATTACAATGTGGATGAAAAAACTAATCAACAAACAATCCCACAACCTACACCATTTCCTCAATGCATTAGGGGGTAAAACAATCCTGAATTTAGTGTAACATTGAGGGAAATATTCTCTCAAGTAAAGATGAACATTCCACTCCTCGATGTTATTCAAACCATTCCCGCATACTAAAAATAACTAAATGACTTCTATAAATTTAAAATTAAATTCTAACATATGAACCAAGTCCTTCTGGTATGAAATTTAAGCAGAATATTCTAAGGAATCATTCCACCAAAGATGAAAGAGCCAGGATTCCCTTACATCAATGTTGAACTAGTAGAGAAAAATGTTTTCAAATCCTTGTGTGACCTAGGTTCTAGTGTAAATATCATTCCCTATGCTATTTATTTCTAGTTAGTATTTTGATAGATCCATCCCACATCTATCACACTTCAACATTCTGATCATAGAATTAGGGTTTCAAATTGTATTTTAAAGGATGTTCTGGTAAAAGAAGAAAAAATCATCCACCCTGCTAACTTAGTTGTCCTTGAAAAAAATAAAAACAAAGGAAATAAGGAACAAAAACCAACTATCCTCTATCATATATTCCTTGAAAAAATCAACTCTGTTATCTGAGTCTCAAATGAAAACATGACCATCACATTTGGATACATGATTCTATACATTAACATCTATAATGAATGCTCACAAATAGGGGGTGATGAGGATTTTCATGAAGTGAACATGATAGGAAGTGTTGATAATGAGTCCATAGAACATAAAGAAATATTTGAGAAATTTTTAAGCCATGAAGAGATTAGTTTCATTAGTTCACTTAAAGGATGTTTATATCCTTGGTTAGAATCACATTGAGATTAATCTTAGGAAGAAATATTATGACCAACAATTAGTAAAATCATTCAAGAAACTACGTTCATGGAGACCAATCGAACTCCCTTCCCTAACACTACTCATTCCAATATAGTAGCTAAAACTTCTACACATATGGAATCCATCTTATATAAAACTCTAAAAAATGAATTTATCTTGAGCCAATTTCCCAGTGTATTACTGAAATTTTGAACCAACCTAATCACTAATTAAATAAAATTACAATTTCACATAATTATACCATTCTATGAGAAAATAGACTCATCTTATTGAAATTTCTTCTTATCTTCAAGCTGATCATGTGAGGAAGCTTTTATATGTCCTTATAAAACACATGAAATCCAATATATAGACCATGTTTGATATTCTTGTGATTCTCCCACTTATCGGGACTCATATGATTGTTCTAAAATATGATTCAAAGCCATGGTTTCTACATTAGTGGTGACTCAATCCTAATCACATAGAAGTATGGAGAAAACAACTAATGAAATTGTTAAAATATGGTAACATCTATCCCATAGTTGATAGTGGGTGGGTAAGCCCAAACCAAATGGTTCAAACGAATGCTCAAATCATTGTGATAACCAATAAGGATATATATATTTTTCTAACTAGGTTGATTAGTGGTTGGAGAGCCTGGATCGACTATATGAAGCTAAACTCATTTACCATGAAGGACCATTTCCCCTTACCATTCATTGACCAAGTCCTTGAAAGAGTTGCATGCCATGCCTTCTACTGTTTCCTATATGGGTACTCAGGGTACAATCAGAATGAGGTATCTCTAGAGGATCAAGGGTAGACCATATTCACTTTTACATTGGAACCTTTTCCTTCAAACACATGCCCTTCTGGTTATGCAATTCCCCTTGAACCTTACAACAATGGATGATGGGAATCATCTCGGACATGGTAGGGGATTTTTTAAAGGCCTTCATGGATGACTTCCCTATGTTTAGGAATAAATTTGAGGAATATCTAAGGAATGTCTAGAATGTTTTGTTGATATGTGAAAAAAAGAATCTGGCCACAAATTGAGAAAAATTACATTTCATGGTTAATGATTGAATATTCCATGGCCATATAGTCTCATGTAGGGGGATTGAATTTGATAAATCCAAGTTTGACATCACACTTCACCTTCCATCACCCAAAACTATAAAGTAAGTGAGGTATTTCATAAGACATTCAAGATTCTATAGAATATTCATTAAGAACATTAGTTCAATCTCTCATCCACTGTGTGGTCTTCTAGTAAAGGATGCCCTATTTTTTTGGACAGAAATCTCTGAGGGTTCATTATCAGTCATCAAATCATCTCTCACATATCCTCTCATCGTGAAATATATATATTGTATCCTTCCTTCCAAACACATGTGTGATGCCAGTGACTTTTATTTTGGAGCTATGTTAGGAAAAAGTTGTGATAAAACTTATTATGTAATTGCTTATTTAGAGAAACACTAAAATGATGCCCAAATCAACTACACCACCAGTGAAAATGAGATATATTATTTTGTGTTTTCCTTATAAAATTTTAGTTTGTACCTTTTAGGATCCCCTGTCACTGTGTTTACTGACCATTTTTCACTGAAATGCCTCTTCAAGAACCAACAATCTAAGGATATACTGATTAGGCGGGTCCATCAATTACAAGAGTTTGACCTCACAATCATGAAAAAATGGGTGTTTGAAATTTTTTAGTTGATCATCTCTATACGATAGAATTTATTGAAAAATCACCTCACCTTTATCATTCTGAATGATTCCCTGATGAAAACCTATACTCTATTAGTGACTTCCCTCGGTATTACGGCATAGAAAACTTCTTAGTTACAGGATTCATTCAAAACTTTATAGGGAATCAAGCTAGAAGTAAATTTATTTCTGATATCAAGCACTATTTTTTTCATGATCCATGCCTCTATATGTTCTACCATGATCATGTAATTAAGAGGTGTGTCCCAGAATCTGAACAAGTTTATATCCTTAAATTTTGTCATATTGAGCCATGTGGAGGATACTTTTCCTCTAAGAAAAATTTTGATTAGGTTCATCAATATGGTCTCTTCTGGACTGCCCTACCATCTTGGTGGTTGAAATATTTTACTACTGGGAACTCGATTTCATGGGTCCCTTCCCAAACTCTACGCGACATATTTACATTATTTTAGCAGTCATTTATGCCTCCAAATTGGTTGAGACATTTCCTAAATAATCCAATGATCATAAAAAATATGATTAATTTCCCAAGGAAATCATATTCTTTAGATTTGGAATTATTATGGCTATCATTAGTGATCATGGAACTCATTTTTTCAATCGTCCATTCTCACCACTCATAGAATAGTATGGAATTTTTCAAAATGTTTCCACTACATTCCACCCATAGACCAATGAAAAATATGTGTTATCCAATCGAGAAATCAAAAAAATATTTAGAAAAAATCTAATCCATCTGGGAAAGATTGTTCAAGAAAACTCTTAGATGTCGTTTGGGCCAATTGAACTACATTTAAAAACATTTTTTGAATATCATCGTATGTTTTGGTTTAGAGTAAATAATTCCATTTTCTAGTGGAGATTGAACATATCTCTTTTTTGGAAAGTAAGAAAATGAATTATAACCCCTCATTAGCCGGAAAAAGGAAATCAGATCTCAATGAACTTGAGGAACATAATATTGAGGCTTATGAAAATTCAAGTATCAATAAAACTAAATTACAAGCCTGCAAATATATAAATCTTAAAACCAAAAACATTGTACCAAGAAAGCCTATACTTTTTTATAGTTCTAATCTTCATTTACACATAGAAAAGTTGAGGTACATATGGTTTGTTCTATAAAAAGTGCATAAGGTGTACCCCCATAGAACTGTAGAAATTCAGAACCCCACTATTGGTCAATCCTTTAATGTTAATGGTGATAGAGTCAAACCATTAATTTAAGCATTCAAAAAATAGTATGTTGATGAATAATTATGTGAACCCACATTAGAAGGGGAAAATAATTCTTATATTTCTTTCTTCTTATCGAGTTTTTGTATATATACTTATATGTCACTATTTTATTTTATATATATATATATATATTATTTGTTTTGTTGGTTTTTTCTTGTTCCACTATAGAACTCTATGACTGACATGGATGTGGATGGATTAAATTTGAGTAGCACAAACATCAACTTCAACCACCAGGTGACTTCATTCTATGATTATAATATTCAATGTACTCTTTGAACTCCTTTCCTGTAACACCTTCTATGTTTTCATTTGTTTAAAAACTGGTACATTATTATTCTAAGTCGGGGGGTGGAAAGAAAGAAAACAAATTACATTTTTGTGTACAAAAAAATGTGTGGATGGAAAAATATTTAACCTTTAACATGATAATACATATTTCAAACATTGAAATTTAATATAAAATAATTTAGAATGCCCTGATTCTAATTTTAATCGATATATAATTTCATTATCAAATATTTTGGAATGTGTGACTATCTAATGTGATATTTAATTATTTTTATTTTTATCCAAATAAAAATTATTTCACAATTCACGTCCTTTGGAAAGGGGGTATTAGTTTGACTTCATGGGTCTCATAAATAAATATCATATTTTTTGTGATCATTTTATTTTTAATATGTTTATTCTATAAAAACAAATAAAAATAAATAAAAAAATTAAAAAACCATAATTTTGTGCGTAGATCAATAAAATGACCTAAAGTGTGGCTTTCGGCACTTAGGGGTCCTGACTCCAAAGTTATCTGGTTCAGAATCAATAATTTTATCTCTATCTGTGGTAATTTGGCTTTTTTTGAATGAGTTAACTCAAGATTATGCTCAAATATGTGTTATTTACATATTTCCCCAATGTCATTAATACTAGGAGTCATCGGCAAAATCTCGCTACATGGGTTCACTCTCTTGAGTGAAATTTAAATTAACATAGAAAAATTGAAAAACAAACAAAATGAAAACAAAAAATAATAATATAAAAAAATTTAATACTCTTATTAATGTTGAAAATTTATTCCACCTAGTGCTTACATCATTTCCCCTTGAATAAAGATGAACCCCCATGTCTATTGTGATGCACAACACATCATCATGTTCAATTGATATTGGATGAAATATGACAATGAAATTGAACAATATTATGGCACTGGAATTGGGATACGCTTATGAAAAAATCTTATATTAAAATATATTGATGTGTTTCATGAGTGTTTGGTAAAAGGGTTTTTGGTGATCATTGTGTAATAAGCTGTTTCTAAAAAGAGAATTCGAATATTATATTTTTGAGATATATTTTACTTAGGAATAGAAAAACTCATGTTGGGGTGTGTGATTATCCAATGAATGAGGATAATATTAATTTTAATATATATTTTATTAATTTTCTTAATTATTCAGAAAAACCACTTTAGTTCATTTTACACTTTGAACATCGTTTCACATTAGGAATGTAAGTCCTTCGTAAAATGCACTATTATGTGTACATTTTTGAACACCATATAAAAATATAAATGGAGTTAATTTTAATTAAATATTAAATATTTAGGTTTATCATTAAAATTGGAAAAATTCATAATTTTTTAGTACTTTAAGATTCCCAGTGGAAGACCACGAAAGTGGGCCTTAAACTAATAACATTCTGGGTGATGTGAACTTGACATCTGCCCTATAAAACTATTGTAGCGACCAATATCCAAGCCCAATAATTCTTAAAATTGTACTGAAAAATATTAAATTAAGGGTAACATTTCATAAAAATATGAAAAGTGATAATTATGATGTTTTAATAGAGTTCTAGGTGGCCTATGTTTAAGATTAAATTCTGGGCCAAATTCTGCGGCCCTAAAAAACATTCCACCATTTTTCTCATATCTTGCAAACCAAAATTAAATTTTGGTTAAAATTTTTAAAACTATTTTAAGTCATCCGAGGATCAATTTTCTTATTATATGGACCACTAAAATTCATCCATCTAGAATGTCATTTGGGAACCTCTGTTCAGTGGACGCATGATGGCTGCCACTTCGAGTTAAGGGAGAAGATGTCCAATCACACTTAATTTCCACCAACTTAGGTCTACCATACTTTAGTGGAAAACTTTTTAATACTAGTATTTCTACCAAAAGATTAAAAAATACCTATTTAATTCATTGGTGGTGAAGGAGATTAGAAGGATTTGTTTATTTTCAAGTGTTATTTTATGCTGTCATTTTGTATTTCCATATTTGTGCTTTCACATGAAAGTTGTTCTAATTCACCTTCGTTTCTTAATAAAAGTTATTATTATCAATTATTTTGATCTTCTTCATATCAAATTAATAAAGTTTCCTTAGAGACTGAATTTATCAATAATAAACATTGTGAATATTATCACAGAATGACAAAGTGTTTCTTATTTTGTTGTTTTTACTTCTTCAATTTTTCCATCATGAGTGAACTTCCCGCTTCCATTGATATAATAGAATCAATGGAGGGATAACCATATTATGGGTTGATAAAAGGGACTTTAAAGGGTATGTATTGGATTTTATTTATCAATCTATTAATTTCTAATTATTTATTTTAATTGAAATTTTTATTTGATGATTTTAATACTTCATCGTCATTGTTGAATTTTAAGCCCACGCACTCCAAGTGATAATATTAATCTTTACCATAGATTTGTTATAAATATGATCCTCTAAGTGTATAGGTGATAAGTATTATGGTGTGTTGATATTAAAATATTAGGTTATGAAATTTATTGATCTTATGAACCCATCTCAAATATAAGAAGTTGAAATCGTTAAAAAGGAATACATCTAATCCACCCCCAAGCGATAACCTAGGATCAAAAAATTATGCTAATTTGAATTCAAATATGTGTTTTAGTTTTAATTTAAACCATCTTAAGACAAATCAAAGTTGGAAAATTTATATCCAAAAATCCATTCCTTTAGATTTTGTGTCTATAGGTTCTTCCTAGGTCTCTAAGTATTCTACAACCCAAGCTACATTGCCAGTGACCACTTAACCCTTATAACTTGGGAAAATTTTGGTGAAACCAGTCCTTCTCTTGTAATAGTGTCCATCTTAGTTACGATTTCTATACAACAGTTTATCGGTCATATATATAAAATAAAAAAATCCTTATACATGTATGTTTCTATTGTTATTATAATAGAATTGGTTTATATTCATTAGAGGTGTAGGAGCTATAAATTAAAACAATCTCAATAAATAATGTAACATCTTATTTATGTAAACTCCTTAGGTTTGCACCAAAATATTTACTACGTTTGATTTATCAAAAAAATAATGACTCTATTATTAGATTAGTTAATTAAAGAATATATTTGTCAAGGTAATGGATAAACCAAATGGTTTTGGTAGTGCGAAGTAAAGTGGATAAGGTAAGTCCTTCTATATGCGAGGTGAGATGGAAACATGTAATTTTTGGAATAAAAAATTCATAACCACATTTTTAACATGTCACAAAGATCCAAAATTATACCATTTTTTACCCTTATACATTATAATGATGAAATATTCTAATAAAATAGGTGTTCTAGATGTTATTTTTAATGTTTAACCAATATCATTTTAGTTTAACCACCCATTCAAACTAATTATTACCATAATAACACTTAATTTTTTTAACTATTATTACTATTATATAAGAACAAAATTTATGTAAACCTTATTAGATAATAGATATTTTTCTATATCCAAATATTGAAATCATGTTTCTAAAATTCCATTTATCATTGTGGAAAATTTTTATTAAAAATTATACCAAAAGGCTAATCGTTAAACTTATTTTGCAAAGAAATATTGTTCAAAATAATAAATGGATTGTATTTAAAAAATTAAAAATGATAATAATTCCAAAGACCTAAATTAGATTAATTTATACACTATGGAAGTAATTTTTGTTTCAAATAATTTTTATAATAATTAGGGACACTATAAATTATATAAAGTAGAAGAAAGTTGTCAATAAAAACCATTATTTTTCCTTATTTTCAAAGAAATTAATTATTTTAGAAAAAACCCAAAAAACACCCTTTATATAATTTTGACATGTAGAGATAAAAATTAATATTTTTAAAAAATTAATTTTTCATAAGATACAAAAATTAATTCAATTATTTTTCACCAAAAGAAAATGTACACATTTTTTTGAAAAAAATATTTTTGAATCATATAAAGAATTAACTAAAAAAATAAGTATTTTTTCAATGTGATTTACTTTTGTAAAAGAATTATACTTAATATTAATAACATGTTTATTTATATTCATTCCTCCAATTTAAAATTCGATGTAATTTGGATACTTTTAAAATAATAATATTAATAAATTTTCTTGTTTCATTTAAACTCTATGATGCGTGTAACATAAGCTAAACTCAATGTTGCGTGTAAGATAAGCTATCAAATGAATTAAGTATATTAAAAATAAATTACATAAAATATCATGGTGTTACAAGAAACGTATAATTAACTATTCTAAACATACTTATATTATTATATTTATATATATATATATATATTTTTTTTTAAGACATTATAATAGCATCTGCAATGAACGTTACTCATTAACATAAGTTTCATCATTTTTAGTTTTTTATTATTTGAATTTTTTTTATAAAGATCCTTTGACAAGGTATTTAATCACACAATTTGTATCTAATAATTGTTATTAGTCCTTGAAAATACATTATATTATTTCTATAAAATACATGTGTTTTTAAAATCTTATTTATTAAATGAAGACTAACAAAAAATAGAATAACTCATTTCTGATTTCACAATTCCAAATCACATGCCGAATAACACTATACAGTGTCTCTCAAAAAAAAACAGACACATAATTTTTTATTTGACTTATATATAATAATTTTTTACCATTATATTATGTGTTAACAAATTTATGATTGGAAAATTGAATACACTATTTCATTCAGTGTATGCTATTTTTATCAAACTTATCCCACTATTTAGACAATCTACATGAAGTTAACCTTGTTTAAGGTGACTTGAGACTCGTAATCCGGTATATGATGCAAAAAATATATTTTTTACATACTTTATTTGATGAAAATTTAATTTATCAAAACACCAACCATCCACAATTAAAATATCAATAACTGACATTGAGTCACATTCATATATGAGAACATTTAAATTTATACTTTTAAAGACATAGAAAAAAACCATTACAAAACAAAACTAATGAATTTATCATCATATATATATATAAATATACTTCTCATTATAACCATATTTTCTTATTACTTTATAATACTTCAATATATACCAAAAAATGCACCACATTTCACACTCTTTTATCCATATCTTAAAATTTTCATTCTTCATTTCTCGAGAAATTTGAATGATATGAAATTATAGGATCAGAAAATATGCAAATGTAAATATAAGAGACATAAATAAATGATAATTTTAATAATATGATAAGAATAATTGTATATGAACACAATATATATTCATTATAATTACATAAGATAATATTTAGCAATAAAATCCAATGTCATAAAAAATGAGTAGTGGAATAAATATTTAACATATGAGAAGAGTGGTATGATATAAAAATAAAGAACCATATGAAACAAATTATTTTCAATGTAACAATAATAACTCATAAGAAGTATAATGAAAAAATGTTTGTATCTTGGGAAATTATAGGTTCAAAAATGATTTACATAAACATGATGATTATAAAATACCTTTTTTGTTAACTTCAATATGGTTTACTTCAAAATCTCTTATGAGTTTGAACTATTTATAAATCCATCGCATTTATTGTTATTAACATCTATACATATACCTCTATAACATTACGCAATGCATTGGTGAGCTATATCAAGCTCACCCATCACCCGGAGAAATTTCATGCCAACCCATCACCATGAGCTATATGACTCACTAGATATCACAAAACATTTCCATGATGCGATACATGAAGAAAGTTCTTAGATTATACATTTCAAAATAAAACTCAAATAAAAAAACATTATTCCATTCATTACTTGATTAAACCATGGAAAATAAATGGTTTTCATAATGATTCAATCATCACTTAACTGACCTATGGGAATGTAGGTAGTTTCCTAAAATCATTAAAAAACATCATTATCATAAAATATCCAAAAATGAATGTGATTGTTATCAAAAGTCCATTTCTCAAGAGTTTCCTAATAAAATTTAAAGGATGGGGGCATATTTTAAAAATACCAGTAAATTATCATTTGAAAAAAAATCTAAAAATAAGGCAAATAAACTTTTATTTTGATATCCTTAATAAAGGAATATGTATAATATTATGAATATAAATTATTTTAAATTTTTAAATAAAAATATAAAATTATTTTTATGATTACTATAATTTTATGATTGTGGGAATATTTATTGTTCTTATAAATGAAAAAAATGAATATTCTTTTCAAATATTTTAAAATATTGAAAATAAAGTCATATATAAAACATTTAAAAAGATTAATTTTGATTAATTATAAATAATATATAATATAGTGAAAATTATATTAATAAAATATTGGGGAATATATAATAACATCTCTAAAACATTTTGAATAGTGTTGTCATAGAGGAAAATAAAATATATATACAAAAATAGGAAAATAAAATATATAAGGTTTATAGTATTTGGAACATATAATTACCCACAATATAAATGTTAATATGGATAGTCATTAAATGAAATCAGAATAAGAAAACACCCTTAAAACATTGGAAATAATATAATTATAATTTTTTTGAGAAACAATAGAAAATGATAATTAAAATTACATTAATACAAACATATTCATGATATATTATATCATAATGTAATAATATAAACCATATAGACCTAAATAAGTTCATAATAAGAAGCATTTATGAACAAAACAATAATTTTACAAATAACACTTACAGTTTAGGTAATCCGTGAATCAAAACCATATGAAAGTGACAAAATTTTATGGATTTATAATTATACTTAAATTTAATGGAAAATTTCATAAAATATATTTATGTGTGTTATATACACAATAAAAAATAATCATGTTGTAAATAGGGAATATGCCTCTCCTAAATATTTTTTTATGGAAAACACTTTCATCAAGTCCCAAATTACATTATAAAGGCTCTTAAAATCCAATATAATATTTTTTTGTTTTTTAAATCTATAAAACAACCATTATCATGCATATAATATAATATATAACTCTTTTAAAACGTATTATCACCCATTTAATTTAATTTGCGCATTTAAAACATCATTCCGGTTGATAATTGATTCATTATTCATTCATATTTTAGTATGATGGTTCTGGTCCTTCAACAATGGTAATTCATTCATCATATTTAAAAAGTTATTCATTTTATAACTATTCTATTTTTTCATTATAAACATTTTTATATCCATTCAGACATGGTTAATATGTGAAATGAATTATATAACTTTATGGAGACAATAATCGATATATACAGAGGAGTGATGAATTATATTTTTTATGGATGCAATAAAATAAAGTAAAATTATGTTTAACCTATAAAAAATCAAAATTATATAATGTATTTCAAATATATTAATTATATATACCCTTATTATCATCTATATATATTGGAATTTGATAGAAAATCACATCGCTTTTTGGAGGTGGTTGTTCAGACGCTCGCATGAGCATTATTGTCATCTTACAATAAATAGGTAGTTTATATAGTAGATATAATTATATATATATATATATATATTTTATCTTTATAAAAATAATACATAAGAAATAAATCCATCTACAAATCCTACTATGAGATTTAATGATGAAATGAAAAACATATCGGTCTTGGAGATGGTAGTCTGTACATATGAGTGACGACATTTTCAATTTCTATTTGGAAGGATTATAAATAGATTATGGTTATTATATTAAAATAATACAATTTCATTAAAATAAGTTTACTGATGTCATTATTTTAATATGGTTCAATAGGATTTTGATGTATAAGAATAGAAATTTAATTCAAAATTATTTTGTAAATTTGATTACTTCTTCACTGGGAAACATCATTTGGATTTCGTCACAAGGACCCCTAGGTAAGATTTTTTAAAATTCTAGAAATTACAGAACATGTAAAATGATGTTTAGAATAGATTAAATTAGTGTTAATTGATGATATGTCACTCGAGATAGATTATAAAATATAGGAGAGAATGTATCATTTTACAATTTTGATGGAGGGGAATATAGTTAATACGTGAAACATTATTATTAAAATATGTGATAAATCATTTAAAATGGTTCCAAAGTATCATATCCAGAATTAAAATGGCATTGAGGTTGATATAAAGTCATCATACTGGATTTATAATTTTTTTGTTACATTTTAAACATTATCTCTTAGCTTTACCCCTAGTTTACCCCGTTAAAATTAATCATTATACCAAAATCAATTATTTCTAAGGGTAAATAATGTTACAATAAAATGGAAATTGGATAATTAGTGAAAAATGTTATTATCATGTATAATTTACAATTCAATTTTGATGAAATATTATTTAAATGTATTTTTAAATAGAATTAATTATATATTATATGACATAAAATTTACTAAAATTGATTTTTGAGAGTATTCAAATGATTTGAATTTAAGAACATCAATATTACCAATTTATATTCATTTATATGTTTAAAACATTAGATACCTTTTAATTTTACCCAAAAAGTCATGATATAATTTTATATATCCAATTCCCAATAGTTTTAATATATTCAAAACCATTTAAATTTATTTTCATCTTACATTCTCAAGTGCTGCATTAGTGATGCATAACCGTTTTAGGTAATTTTACCAAAAATAAAAATATTAATAAAATAATTTGATGAAAATAAATTATTCTTCTTAAAATTAATCATTTCTAATCATTCATTGCATCATTTTGTTCTTATGAGCACATAATAATGATATTGAAAGAGAGTGGATTTTTTTATTAATACTTACATAAAATGATAAATTCCATAATCAATTTCAATATGACACACATTTCATAATTTTATATGTTATAATTAATATGGATGAAAATGAGACATAAAATGATATTAAATAATTTTTTTGAGATATTTTCTTCTCCTATACAATAATATTTACCAAATTTGACCTATTTTACCCATTACTAGGAGGACAATAAATTGAAATTATGATTATTTATTATAAAGGAAATGATGTTTTTCAAATAAAACAATATTAATTTTCAAGATTCTATATATAAAATCTATATTATGATATTATTTTCATAGAAGGGGTAAAAAATGGTTATAAAATATGTTTATAACGAAAAGTGAAAATAGTATTAAACAATTTAAATTTTAAATCATATCACTGTATTTTACCCAATTTATTTCCTTGTAATGCCATTATATTAATGTAAACATATTTTATTGAAGATAAATTTCTCACATGACATTAAAATCATTCACCAATAGTGATAAATAAAATTTACTACTATAAAAACAAATTTTGGGTATAAAAATTAAATTTCATATAAACATTTTTTTTGGAATTTAGTTTATTTTAATTTTTAATTAATTGGTGTTAGTGATTTAATTAAATTAGGTGTAGGTAAAATAATTTAATATGTTTAATAATATTTATAATATATAAAAATATGACAATAACGATGCAAAAAAACAAATTGTTTCAAAAAAACATCATTAGAATCCATAATATTTTCTAGGTGATTTAGAAATTATTTTTGAAAATATATATTTTATTTAAATATTATATATTGTTCTTAAAATTATAATTCATAATATTTATTAACATTAGTGTAAGGATTCATGCTTCAAAATATATCACAAACATAAAATTTATTAAAGGGAAAATATAATCTAAAATATTTTGGTGATAAATTATATCCCCTTAAAAATTTATGATACTCATAGTATTATGTTATGTCTTAAAAAAAGTTTTTAACTTTTTAAGAATAAATTCCATGGGTTGGAATATTGTTATAGATATACAGGAAAATGAAAATTTTAATCAACATCGATTATATTTTCCTTTCAAAAGGAATTTAATTTCTAATTAAATAAAAAAACATATCAATTTAAAAATATTTCATAAAACATGAACATAATATTAGTATACTTATACTTGTGATGGATTTTTATAAATCATAATTTCACACCAAGGAGATATTTCCCATATAGTGATATATAATTTTTTCTTCCTCTTTATTGAGTTTGATGAATTCATTTTCCATCGATATAAATAATATGAGATAATATAATTACTTTATTTTCTGAATTAATTTTATCCATTTTTTTTTATTCGATCATTTTCCTGTTCAATTTCATGTGATATTTTAAAAAATGTGTTGAATTTCATGTGACATTTTAATTAATAAACAATTAAATATATATTTTAATAGATCAAAAGATCTATAAAATGATGAATAATTATTCATCCCTTCCATATTCATTAACCATAGAAATTTTTTTAACATGTTAACATAATATCCAATATGAATAATCAATTACACATAAATCAAAAAAAAATTAAAAAATACACCCCACGGTCAACTTAAATCATTTTATTACTAATTAACCTTATAACTCCTCCAAAATATTCTTTAACAAATTATGAACTGAAAACTAAAATGATTTCATCACATATTCTTGCAAGATGAGCATAACATTTATCCATAATTAACAACAATAACTCATAAACACACATACAAAAAAAATTTATTTTCTAATAAGATATTCTCCAAAATACAATAATCATTTCCAAAAATAACAAGAATAAACATAAAATAAAAACAAAAAATTATGAGATTATATAATTTATATACAATAACCTAACCCTTTATGATTATTACCATGTGATTTTTGGGTGTTGAGATCTTTGATATAAGATAATGTATATGAGAGGAGGATATATGGTTGAATTTGAATCTACAGGGGTTTATTCACAACATGGATCTTTAGTTCACAATGTGAATGTACATTCATTGCTTTTGATACGTAATTTTCATAGATTATATCCAGGAGACGTTTTTTATGTGAATTTTTGAGAAAATGTTTGAATGTTTTTTTAGTTCTATCATAAAATACTTCAAAATTTAAAAATATATATTTGCAAGTTAAAATTAATCATGTTTTTTAGATATCACATATTATTTTGTTATAGGATATGAACCATGTAGGGACCATGGTGTGAAATATCCATTAACCATCTAAATGAGTATATTTCATGATTATATGTATATATATATATATTCTATACTACATTTGATTTCAATGATTCTATAATCATTACTCATAACCATTAGGAAATATCATGGTGATATTGGATTCCCGAACAATGTAGGATCATTGGTGTTCATAATTTGCATCTAGATATTCAATATTGGTGATTCTGGGACTTCCCTTCTTCTAATTTCATGTATGTTATTTTTTGCTTTTTTTTATATTTCATGGAAGTTGTGTTGATTAGATTTTTAGGTATTTTTTGAATAAATTTTGATGATACATCACTATAGTAAATATTTTCCCAAGGATCCATTGTGTAGTTATGAACCTATCGTTCATCCTCTCACACATTGTCTTTTTGATGTGAAATGGAAATCTTATTACAAGAAAGGGTATTTTACTTCCCACTATTTTATCTTAATCTATATAATTATATTTATTCTTCATTCCATTGAATACATGTTACTATTTACAATAATTACGATAATAAATAGAACTAATGAAATCTAAATGGAATTTTGTGATGCATATGTGGTTACTTTATTAACTTGATATTAATTATTATTCTTCTATGATATAAACATTCTATGGAATTATGTGTTATATAGTTTTATTGATTTAATAATACCATTTTAAGGTTTATATTAATAAATATTCTAATTGAATTTAAATTTAATGAATTATCCTTAATCCTTATATAACCTTTTTAATTCAACAATAATTAAATTTTATACATTCTATAAGATATTTTTTGTTTATAGTTTTACAGAATTAGGTAAAAATATCAATAAAAATCCTACAAGAATAAAAATTGGACACTACTAAAACAATATCCATTTTCTTCACAATATTAACATTTTAAAATAAAACATTATTTCTTTCTCTGAAAAAAAAGATTCATTCCAATCATTTTCCCATATATAACCCCTATGAAATACATTTTAAAACATTGGATGAGCCCAAATACTCATTAATAAAAATACAAAAACATAAAGGAATCATTATTTGATGAATAATTATAATAATATGAAATTATTTTCACAAACACATACTTATCATTCATAAAGTATCATATACTTTGTTAAAATAATATATTTTTATAAAACATATAAAACCTAACTAAACCATTGAGGTTAGATGGGTTATTTCATACACAATATTGTAACCATCGTGACAACCATATGATTTGTAACCCACATGAGTACCTTACAATGTAACCCTCACAACTACCATTTTTTGTGACCATTGTGGCTACCATATAGTGTAACCGTCATAGTTACACTTGCAATGAAAATTAAAATAAACATCCAATACAAAAATACCCAATTCATTTGATTGAGATATATGTCCCACTCATCATCATACATAATTCGCAATATAAATAACCCAATAATAAAACCTGAATAATTGCATCATAACAATATTTCTCTAAGGAAAAGAATTTATTCGAAAAAATATGAGGCACATAGAATTGAAATAATTTTCTTTAAAAATAATAGTGAAATCTTGTAATAAATTATTCCAAAAGACAAGACATCTTGAATGTGGGAAACACTGCTCATACCTTATAACTGAAAATTAAAATAATATTTTTAAATTTCATAAAAAGATACATATAAAAACATTTTTAAAGGTAAATCCCTTCCATAAAACCTAAAAAATATCCCTCTTTAAAAACATTAGAAATTTTGAAATTTTAAAACATTTATCTCTATGTAAATATATTACTAGTATGAATACATGAACATGGCATATAATGATTTGGAAGAATACATCTTAAAAAATATTAAAACTATGTTTCAGTAAAACAGTCACCTACATCAGTTTTTTCTTACTTAAAATGTCTAAAAACCTACCATATAATGTTTCAAAGTGTTTTATGAATATGTTAGCGAACTAAATTCCAATATAATACCTTATATGATCTCTTTTTTATCAAATTTACACACAATTATTAGTAATTTTTTCCCATTGCTTTGCTTGCATTCTTTTTATGGTTTTCATGGTTGTTTTATTGGGTGTGTTCTTTTTCGAATAGGTTTAATAATAATGATGTGATAAAAAATTATATATTTTAATTATTTTAAAAATTATGAGTTATTTTGAAATTCTCAAGGTTTCTGTAATGGGAAACAAAAATTTGGCATCCAAGAAGGTGGTGAATTGACACACTGTGGACAATAATTTCATTTTTTAGAGTAAAAGAAGAAAAAAAAGATTTTATAAAGAATAAACTATATTACATAATAAAATTTCATTATATAAATAACACTGGAGTAACGATGAAATATTTTATAGGGGGTGGGGATTCAGTAGAAGTTAGAATGAATTTAAAAGAGAATAAACTGGATTTTATATCTTGAATATTTTCACCATGAATTTTTTTAAGGCTCTTGGGATTTGTCTTTTGGTGAGACCAAAAACACTATAATGTGAACAATATTGAGTATAAAGTAATATGATATATTATAGTTCAAAAATAATTACTATGGTGATGAAATTTATTAATGGAATGATCCCCCTTATATAATTGAGGTGAGGGGAAAATTATGAATTACATAAAATATTAAAATATAATAAGTCTAATATAGTGTTAAAGATATTAAAAAGGGCCTAAAATCATAGGACATAAAATTATAAACATTTTTTATATGTTATATTATTTTCATGGTTTTGTTATAGTTAAATAATTTATTAAAATATTCAATTCATAAAAAAATAGTTTTTTTAATATTAGACACTATTAAAAACAATTACATTAAAAGATCAAGAATGTTTAAAATTAAGAATAAAATTTATAATTATATCCTATAAATATAAAATTCCATTAAGAAAATTCAACATCTATAATTTGATCTATTTTTTTATTTTTAATATCATTAATTTTATTTATTAATTATTTAAATAATTACATCATCATCATTGTGCAATCCATTAAGGTAATGATTTATTCTCAAAAAATAAAAATAAATTTCCATGAAAGGCATAAATTTCATACAACTAATATTTATTTATTTTTTGAAAAAAAATTCTGGAAGACCACATATTAAAAAGTTATACTAACTAAAAAGTATAGTGCGAACAACATCACATTCTTTTAAATAAAATATTATAAGTGGCTAAATGTTATTGAAGTGATACCAAAAAGGTCCTAAATTCGAATAAATATAAGACATGGAAAATGAATTAAAATTCTAAAAAGAATTATTTGTATTTTTGGATAATTTAATGGTTATTATAATTTTAATTAAAAACAATTTTTTAATTTTTCTTCTGCTTACACATGAATTGTGCCATCATTGCATAAGAATTTACGTTAATTATTTCACATATAAAAATTAAAGACAAGTAAACTAATAAAAAATAATTTAACTTATTTTAATATAATAATTTATAACCTTTTATTATTTATATTTACTCATATCCATATAAAGACAACTTTGTTAATTTGTCAATTTGTTAATTTGTCTTTTCATGTCTTGTGAAAGTATTTCATAAGAATTTGGATAAGAGTCAAGATATATTACTCAAAAATTGAAAAAATTCATCAAAAATATCAATTATACATGATAATTAACTAAAAAGTCAACAAATAATATATTTAGTACTCAGTTATAATCCATAAAAACTAAATTTTACTTTTCCCACACAGCGCAGGCGCTGCTTCGGCACTGACAATGATTTTTATATTTACCATGAAGTAATTTATAATTTATTTGTTCATCGTTATTTTTGGGAAATATTTATTAAATAATATGTGAAATTATTAATTCAATATGTTTCCTAATTTTTTATGACATAATTATTTCATTATAGTAACACAAAACCCCATATTTTATTAAAAACTGTAATTTTGAAAGTTCACCAAAAATTCACCTTTTCCAAAAAATTATATAAATTTTACCATATAAAAATTATTATATTATGATTTCAAAAATGAAATTTTACCCAATATATTTCTCAAATATTTGTCTATTAATTATATTATCTGTACATATAAAATAAATAATAATCATTTTTTGATGAAAAAGTGTTTATTATTGAAAAAATAATTTTCTAAAAAATAATGTATAATGATTTTACTAAAGGAATTATACATATTACAAAGGATTAATTAATACATTATCTATAATTATTACAATTATATATTTCCTAATTTTATAAATATTTTTCATTTCTTTCAATTTTATAACTATTTTATAATGGTAAAATATAAATAATAAAATTATATTATTTATTAAAGATAGATATCATGTATCTTGTACACCAAAAAATATAGTCAATTTTTATTATAATCTGGTCATTATATTATTCTTCCATTAATAAATTGCAGCCTCACAATTTGAACATGGGATAAATAAACTAGTGTTTGGACCTTTCAAGATACCTTAGGTGAAATCCCACATTATAAAATGGATTAGTAAAACATACCCTAAAAAATATTATGGGATGTTTGAAGGTCACATGAGATGGAAAATACTAGGCTTCCATGTATGATAACAGAAGTGGGAAGTGAAAAAATGGATACGGAAAACAAAAATAACTCCCAATTACTGATGGATAATGATAGAGGATATTTTTATGAGAATTTTAACCATCACAAAAATGTAAATCTTTGATGGGTTGAAAGCTTATGGATTCTTTATTGTGAAAAATAAATTGATACTATTTTTTCTTCAAGGTCCTTTTCCTTGAGTTTATTAATTCCATTACAAGTTACACTAAATGAATAAATAATTATACTTACATTCAAAGAAGATTTTCATACTTTATTAAATAACCACAACAAACTCATATTTTTCTCCAAATGATTAGTATAAATTTTTTCATGCATGAAGCACTATAATCATCTTCCAAAGAATCACATAATCAAAATAATAATTAACTATCTATTTATAATGTCTTGAAACATTAACCAAAAAAATTAAGTAAAAGATAATATAATTATCAATAAATAATAAAAGTTTATATGATAAAAATCTACATTAAACCCCAAAATTCAATAGGAAAAACTTAATTTAAACATAGAACCTTCAATAATAATCTATTATTAAAATTAATCCTAAAAACTATTGATTAAGATCAAACCCCCAAAAATTTGAAGGATAAAATTCAATGATAAAATTGACAATTATCCCAAAATAACATCAATGAATCTTAATGTCTCACTCCACAAAGTATATACCCAAATCATATAATATCCAAGAAAATCTAGTAATTTATATAAGTCTCCATAATTCCATAATAAAATAATATTTTTCTGAAAAATAAAATTTTCCCTTTATTACTAAAATAAAATCCAAACGAATTATGTTTACATTATTCCTATAGTCCTTCTCATAATTAAAGTAATCTTATTCTAAGATTACATTTCTCATTAAATAAAATATTTATAAAACATATGTTCTGAAATTACAAAAACCAATAATTAACTTAAAATCAAAGATCATATAAATCCGTAATGTTATCCATACCATTAAAATTAGGTCTTTGAAAATAAAATATTTTTTTCTCAAATAACAATTACATGACAACATGAGAATTACATATAACTCAAAATCCATAAAAGTCATCCAATGTACTCCCATAATCAAAATGGTGGTATTACTTTTAAACATCTCAACATCCTTAAATCTATCCTAACTATTGAATACAGTATATGTATACATATAATTCATTAAAATCTATACATAATCCATTATCTATGGATATCCACCTTATTTTTTAATTATTCATTCATGTAAATCAATGATATGAATTATATCCTCATACTTAATTAATATAAACCCAATCATGTTTCATGAATACTAGATAAGAAAATAATTCATGCATTGAATCCATATTTTAGGATCATCATGATGGTCTATTTCTCTTTTGGCATGTTGTCAAACTTTTAAAAAGTAAACATCCATGGCACTTTGGGTATTTCACTTTTCTATATAGTAAAATGTCTTGAGATCTTGGAATAAAAATAAAAAGAGAACATGCACCGTGATTTTTTTGTAGAAAATAGTAGTTGTTGGATTACTCAAATAATTTCTTGTAGTTGATTTGAATAATCAAGAAGCATTTAAAATAATTTGAACAAGATTTCAAAATATTAGTGGTGGAAAAATAATTTGGGAGGTATAATATGGTTGTGTAATATCTATTTCCTTCCATATTGACAAAATATCCTAAATATATTAAAAATAAAATCACTTAAACGTGAAATTATTTATTAATATAAAAATTCAATGTAGAGTAAATATAATACCAAAAAAATATAATACTATAATCTGCTAACCCATTATATCTTAGTTGATTTAGATTTTTATCTAATCATCCTAAATTAACATAAACCTCTATCATTATTCATATGATAATAACCCTAGTAGTTAGAAAGGATATTTAATCTTGGATCAGATAACATTATATCCTCTAAAGTTTTCTAAACCCTTCTCTGATACCGACTATAATGACTCATCCTTAAACATAAAATAATCTAGTCAATTCAACCAAAATTCACTTTTGTGAATTCCAATATATCTTATTATTTTATAGGTTTAGATAATTAGGTTATAATTTATACCTAACAATAACACAATCACACAATATTGATACTACTAAAATAATATCCCTATTTGCATACTGTCTATCTTTTAAAAGAAGACATCATTTATTTCTGTGAAAAAATTAATTATTTATTGCATTACTTTTTCCATCCACAAACCTTGAGAAAATCATATTTAAATATGGGATTATCACAAAATCTCTGTATAGAACATAAAAAATAAATAAACTATTAGTCTAGGAATACTTATAAGAATATGAAATCATTTTCACAAATACGTACTTCTCACCCATAAATATCATATACATACTTTGTGAAAAATAATATTTCCATAAAACATAAAAAACAGAAATAAACCATGTATGTTTCATAGGGAACTACTTAATTATTATTGTGACCATCATGGCTACCATATTATTTATATCCTTTACAACAACCTTATAATGTAACCCTCACGAATGCCCTATGATGTATCCCTCATGGATACTATATGGTGTAACCAACACGGTTACACATGGACAAACCATTATGATAATCTTCCAACATAAAAATACCCAAGGTGTTGGAGGGAGAGATATGTCCCTCCTATCATCATAAAAAATCCCCAACAACAAGATCATAATCACAAAACATGAATACTTTTATAATAAAACAATTACCTAAGAAAACCACTTATTTAAAAGAATATTGATCAGATGAAATTAAAATAATTTTACTTTAAAACATCTTTTAAATCATGTAAATATGAATTCAAATCAAAAAGTCGTCCTGAAAGTCGGAAAATCTACTCATTACGTAAAATTTAAAAATAAAACAATCTTTAGGAATTTCGTAAAAATATACATTTAAGAAGATTTTAATAGGTGGTTCCTTTACCTAAAACCTAAAAAACATCCCTCTTTGAAAACAATATAAAATTTTAAATTTTAAAACATTTTCACCACATAAATATATTCATAAAAAAATTGGAAATAAGATCATGAAATAGAAACATTTACATGGATAAATCATTAGTAAAATTCAAAACATATTTTTAGTTAATGAACCCCTTACCTCAGGTTCTTCTTATTAAAAAATGTTCAAAACTCTTGTATAATGGTTAAAATGATGATATTAATATATTAAATTACTATATTAATATCTATAATAAAATATTTAATCTTTTTATAACAACTTTCCACCCTTTTATCAATAATATTTTTTTATTTACATTGTTTCAGATGCATTCTTTTTTTGGGTTACATGTTCAATTTATTATTTAATTCCATGTCAAATAGAGATAATACTCCATAATTGAGAAAAAAAATACATATAGCTCATTTAAAAATTTGGTAAGTGAATTTAATCTTCCTATTACTCTGGTAAATGGAAATGATAATTCATTATCTGTGAAGGTATTTAATTAACACACCATAGAAGAAGATTTAATTTATTAAGAATAAAAGAAGAAAATAATATATCCAATGCTAAATATACCACTTAACATAATAAAATTCTATTATATATTAAATATTAAATTTATCATGTAAAATTTTTATTAGGTAAGTATATGATAGTAGTTAGATTGAATTTAAAAGTGAAGGATGAGGAATTTACCTCGTGAATCTTTATTTCTTAAGAACCTCCTTAAGGATCATAGAATATGCATTTCTTTGATATCAAAAACACTATAAAGTTTCAAGGGAATAGGAAAATGTCATATGGTAGAGGATAGTTGAAACATATGGTTCATGGTGATAAAATGGATTGAATCAATGATCCCCCTTATATTATTGAGGTGAGGGGAAAATTAGAAATACATAAAATATTAAAATATAATATTTATGATATCAGGATAAATACTTTCAAAAAGAAATAAAATAAAATAAACATCATTTTTTATAAATAATATTTTCGTTTTTTTTAATTTTGAAATATTCTTCTGATTTTTAATTCATTAAATAAAATATATTATTCATGAGAAATAATTTTTTTAAATTAAACACTATTAACAAAAATTACTATAAAACATCAAAAAAAGCTTCGAATTTGAAACCACAAATTTAATATATAATTTAAATATCATATTCGTCTATATAATTATTCGATTACCCTAAAAATCTCAAATTATTTTTATTTTATTATATTTAATATCATTGATTTTATTTATTTATAAATTAAATAATTAATTCATCATTATTGTATAATCCATTAAAAAAATTATTTATTACCTAAAAGATAAAAATAAATTTCCATGAAGAAGATATTTACATGTATTTTATATTTATTTTTATTTTAAAAAATTACCTGGAAAACCATACATTAAAATATTTTAGTAATTTAAAACTAATGTACAAGTAACATGACTTCCTTTTAAATAAAATATTTTAAGGGGATTTGAAATATTTAAGTGGGTTTCAGGATGTCTAAAATTTGAATAAAAAGATATTGGCTGACAATTACACTTAAAAAATATTTATTCTAATTTTTCGTTCAGTTAAAGGTTAGTATGATTTTAATTAAGAAAAATTTATTTATTTTTCTTCTCCCTTCATGAGCATTGCATAAGAATTAAATATAATTATTTAATATAGAAAAATAAAAAATAAATTTATATTATTAAAATAAATAAATTATATTAAACAAAATCATTTATATTATTTCATTATGTATATTAAATCATATTCATAACATGAAAACATCATTAAATTGTTAATTTGTCAATTCTTACCTTGTGAAAGAATTGCCCAAGAATTTGGATAAGTCTCATGTTATATAATTCTAAAATAAGAAACAATTAGAATAAAAACAGAAGATATATATAATAATTAATAAAAAACTAAATAAAATAATGTTTGTCAATCAATTATTATATGTAGGAAAAAAAATTACATTTCCAACACTTTGTAGGCACTACTTCACCACTTAGAAATGTTTTTTTATTATCATGATGTGATTTATAATGTAGTTTTTATAGATTATTTTATAACAATATATATATATATATTAAAAGTTGGTAATTTAAAATGTTTACTAAATTTTTATATCATAATTTTTTCATGATGATACCACAAATGTGACACCCCAACCCTATAAGCCTAGAGCCGGTGCATTATTTTAATACATTGGCATGATAACAAGGGATCACATCCTGAAGGACCGATCAGTTTAGTAGTCTTGGAAAATATATTACAAACATAAACATTTCATTACCATTTCAATCATAAAATAAAATATATAAAATACTTTGAGAATTCCATTATTCACATAGATTAACCCTTCATATCAATCATAATAAACTTCTTGGAATAATGGGAAAACAAAAAAAATAAAGGGGCAAGGTCAGATGCTCAGTAAGGGTAAATAATTTAGCAGAAGCTATAATCTTTTAATGAAAGATGTGTAATAAAAACAACAGCCTTTTAAACATAAAAATGAACATAATATTGCAAAAAAGAAATGAAACATTACAATATAAACATGTATAATGATATTATACTATTCAAATAATCACATGTAATAACTAATTTTATAAAAAGGGATTGCATAATGTCAGACATCATAACTACATAGTCAAGGCCCCATGCCAAGACCAAAAAGAAATTTTTTAAGGCCTTATTCTAAGACACTAGTTTGTTTCATGGGACCTAATGATGCATCACGAGGCTATAGTAGGACCCACCCCATCCCTTTTTAAGTCCAATGAATTACTCATATGAAAAAGGGTGAAACATAACATAAACATTAATACTAGACCTACCATACAAAATGTCAATACACTACCCATCAACCATGAATGGTATAAAAGTATTACATCTATAGTCCAAAATATAATGAATCATTCAATAAAATATGGAAGGTTTTATTATATTAAATCAACCTCAATAAAAATAACATCTAATAAAGAATGTTGACATATTTTTCAAAAATCAATAAAACTCATTGAGAGAAATACCCCATTTTATGAAATCATTTAAAAGTCACACAATTTATAGAAGAATTCATTTAAAATAGATTTTTTAATCATAGTGTCCCATACCACTTTCAATATTTTGAATGAAATTAACACTTTAAAACAAACATGCCCACATAAATAAATCATTAAAATCATTGGGAAAACATGGACATTATTTAAAAAGACTTAGAAAAATAAATATTTTAAAACATTTAAAATGATGATCTCATTAAAGAGTACCTTTCATAAATACTTAATTGATTCATTTTTAAAAAAAATTTAAACATGTACATAGATGATAAATATGTCCCAGTATAGAGTTAGAGATAAAAAAATCTCGAATAATATTGAGATTGAGGAAATAACACTTAACTTTTACTTTTCATTAGTAAATGGTACTTTTAGACTCTTGTATAATGACCATAGTATGTTATTAAATTATACCAGAACCATATTAATATATATGATATAATATATGATTCATTTATCAATTTATACTTCCCATTTAATAATAATTTCCATGTTAAAGTAACATTTCAGGTAATAATCACTTTTATTATCATACATGATTTAACTTGTTATTCCAGATTGTATAATTTAGATCATGATTTACATACTTTCAGAATAAAAAACATAATTTATGTATCATATATATTCAGAATATAAATATTAATAATAGATATTTTTATGAAATGGAAGCACTGTTCATGGAGAGGGTAGTTCATACGTACGCATGAATGTTGTTTCTGTTTTTTATCGTAGAGTATGGAAGTATGTCAATGAGATATATTTATATACATAAATATATATTATTATAGTATCAATATTTTCTCATATATCTCATAATTAATCAATATATATATATATATAATTCATGAATGGTGATCATTGAAAATTAATCTCATCGCGTTGTGGAGACAGTAAGTCGTACGTACGCACGAGTGAAAATATCACTATATAGATTGTAAAAAGATTTTTAATTGGATGTTATATTATATATAAATATTACTTATCATGTCAAATTAATTATTCAAATTAATTATATGCATTATTATACCCATCCAAATAATTTAGTGTTGAATAACAAACTACGCCACGACGTGGAGATGGTAAGTCGTACGTACACATGTTTGGTGACAATGTCATTCATAGGATGAATAAACTAATGAATATTGTTTTAAAATATTTATAATCAAATCTCAGTATGTATATGATACTTTATTTATTATTTTATTGTGGAAATAATAATGAAATAGGAAGTTGAAGAAGAAAAGAACTTTGAAACAGGTGATGAAATAATTACCCCTTATTTGGGTGTTTCCTTTTGATTTGATCAAAGGGATCCTTATGTTGTATTTTGGGTCAAATTAAGGCCTCTAGGATTATTTTAGGCTATTTGGGAGGAGATTGGATAATGTTTTGGCCAATCAAAAAGGCTTTTAAGATGTGAAGTTAATAGAATGGGAAGTACCCTTTTATAATGGAGGTGAGGGGAATATTAATAAAATCTTGAAATATTATTTTATTATAAAATCAATTTCTATTTCTAATATCACAAAATGGATTTATTTAGATTCTAAGGTCGTTATGGGTCGAATTAATATCAACCAGCAGGTTTTATAAATTTTTTTGTCACCATATTAACCTTATCTTTTAGATTTAACCCTTAGTTAAATAGTTTAACTTTTACAATGTCTTCTTGTATTATTATAATACATGGTTAATAAAATTACTATAAAATTCCAATAGAACCTAAATTTGTTAATTAATGACATATATATCATTATATAACTCCTTTGTAACAGTTTTATATTTTTAGTACTATTATAATATTTAATAAAATTGTATTTGTTTTGAAAACTCATTTATGTAAAATTTGACACTATTTTGTATTTTGTTTTTGTGTAAGTAATAAAAACATTATTACTTAGAAAAAAAATCATTGAATCAACCTTAACATGTCATATTAACTTATAAAACGAATTTAATGCATCAGAAGTTTGAATTTATATTTATTTTAAGATTTATAACATCAATTATTTTAGTCTTTCATTAATAATGTCACGACCCATCCTCGGGACCCGTGCCGTGACTACCCCAAGCCCGCCTTCCGTAGGCCAGGGGCTGGCGACTAGCACCAAGGCTTAAAATCCCAGTAAAAGGGAAGGCATTGCCTTTGAAAAGTAAACAATCACTATAGAGTAAGCAAGCGGAAATGTAAACACTAAGTAAAAGCTGGTACAACAGTAAGTGCGGAAAAGAAAAGGGGTCGGAAATACAAGACCAACTGTAAAGTACAACTGAAAGGGGAAAAACAGCAATTGAGAAGTAAAGCCGCAACGTTGAGCCGTCCTCTGGAAGTCCCACCTGAAGGGTGGGTACAGAAAGCCTCCACTGCTCCTCGGGTCCAGCCGACCGCTCCGAGTGCGTCCCGCCCAGTGGTCTACCTCTAGGTATCGTCCTGCTCTGCAACCCTCCACCACGATCAGCGCTGTCCGTCATCTGCATCCAACACAACGAAGTGCGGGCATATCCCGTGCAAGGGTGAGTATAAGCTACTCAGTAGGGACCCCGAGAACCCCGAAGGTCTCCCTAAATCCACAATGGATAATCCACAATGGAAAGATACAATCACAAAGTAACATCCGACACGGCTTAGGTATATTCCCATACATATACCAAAGTCATCAATACTCGCTCGGCTCCAACATTGGAGCTCAAGTACAACCCAGTCCACACAGGAATGCCAAACGTAAAATCCACACAGGATAGCTCAACCCAATCCATAAAGGAAGTAAAATAGAATTTCAGCTCACACATGATATACTTCTTCGTAAGACGATAGAGATGATCAGATGTAGCCACTGATTCATCTAATTCGTCAGACCCACAAAGGATCGGTAGGTACTAACCCCGGCAATGACCCACATAGGATCGATCATGAAGTTGAAACCCTAGCTATTGGGAAACTTCTTCTCCATCAAGCACAGTGGTTATGCCGCTACAACCAAGCGCTTGCCTTCAACCTTGGACTGTTGTAGTACTCCACCTATCGAGTACTGTGGGCCTGCTGCTACAACCATGCGCTCTCCCGTGCCGCTACAACTAAGCGCTCCTCCGTCGTGGGTCTGACGCTGCAAGCAAGTGCTCCTCTGTGCCACTACAACTAAGCGCACCTCTGTGCCGCTACAACCAAGCACACCTCTGTCGTGGGTCTACCGCTACAACCAGGCGCTCCCCCTCATATCCTCCAGAGATACTCCTTCTATTGAGTATCATGGATCTGCCGCTACAACCAAGCGCTCCTCCGCCGTGGGCTGCCACTGCAACCAAGCGCTCCCCACTGGGCTATATGTAACACACCGAGTCGTTCGATCAGCAGTCGTCAAGTTTCAACCGGCTCTAGGGTTTCCGCACAAAGCATGCTCGTTCCGGGAGGGTCCACTCAACGAGCTAAGTGGTCGATGCATCAACTGACATGAAGTCTGGAGTTGATGTATCCCAAGATGTACCATAGTGGTCACTGCCGAAAACACGGAGGATTCCCGTACTGTTCTCATCATCGTCGCAGTCGAATCCACCGAGGATCTCTGTATAGACTTCGTCGTCGAAGTCGCAGCCAGCACTAGGGTCCCCGCACACAGCAAGCTCGTTCGGGAGGGTCCTCTTCACGAGCCGAGAGGTTGATACATCAACTGACAAAAAGTCCAGAGTTGATGTATCCAAAAGTTCCGTATCGTCAACAGGAACTCAACGCCGCAAACGGCGCGTCAATCGGACGCCCGGTCTGAGAGTTATTAGCTTTTCCGTCCTAGGGGCCCAGTTGGTTTTTAAGTAAAAATCAACCCGACCGCACTCCAACTGCGTCCAAACCTCAGGCGGAGTATTCCAAAAGATCCGTCTCACTTAGAGGAATCCACCAAAGTCAGCGGCATGACAATCGGACGTCTGAAGCTCAAGATATGAGTGTTTCCGCTCCGAGAGCCCAGTTAGTTTCGTGAACGAACCAACCCGGACGAACCCAAAGTTTTCCGAAACCATGAGTGCGATATACCGAAACGACCGTCTCGATCCAAGGATCACATATCCACTGACGGCGCGTTGTTCGGAGGCACATAGCTCAAGTTATGGGAAAAAGACCGAAATGATCCGAAGACGGGGGGTCCGGGCCGGGCCCCCCCCCCCCCCCTGGGTCGGCCGAACCGGGGCGACCCGAACCAGATCGACCCAACCCGGTCTGACCCGGCTGGACCCGGTCCGGTCCGGCTAGGGCACGGCCCGGCCGGTCGGACCGGCCCGGCTCGGCTCAGCCGCGCGGCCGACCGAGGGAGCCGCGGGGCACTGCCCCCGCGGGATGAAGAAGTCGCGGCACTCGAGGGGCCGTGCTGGAGTCAACGGACGCGGCTATGCCGCGTCCCTTGCGTGAGAGCTAGACCCGCCGCCGCAGCGGCTTCAACCATGGCGGCCCTGTCCGGCGGCGCGTCGGGGCGCCAACGGAGGCTTCCGCGGGCCACCAGAATTGCTTCGGTGGTCCGTTTTCCTTCCCGTCTTTGCCGCTATTCCTCCTGGGTTCCGTTCTTCACTGCAAGATCATTTAATCGCCTCTGCGGCACGTTTCGTCGTCGCCCTCCAAATCCGCAAAACAACGAAGAACTGTAGAGGGTTGTTGGGCCGTGTTCATTTGGCCCGCACCCTCCGCGTTAGGCGGTATCAATCGAGAGGATTAATCAACACATAGAAAACATAACCAAAATTTTTTTTAATGAATTAAAATTGTTCTTATGAACCGGGTTCTTCATTTTAAAAGAAACGATCACGGGAAAATAAATTATTTCACAACAACCCCTACCTCATCAAGTCATCGTATGCACGTTATTCACGGATTTGGTCACCGCGGAAGGGCGTCGCGTCGTCGCGGAAAGGCGTCGTGTCGTCGCGGAAGGGTGTCGCGTCGTCGTGGAAGGGCGTCGCGTTGTCGCGGAATACGGTGACGCGTCGACGAACTCCGAGGTTCAAGAACATTAAGATTTAATTGTATCGATTAAATCTATGTGTTGTAATAAACCACAAAGAAGATTTAAAAGAAACCCGAAATCTCATACCTCAAGCAGTTGGTGATCGGAGATAGTTGCGGGGAAGAACGTCTCGGAAGAAGCGTCGTCAATCTCCGAGGGTGACGGTGTTTTTCGCGTTCTTCGCGTTCTTCGTGTTATTCGCGAAGGAGGAAGAAGGCACAAAGTTGTCAAAACCTCTCAACGAGAATTTTTCCAGAAGTCGTGCGTTGGTCTTATTTTATTATTACGCCAACGGATTGAAAATAGGTTATGAAATGATTAAATTAATTCATCGAATTAATTCAACAAATAAAACCGCCCAATTAACTCAACGAATAAAACCGTCCAATTAATTGGTACGTTAGGAAATTAAGAAAACACGTCAGTTGACTTTCATAATGACAGGTTTTCACGGGTGCGTTACTTAGCGGAAAGAAACGGTGGGGCTCGTGTGGGCCCCACCTCACAAATATCCTACCAAGAGGGTAGGATATTTTTGGATAGCACCCTATCCGCATCAACACAGTTTCAGCTACTTTAAGTGGCTTCAAGTGGCTTCCAAGCGGCTTAAGTAAAATAAAATAATGTTTTTTCGTACTATTTATTTTATTTCTTAACTTTAAGCCCAAAAATTAAAAGCCACACCCGAGAAAACACAACTCCGAAAGAGGCGTTTCTAAGAAATTACCAGCGCTGTGATTCCATCAGTGCCCTTAGAATTCAATTCCGAGCACCGGTTTAAAAGTTAGAAAAACCCGCTCGTCCGTTCACTGAACGTACCTGAGCCAAACTTCGGAAAACGATTCCTGGCACACCGGGCCTCGGAATCAGGTGCCGTCAGAAACTGCGTTCTTGTAAAATTCCAAAAAAAAATAAGAAAAAAAATTTCTTGAAATTTATGGGTCTTTACATTACTCCCACCACAGGGCTTTACGTCCCCACAAAGCTTCACCACAACTTAGGGATACAAAGGCGGTACTGAGCACGCATCTGAGCCTCCTGCTCCAAAGTGTTCTCCTGGAGGTTCCTGTGCTGCTATCTAATGCGCACAAGAAGAATCGATCGTCCACGTAGGACCTGCTCCTGTTGATCATCGATCTCCACTAGGACCTCCGCAAAGGTCGCCCCATCATCAACGTCCAGCTCCCCATGGTCAATGAAGTGTGACGGGTCATGCACGTTTCTCCTCAGCTGAGATACATGGAAGACGCCGTGCACCCGGTGCAACTGAGGTGGTAGAGCCAGGCGATAAGCTACCTCGCCAATCCTACTGAGGACCTGGAAAGGTCCGATGAAGCGTGGAGACAACTTGCCCCTTGGACAAATCTCTGTAATCCACGTCGAGGTGAGACACGCAAGAAGACGTGGTCTCCATCCTAAAACTCTAGTGGCCTCCGCCTCCTGTGAGCACAAGACTTTTGCCGGTTCTGAGCTGTCCTCATCCGCTCATTGATGACATGGACCTTTCTGGTCCTACAGGAGCTGTTGAGATTTCTTCCATGCTGATAAGAGAAATCTGGTCTCATCCCCTGGATGAACCATGTTCTTTGCCTAATACAATCAATCCCGGCATGGATGATACTAATCCATACCAAGGATGACGTTGTAAGGCCTCGATGCTACTATCAAGAGATCCAACTGTTACTCTCGCCTCCAAGGGTTGAGTCACACTGTCAGCATCAGTGTGTGGTAACTGGGTCTCCTCTAGTAGATGTCTCAGATGTGAGGGTCAAGTCAACAATCTAAATTGGAACCTCTTAGTAACAACACAAAAGAGGACAGGAATGAAAACATCACAAAGGCATGCGTCTTTTATTTTTGCAGCTCATAATACAAGGACGCTACACAACAGCAACAAGGAACTAGAAGTACAAAAGACGTATCCACTAGTTCCGCTCCTATCCATCTGCTCCCAGAGCTCCATGATCGAAGGCCTCAGCTGCCTGAAGCTGAGCTCTCCCATGTCCACCAACTCCCGGCAGTCGGGGTGGACCTCATGGTGGTGGTGGTGGCAACACCTCGAAGCGTCGTCCACTACCTGCTGCTCGGCCAGCTCCTCTGCCACGGTCTCCTGCTCCATGCGATCTGCCTTGATCGAACCTCTGCCTCTGCCTAGGAGGTCCTTCATTCATCTGCTGGTCATTCGTATGGAGGGTCGAACAGTCACGAGCCATGTGACCAACCCCGGCGCAGGAGTAACACTGTCCGCTCATAGTAAGTCGTTGTCCTCCCCGGGTGCCTCGCACAATTGACCATGTGTCACGCGGTTGACCACCGGTAGGTCTAGTCCTCTTGGACCCCTGGGTCATTTGTCTACTGCCCGCTGCAGAAGACTCTACCGCATGCTGGCTAGTGGTGGGTCCTGCTGCTGGAGACTACTCTGCAAGGAAACTCTCCACTAAGAGGGCTCGCTCCAACACTCCTGTCTGTGTCAGATTGCTGTGAGAAACAACTGAAGCTATGATCTCTCGCCTGAGCACCTGCTCGAAGGTTCGGGCCCTGAAGAATGGGTCTCGTACCATGTCTGTGGAATAGCGCGAGAGATCGGTAAACCTCACCGCGTACTGGGCTACTGTCATGCGGCCCTACCGTAGCTGTAGTAGCTCCTGAATGCGCACCACTCGGAGGGTGGCTGGGACGAACTCTGAGCGAAAAAGGCTCTCAAAGTCCATCCAAAGGAGTTATGCCTTGTCGTGCACCTGGAGCATCAAGCTCCACCATCTACCTGTTGCCGCATGCAAGAGACTCGCTGCCAGGACCACCATAAGGTCCGCTGGTGTCCTCACTAGCCAGAAAACTCGAACAACTGCCTCCAGCTAGTCCCCGGCTGCCTGGGGGTCCGTATCCCCATGGATCCTGAGCGGTCGCTGGTGCTGGAACTCATGCAGTGCACTAAGGCAACGTGCATCGTCAACGGCTGGGGCTGGAAGCATCGGTGGCTCGGTGGGTAGAGGTACCGCCGGTGCCTCTGCTGTCAAAGGGCCCTGTACCGAGGCCTCGTCGCTCGGCGGGTTGTCGTCACGTACAACACTCGGAACCCTAGCTGGCTACCGTTGTGGGGCCATCCTAAAATAAAACAGGTGTTCCACGGTCAGAACATTATACCTGGTGATCTGATACAAGAAATCACAAAGAAAACTTGAAACACACAGGCAATCAATGTTTTCATGCATTAAGTCGGAAATCAGAAGTCAGGGTCCTGGTGAATGGATACGTTGGCCGCCGCACCAACACTGGACTCCCTGGACTGATAACCACACCCAATACGCTAAACACTATTGCTTCACGTAGAAGAAAGATCAGAGTTTGTGGTAGAACTGAACTCCTCTGATACCAATTTGTCACGACCCGTCCTCGGGACCCGTGCCGTGACTACCCCAAGCCCGCCTTCCATAGGCCAGGGGCTGGCGACTAGCACCAAGGCATAAAATACCAGTAAAAGGGAAGGCATTGCCTTTGAAAAGTAAACAAGCACTACAGAGTAAGAATGCGGAAAGGTAAACACTATGTAAAAGCTGGTACAACAGTAAGTGTGGAAAAGTAAAGGGGGCCGGAAATACAATCCCAACTGTAAAATACAACTGAAAACGGAAAAACAACAAATGAAAAGTAAAGCCGCAACGTCGAGCCGTCATCTGAAAGTCCTACTTGAAGGGTGGGTACAGAAAGCATCCACTGCTCCTTGGGTCCAGCCGACCACTCCGAGTGCGTCCCGCCCAGTGGTCCACCTCCAGATACCGTCCTGCCCCGCAAGCATCCACCACGATCAGCGCTGTCCGTCGTCTGCATCCAACACAACGAAGTGCGGACATAGCCCGTGCAGGGGTGAGTATAAGCTACTTTGTAGGGACCCCGAGACCCCCGAAGGTCTCCTGAAATCCACAAAGGATAATCCAAAAAGGTAAGATACAATCACGAAGTACCATCCGATGCAGCTTAGGTATATGCCCATAAATATACCTAAGTCATCAATACTCGCTCGGCTCCAACATCCGAGCTCAAGTACAACCCAGTCCACACAGGAAAGCCAAACGTAAAATCCACAGAGGATAGCTCAACATAATCCACAAAGGAAGTAAAACAGAGATTCAGCTCACACGGGATATACTTCTTCGTAAGATGATAGAGATGATCAGATGTAGCCACTGATTCATCTAAGTCGTCGGACCCACAAAGGATCAGTAGGTACTAACCCCCGCAATGACCCATATAGGATCGATCATGAAGTCAAAACCCTAGCTATTGGGAAACTTCTTCTCCATCAAGCACAGTGGTTATGCCGCTACAACCAAGCGCTTCCCTCCAACCTTGGACTGCTGTAGTACTCCACCTATCGTGTACTACAGGCCTGCTGCTACAACCAAGCGCTCTCCCGTGCCGCTACAACCAAGCGCTCCTCCGTCGTGGGTCTGCCGCTACAACCAAGCGCTTCCCTGTGCTGCTACAACCAAGCACACCTCTGTGCCGCTACAACCAAGTGCATCTCTATCGTGGGTCTGCCGCTACAACCAAGCGCTCCCCCTCATAGCCTCCAGAGGTACTCCTTCTGTTGAGTACCGCGGGTCTGCCGCTACAACCAAGCGCTCCTCCACTGTGGGTCTGTCGCTGCAACCAAGAGCTCCCCACTGGGCTATCCGTAACACACCGAGTCATTCGATCAGCAGTCGTCATGTCTCAACCGGCTCTAGGGTTTCCGCACACAGCATGCTCGTTCCGGGAGGGTCCACTCCACGAGCTAAGTGGTCGATGCATCAACTGACATGCAGTCCGAAGTTGATGTATCCCAAGATGTACCGTAGTGGTCACTGCCGAAAACACGGAGTATTCCCGTACTGTTCTCATCATCGTCGCAGTCGAATCAACCGAGGATCTCTGTATAGTCGTCGTCATCGAAGTCACATCCAGCACTATGGTCCCCGCACACAGCAAGCTCGTTCGGGAGGGTCCGCTCCACGAGCCGAGAGGCTGATACATCAACTGACACAAAGTCCAGAGTTGATGTTTCCAAAAGTTCTGTATCGTCAACAGGAACTCAACGCCGCAGACGGCCCGTCAATCGGACGCCCGGTCTAAGAGTTATTAGCTTTTCCGTCCCAGGGGCCCGGTTGGTTTTTAAGGCAAAACCAACCTGACCATACTCCACCTGTGTCCAAACCTCAGGCGGAGTATGCCAAAAGATATGTCTCACTTAGAGGAATCCACCAAAGTCAACGGCACGTCAATCGGACGTCTGAAGCTCAAGATATGAGCGTTTCTGCTCCGAGGGCCCGGTTGGTTTCCTGAACGAACCAACCCGGCCGAACCCAATGTTTCTCGAAACCATGAGTGCGATATAGCGAAACGACCGTCTCGATCCAAGGATCGTATCTCCGCTGACGACGCGTCGTTCGGAGGCTCGTAGCTCATGTTACGGGCAAAAGAACGAAACGATCCGAAGACTGGGGGTCTGGGCCCGGGCCCACCCGGCCCGACCCCCCCTGGGTCGGCCGAACCGGCTCGACCCGAACCGGTCCGACCCGGCTGGACCCGGTCCGGTTCGGCCAGGGCGCGGCCCAGCTCGGCTCGGCCAAGCGGCCAACCAAGGGAGCCGTGGGGCACTGCCCCCGCGGGATGAAGAAGTTGCGGCCCTCGAGGGGTCGCGCTAGAGTCAACAGACGCGGCTATGCCGCGTCCCGTGCGTGAGAGCCGGACCCGCGCGGCCGCTAGTCCATTGGCCACCGCCGCCGCAGCGGCCCTGTCCGGCGGTGCGCTGGGGCGCCACCGCCTCGGGCCACCAGCGCTGCCGCGCCGGTGACCCGCGGCGCCGGAGGCTTCTGCGGGCCACCAGAATTGCTTCGGTGGCCTGTTTCCCTTCCTGTCTGTTCCGCTGTTTCTCCTGGGTTCTGTTCTTCACTGCGGGATCATTTAATCGCCTCTGTGGCACATTTAGTCGTCGCCCACCAAATCCGCACAACAATGAAGAACTGCGGAGGGTTGTCGGGCCGTGTTCGTTTGGCCCGCACCCTCCGCGTTAGGCAGTATCAATCGGGAGGATTAATCAACACATAAAAAACATAACCAAACACAATTTTAATGAATTACAATTGTTCTTATGAACCGGGTTCTTCATTTTAAATGAAACGATCACGGGAAAATAAATTATTAAACAACAACCCCTACCACGTCAAGACTTCGCACGCGCGTTCTTCACGGATTTGGTCGTCGCAGAAGGAGGCGATCGTCGCGTCGCGGAAGGGCGACGCGTCGTCGCGGAAAGGCGTCGCGTCATCGTGGAAGGGCATCGCGTTGTCGGGGAAGGGCGTCACGTTGTCGCGGAATACGGTGACACGTCGACGAACTCCGAGGTTCATGAACAAGAAGATTTAATTATATCGATTAAATCCATGTGTTGTTATAAACCACAAAGAAGATTTAAAAGAAACCTGAAATCTCCTACCTCAAGCAGTTGGTGATCGGAGATCGTTGCGGGGAAGAATGTCTCGAACGAAGCGTCGTCAATCTCCAAGGGTGAAGGTGTTCTTCGCATTCTTCGCGTTCTTCGCGTTCTTCGCGTTCTTCGTGTTCTTCGCGAAGGAGGATGAAGGCACAAAGTTTTCAAAACCTCTCAAAGAGCATTTTTCCAGAAGTCGTGCGTTGGTCTTATTTTATTATTACGCCAACGGATTGAAAACAGGTTAAGAAACGATTAAATTAATTCATCGAATTAATTCAATGAATAAAACCACCCAATTAATTCAACGAATAAAACCGCCCAATTAATTGGTGCATTAAGAAATTAAGAAAACGCGTCAGTTGACTTTCATAATGATGGGTTTTCGCGGGTGCGTTACTTAGCGGAATGAAATGGTGGGGCTCTTGCGGGCCCCACCTCACAAATATCCTACCAAGAGGGTAGGATATTTCTGAATAGCACCCTATCTGCATCAACTCAGCTGAAACTGCTTTAAGTGGCTTCAAGTGGCTTCCAAGTGGCTTAAGTGAAATAAAATAATGTTTGTCATACAATTTATTTTATTTCTTAACTTTAAGCCCAAAAATTAAAAGCCACACCCGAGAAAACGCAACTCTGGAAGAGGCGTTTCTAAGAAATTATCGGCGCTGCGATTCCATCGGTGCCCTCAGAATTCGATTCCAAGCACTGGTTCAAAAGTTAGAAAAACCCACTCATCTGTTCACTGAACGTACCCGAGCCAAACTTCGGAAAACGATTCAGGGCACACCGGACCTCGGAATCAGGTTCCATCATAAACTGCATTCTTGTAAAATTCCAAAGAAAATTAAGAAAAAAATTTCCTTGAAATTTACCGGTCTTTACAAATATGGTAATTAATCCATAATCATTGTGTCATACATAAATTTATTTATTTAATGTATAGAAATTATAAATAAAATACCATGATATAGGAAATATTTTTATGTTTATAATTAATATTTATAGTTAGATTTATCTTATGTATAACCCTATATTAAAAATGATTTAGTTAATAAAATTTGAATTTATCACTATTAACACTTCTTTAAATAAAATATAATAAATATCTTAATCTAATAAATGTGACTAAAAAGGATCATATTTATGTTCTAAGGTTGATTTTGGTCGAAAAACACTTATCCAATAGAATTAGGATATGTGTTAGGGTCATTATAATATCATTTTACCTTTAATTACCCCATTTAATTTTAATTGTTGTTAATAAAATTGAAAAGATACTATTTACAAAAAAATATTTTCATCTTATTGAAAAAAAATTTACTTAATGATGTTAACCTTTTCTCTCAGATTTTTAAAATTCAATTCATAGAAGCGATAAAATTATGTTTTATGAAAATTTGTAAATGTCCCTAGAGGGTGGGTAAAAGACATTAAAAATATCAATAACATTTTATATGTCTAATATTATTATAAAACTAAACCAATGAATTACATTGGACTAATATGTGTATTATGTACCTATTTTTATTTGAAGATAATTTTTTAATTAAAATAATTATTTAAATGAAAAAGTCAGTTCTTATCTACAACACAGTGTTTTCACTATTCATCAAAAATAGTATGTTTTCTGAAAAATACCAAAAATTCAGCCAAATTAAATTTTGATATTACAAATTCAAAATTTATGTCAATTTTACTAAATTGAAAACATAGATGTTTCATTTATAAATTTAAAAATAATTTCCATTGTCAAAACCAGAAAGTTGGTTTTTAAGAAGTAAAAACTATCAAAAGATTGACATGTGTTTATGTACAATTTAAATGTGAAATTACATATAATGACCAAAATTATATTAAATAATAAAAATATAATCTAATTATACTTTAAAAATACTCAAATGTATTATTTAACAGTATAGATTATTTTGATCAAAATAGTGGTTTTTAGTTAAAATTGAGTATTTTTTACTATTCATAAAAAAACGAAAGTTATTAGAAAAGTACCAAATATTTATCCATACTCAATTATTATATCCAAACTATAAATAATAATTTAATTTCCTTAAGTTGAATATATAAAAGATCAAAATATTGTATTTAAAAAGGGTTCTCTTTAAAAGGTTGAAGAAATGCAATTTTTTTATAAAATATTTGGTTTATATGAAAAAAATTGAATTTGTCCTTATATTATGTCTAATAAACACAAAATATAAATGTTAAAATTATATAAGATATATATAAAATTCAAAATTTGGTTAATACTATTCATAACCGATTTTTAAATGTCTAGTTTGATAGTTCGTGATGCGCTTGAACTCGGTGTTGCGTATAGCACAAGCTATTTAATTACTTTATAGAGATAACGTACTATGAAATCTTGGGGTGTTACAACAAAAATACCATAATTTATTAAAAACATTATTATTACTATTCACAATAAAAATCAACATTTTATGAAAATTCTCAAAATTTCACAATAGAATAATTTTGATATGATGATTTAAAAAATAGAAGTCATTTTATCAAAAACAATTTCTAAATTATTTAGAAATTAATTATATTATTTTTACATACAAATAAAAAATATTCATTTTTTACTGAAAATATGTTTTCGATGAAAAAAGGATTTTCTAAATAAAAAAATAGAATGACTTCACTAATAAACTAGTACATATTTACAAAGGATTAATTAATACATTATTAATAATTATGAACAATATATATTTCAAAAAAAAATTAATACTGTTCATTCTAGCCAAATCAATGGATATGTTATAATGTTCACATTTAAATAATAAGATTTTCTTATTCGTTTAAGACAAATGTGGTGTATCTTGAATGATATCAAACATGGTAATTATTTTAAAAAACTCGGGAAGTTAAATTATTACCCCATTTAAAAAATTATGTCCTCAAAATTTGTAATTGGGATAAAAACTAGGGTTTTGATTTCTCAACATGCCTTTTTTGAACTCCCACATCATAAAAATTATTCGAAAAACATCCGCTTAAAAAAGATTATGGGATGTATGAAGGTCACCTAAGATAAAAAATACTAGGATTCCATGTATTATAACATAAGTAGGAATGAAAAACAATGATATGTAAAATAAAATTAACTACCATTTACTGATGGAGAATAACCGATAACTTTGTTATGATAATATTATTCATCATAAATCCGTAAATCTATGACGGGTTAAAAGGTCATTGATTTACCCGTATGAAACTTAAATGGATAATGTTTTTGTTACAAGATCTATTTCCATGAGTTTAGGAATTCTAATACTTCCTATAATAAAATAATTAGGAATTATACTCACTTGAAAAGTGTAGTTTCATCCTTTGGTTAATATCCTCAAAAAAATCATTGTTTTCTCCAAATTATGAGTTTGTATTTTTTTTCATGCATGAAGCATTAGAACCATGTTTTATGCAATCACTTAATTCACATAATATTAATGATCTGTTTCTCGTACCATGCAACCATAACTAAAATAAAAATGGTTTGTACAACATAAAATTATTATATCTAATTAATAAACCATAAATTATAAAAAACTACTTTAATCCTCAAAATTAAATAGTAATACATGATGTTCAACATAGATCAATAAATAAAAAACTATGCGTTCTATTACTAAAAAATAAAATAGACTGAGATTAAATCCCAGAATTATAATTATAGAATTCCAAGATAATATTTACAATTATCCCTAAATTACATCAATGAATCTTAAAGTCTCACTTGTAATGAACTGACCCGTGCTAGTACTCGAGCTAAAACTACCCAGACCCCACCTCCTTAGGCTAGAGGGTGGAGACAACCACTGAAGGCAGACTAAAATCTAGGAGTTAATTGAATAAATACATGTACACATTCACACAACCAACTTAATGGAAAAGTACAGAGGGAATGAAATAAAAGCTGCCCCACTGCTATATATATAAAAAAAATCTATGGTCCACTAAACAGAACAAAGTACAGTACTATAAGAAAAAGGAAGAGAAAAATACACACCCACCCAAAAATATGCACCAACCAAAAATACTAGAAAAGAGTAAACATCTAAGAGCCTAGAACTTGTATCCCATAATAGGACCACAATACGTGCGCCAAGTAGTCTGTATCCCTAAGCTCCTCTTAATTCATGATCAACCTATCCTCCATCTAGAAAATACATGACATATGTTTAGAAAATCCCATGCATGTGTGACTATATACATACCTAGTATAGCACCCCAAAAAATGGTGAAGGGGATTAGTATGTGATACAAATAAAGAGTAAATATGTATATAGAAAAAACATATGGTAAAATAGTAATTCTCATCCCAATAATATATTTAATGTGTACACTTCCCAACATAATTAGATTGACACTGTGAGCATATGAACATGTCATTAAATCATCACTACCTATTTCAAGAGAGTGGACTCATCCAATCATGAGAATCTAGACACAAAATTCATGTGACATACCCCACATGTCTTCTTATCTCTTTTAAGGATGGTATTTATACCCAATGAGTGGGTACCAAAGTAAGATATATAGATATGCTCAGTCAAAGAACACCAAATGAGAGAGTAAGGGGTTCTCAATCTCATAGCTGGGCCCAAGAAAATGAGTATCCAAAAGTTACAAGGTAAATTCAATCTATGAGTCCTTGCACTTCATGCGTCTAACCAAGGCTCACAAGTCAAATAGATTCAATCACCACTTATTGATTCTATCTGCATTGGGCAGCACTGACTCACTCGTATGATTTTAGGTCATTTATCATGGATGTGACTCGGTGGGGAAAGAATCCATCATTCTCATGAGTTCAAAGTTATGTCAAACCACATCTCATCACCATGTTAACAGTAGAGAGGTCCCATGTTTTAGAAAAATTTCATGTTCCATAATATTCTAAGAGGGTCCTACACTGGTAGTCACCGAGGAATTCTAATTCCTATCCCAACACAAGGTTACAACTTTGAAATGACATCGGGGAATACCAAGACACATTTATACTGTATTCTAATCCCATTACGTCATCTGGGAAATGCCACTACCCAACCCGTATAGAGTTTTTACGCCTCGAGGATTTCATCGGGGAATGCCACCGCTTATCCCAGCTAAAGGGTTAGCCCAAAACATCGAGGAACTCCACTAAACAGTTCTACTATAGGGTAACATGGAATGATCATCGTGGAATTCTATTTCCCAACCTAGTTGGAGGGTAATCCTGGAACTACCATTGGGGAACACAACTAATAATCCCAACTGGAGGGTATAACCTGTACTTCTCTGGTTGTTCTGTATGATCCATTCCATTATCAGGTGTCACCTCATTGATTTCTAGACCAAGAACATTTAAATTTTTATCTAAAAGGTTGATTTTGAGGCCACTATCACGTTCGATGAGGAAAAACTGAGTATAGTAATCTCATAATCCAAAATCAAAGTTGAAATTAAATAGATATAAGCGTTCGAGGATTTCTCTATAGAGATCTGGTAGTGAAAAGTGTGTGATGGGACCCACATATTTTTTTGTCCCCTTTCACTACCTAAATTTTTCTATAGTTAGTACAAGGATCCCTTCTATATAGGGGTACACACTATGGTGGTGGACTACATGGTGTGTCCCACCAATCTGGGGATTGGGTCATGCCTGTTGGTTGTGTCTTTGTACTCGGACCCTGTGTCCATGTAATATGGAACACGACATGTTGGTCAACATGGGATGTCTCTCATGTGGTCAACCCATGTCCATGTTCTCTTACACAGAGTCCCCTTCGATGTGACTCATCACATGGGTTGTCAATCTATGGAGGGATAAACAACGTATGATGAAATAATACTCATTTTGTCATCCTATCTTCTCCCAAAACCTATCATTGTCGCTGAGAGAGGCCACACACCATGTGTCCTTCATACTACCTAGAATGTATTACTGATTTTTCAAAAAAACTAATTTCATCACAAATAATAAATCATGCTACAAATTTTTCTATCCTCTTCAGATCCTGAAGTGATTCCTTCCAAAATCATTTTATCTAGTTGTGAGTTGCCTCCAACAGTCGTCGTTCGCCGGGAATCGGTCACCGCAACATTTGGTGGTTTTGTTATTCATTAAGATCACTGCCACAAAATTTATCCTTGAATATTCAGCCTCTAATATTTTTATATACCATCCATTCATCACAAAAATTCCATATCTATTCTCCTCTCAATGAACCTTCATTGTATCATCATTCCAACAAAGATCAGGGTACCCAATCCAGCTCATGTTTCTTCACAACTATCAAACTAGGATCCATGGGGATTCTAATGTGAATAACTTGAATAATAGAGGGAGAAAATTTCCCAAAAGGGTTTTAAACATAGATAGAGAACCCTTCTTGGATGATGAACAATATTGAGGAACTGGGGTTAGATTAATGAAAGTAAATAAATTAAATTTCAATACACTCACACATGAAAAGATTTCAATGATGTAAAATCCAAGAAAAATGATGGATATTATCAATAATATAAATGTTAGGGAGTAAAAAACCAATAGATATTAATATATCTTATTTGGATTGATATCTAGTGAAGAACATTCTCGTGAAATGATTGGAAGAAGTTGGTGCATCTATTGTTCTTTGATCTTCCTCAATCCAAAGGATTTCCATTTGTCGTCAACAGAGGCGGGTGGGTGCTCTCTCCGGTGGATGGGAGAATTATGAGACCAACCATAGATAAACCCTACATGTAATAATTTTATATAAATTTTTAGGTCAAAATAAATTTATATTATTTATTAATTAGTCAACATAAGAGCACCACCAATGAGTGTGGGGTATGGACGTCCCTTGTCGACCCATTTAGGTCTCTCTTAGGATAAAAATTGTGTTCTAGACCCAACCATGGTCTCGAAATTTCAATCTGATCAACCTTTTGATAGATATCATGTTTTCTTAAATTAATCGCAGGCACACAATATAAATTATATTTAATATTTTTAAAAAATATATTCCGAGCACATCGAGCCTTGAGATTTCACTTCGCCTTAGCCCCTAGCTCTAGAAACATATTTATAAATATTTCAAAGTATTATAAAGAAACAACTATGTCTCTACATTATTCCACAATGTACATTCCAAAATCATATAATCTCTATGTTATGCTATTAATTTCTATAAATAACCATTATTCTATAATAAAAGTCATATTTTCTTCTAACATACTATTTTACCTTTATTCATCAAAAAAAATCCTACGTCATTTTATTTTCCATATTGTTGTAATGCTTCCCAAAATTTCTATTGATCTTCATCCAAGATAAAATTTCTCAGTAACTCAAATTATAACTTAACATCTATTCCCAAATTAAAAAATCTCATAATTTCTTTAAAATCAAAGATCATATGAACCCCTAAAGTTATCCATGAAATTAAAATTATGTCTATAAAAAATTATATTTTTTACAAATAACAATTACATGAAAAATAAAGGATTAAATATAACTAATACCCCATAAAAGAATATCAATAAAATAGAATCTTCAAAAGGGTAATAGTAATTTGACACATTTCTTCATCCTTATATATAAATTAACTTTTGAATCAATTACATATTGATATATTATTCATTCAAAATTATTCACAATCCATTAACTATGGATTTGAACGTTATTTATTAATACTTTATTCCTCGAAATTAATGATATGATGTATATACACATGATTCATAAATATTAATCTAATAATGTTTCATACCTCATGGATTAGAAAATATTTTATAACTTGAATGTAGATTTTAGGATCTTCTTGATGTTCTCTTTATCTTTCATCATGTTGTCATACGTTCAAAAAGTAAATCTTCACATAACTTCTGGTATTTCAGTATTTTTATATTTAGAAGAATTTAGATCTTGTAATAATAATAAAAAAATACCATGAACCAAACTTATAACACTTCGAGCCCGCTCTTCTAGAATCGATGCTTGGAAAAATGGTGTGTAATTTTTTTCATTGAAAAAAGTAATTGAACAATTACACAACACTTTAATGAAATGAGGACCTTTTACCGGTCTAGGTTCTGGAAGATTAGAAATAACCTTACATTGATCAGAGTTAAAAAAAATAAATAAAAAATAAAACAACTGTCTACTGCACTTCCATGCATGCTTCAACAAAGATGACCAACTCAGGAATTCAAGGCAACCTCTGAAAAACATTTCAACAATATAAGGTGAGCACAAAAGATTCCTAGTAAGGGGTTTTGAAAACTTTTGATAAATAACATTTAAAAATATCCTTTCGATACTAAATTTGAAAAATTCAATTGTGAATACATTTTTAAAACAACCTTTACAAAATAATTTAATGCTTTTGAAAAATAATTATACTTTGAAAACACTTTTAAACTAATCCAGTGAATTGATTGAAAATATTAAGCATGCTTCTAAAAAACAATTGAGGACACTTGAATCATTGAAGGCTATCTTGGGCCTACAAACTTGAGGGATGGATTCACTATCAAATTCCCTATCATATTTACAAATTTTGAGTACCAGTTATTATAAAACATTTTCATCTTAGCGTGCCTTACTTAAATATAATTTTCAGTAGAGTTTTTAATTTTTAAAACATGTTAATGCATTTAAATATTCATTTCCACTAATATCTATATATAAGTGTATATATATATGTGAATTTTTTATTGAAAAGCATTTGTGTGTATTGATTCCCCAAAATTCACGTCACTTGGCATGTGCATAAACACCAACATACCTGATCTTCCATTGATAAATAATAAAAAGAAATATCAATTATTTGTTTTCATGATTAAATGACTTAAACCATTCATGTGATTCAAAATAATAAAATAATAATGATCATGCACCGATGATTATAAATGATATAATTTTAAAATAAAAAATTCATTCATGAGTAAAATTACAAATATAAACATGTACAAGACAACTTAAAATTATAACATGTCTATAAAAATTTCATCCATTTCCATTAAAATTTATTTATTTGTAAAGTCTATCCAATGTTCATGAGTATGTGTATCTACCTATATATGCATATGCATGTATGAAGATTCATGAACAATCATCGATGTATGGCCACAACCTTGATTTTTGTATGACTTGTATGTGACAAGACAAAATTAGGATATTCTTAACTTCTATTATAATTTATTTAAAATATTTATTAACATAAAAATTATATAAATAAATAAATATGTGTCTTATAGAATAAATTCATGTTTGAAAAAACCTTTGATAAATAGAAACAACCCTTACCAATACTAACATGAAATAAAATAAAAATATAACTTTGATACATATATAGATATATCCATCTCATTTAATTAAAATGATTCAAAAGAAACTAAATAATAAAAACTTATTCAAAAATAATTTCCCCTTGGAATCAAATTAGATAATAACTAATCTCACTAATTTATATTTTGGAAACATGGAATAAAAATATATTCATTATGCAAAAACATAAAATTAAAATCATAATTTTTTAAATAAACTTACTATCTCTTACTAATAATTGATAAATTTGGAAATCAAATAATACTACCCCTTATAGAAAACAAGAAAATAGAATTTATAATTTGAAATTAATAATCAAAATTCCTTTACAAAAATAAAATATAGTAACATAGTGAGTATTTGAAAATAAAAGTCCGTCAGTCAAAAATTAAATTATTTGTGAAGACCATAGTTGAAAAATAGAGAAAAACTCTATTAAATTCAACTTTTAATGTAATGAAATTAGATATGAACTAAATAATTGTTGTAAAAATATAATTTTGGATAGGAATTTAATTTGAAATAATATATATTACAAATCCCTTACTTGGATTGGTGTGAACCGAGAGCCCAAATTATCATCCAAAAATTCAGACTTCTTTTCCTTCTTTTTTTTCAAGAGAGATTTTTCTCTCGATGTTCTCTCACACACTCCATTTCTAAAGTTATCATGGATATAAAAAATAATGGAATAAGTATATAGTTTCATTGTCCTCTTGGTCTCCACATATAGAGTGATTTATCCTCATGTGTTAAGATCGAGACAGACTGGGTTTATATAGCAGTGCTATCTCTTATAAAATACACTAAAAACAAGTGCATCTATTACAGTGTGTGTATCCTATTAAAAGAGTTTGAGAAAGATAAAAAAATACGGTGGAAACATTAATTCACTTACTGTCCAAATGTAGTGTATGAATTAATAAAAATTGAATTTGATGGATTGATGAAAGCAATTGCTTAAAAATATATTGAAGGACCACTAATACCGACTCAAAATTACAAAACGTCTTCCAAATGTATTAATTGACAGCCACTCAATAAAGAATATGAGATGCTGGAAATCCATACATGTAGCATGATACACTATTTTAAACATTGACATTTGAATCAACAATCCAACTATGATGAAGATATGGATTAGAACAGGTAATGGATTTTTCCAAACACAACAAACCAAAGACATACACATATCAGTATAAAACGAAACCTTTGATAAAGATAAGGATATCAATTTATGATCTTAAACAGCATAGAAATATAATAATATAAACATATTGATATCTAATAACATGAAAAATGGAATCTATAATAAATGATTCAGATAATAAGATTTTTGAATAAATAAATCTAAAATAAACAACACAAAACAGATTAAGAAAATATAAACCAAGGATGAAGGCGATTCACGTACGAAACACTATAGCCACTCACATCTAGACGAGATGCTCAGCTTCGACCTCTGGTGAAAAAGCAGAAACCCTAAATAGATACTCGAATCGCCTACATCCCTTCCTCAAACTCAAAATCATTGGTGTCGCAAGGCCTACTGACGGCTCTCAATGCTCGGATCGGCTCATCTCGACTCCTCACAGCAGCTCCGGATTAAGCTCTACTAACGGTGCTTTGACTTTTCCTTTACCTTATCACTCAAATTGAATAGATCCGCCTGAAAACAAGACCCTCATTTTATGAACCCTCAATCCCGATTTCACTTTTCATATTTTTTTTATTTTATTTGTTTATCATTTTCTTATTATATAATAAAACAATTATCATTATATATATATATAAAACTTTTAATTCATAAATAAAAAAATTAAATTTATATTAATCATAAGCTAAAATTTTATTAATATAAATTTTTAAACAATATTATATATATATATTTTAATAAAATTTCCAATCATAAAATTATTAAATAATATTAAATCTATTTTTTTAAATTCTTTCATTTTAATTGTTTATTAATAATTAAATTTATTTAGTTATATATATAATCATTATATCAATATCTTTATAAGATATGTAATATTAATATTTTCTTCAATATCCAGAATATATGTATTCTAATATTTTAAACATTATTTACTCTTAGATTAATTTATTAAATATTTTTAAACATTGTTTATTGCATAAGAATATTCAAATCAATATTTTATCTATTTATTTATTTTATATCAACGGTTATAATTAGTCATTTCTCAATTATTTATTTTAAAACTTATAATGGATAGTTTTTATAATGGTCGGATAAAAACACTAGAAATATCAATGTCTAAGGGTCGCCCAAACACACAGGAAAATAATATCATGATGCTCATGCCACTATTTTAGGAGATGGTTATATATGTTCCACTTATATTTTGTTTCATTGCTATTGTTCTTACTATAATGTTTGTGCTTCTATCAGATCCAAAAGATGATAACTGCTCAATCAACATCATTGTGTTTCTTGGTGGTCTTCCAGTTGTTTTATTATCGATAACAGTGGGGTTAATGGGTTAGTTTTTTTGTGTCATTGATGTATTATGGTATTTTTATAAATAAAGTTCTTTATTATTATATATTTGTGTTCGGAAATTTTTATATTTTATTGCATCTTTGAATAATCGACAAAACATAAAAAATTAATTTAAAACCTGAAGTGTTACATTCTCCCCCACTTAATTGAATTGTGTCCTCGCAATTCATTTACACTTATCTCCCTTAATTCCCATCTATTATGAGACTCACATGATGTCAACAAGGTCTATACAGTTTTCTTCCACGGTTTTTATATCTTCCTATGAGATTAAAGTTCAAATTGGATTCGAAATCCTCCACTTCCATTGCCCAAATGCCACTAGTGCACGAGGGGTTGTATGGATGTAGGCACTGGAAGGTAGTCCTCAAGGAATGATAATCAAAATAGTATCTGAAAAGTTCATCTTGAATTTTACTTCTATAAGAATGTCTCATTGCACCGTCTTAAAAAGATTCAAAATCATACTAAATTTTTCATGTGAAGAAAAACCTTAAAAGTTGACACATATAAGCTACTAGAAGATTTCCTTCTCCAGTTGCTTTATAAAAAGTTGAGATTGACTCTGGCTGCTCAAATAATGTAAAGCACCTAAAATTCCTTCGTAATATGCCCCTTAGTATCTATAGAAGTGACGCTGGTTCTATCTCATATCTTCGAAGATGAAACCAGAACCACGATGAAAACGAAGTATACCAGGTGTGCCTGATATATTATAAAGTCATTTACAAGAATTCTGTATCACTTCATAGTGCTCAGATTCTTTTTTGTATGATTTTACCATGATCATAGCAAGTAATTCACTAGGAAGGCCTAAGAGGCTTTTTTGAGTTCTCTTTCCTTCCATCTGAAAATTACAAAGAAGAATGTTGACTGAGAAAGGACAGTCAATTTATCAAAGGGTTCTAAATTTCCATAATTATCTAGACAGTGCCTATGATACCAATTATAACACCCCAACCCCACTCTTTTGGAATCAGTTCTTGGAAAAATGTTGTGTAATTTTTTTTATTGAAGATTGTAAATAAACAATTACACAACACTTTAATGAAACGAGGACCTTTTACCAGTCCAGATTCTGGAAGAGTAGACATAATCTTACATTGATCAAAGTTAAACAAATAAATAAAAAATTAAAATAATGGTCTACTACACTTCTGTGCATGCTAAAACAAAGATTACTAACTCTATAATTCAAGGAAACCTGTGAAAAACATTTCAAAAACATAGGGCGAGCAGAAATGAAGCCTAGTAAGGGGTTTTGAAAACTTTTGATAAATCGCTTTAAAAAATATCCTTTCAATGCTAAATTTGAGAAATTCAATTTTAAATAGATTTCTAAAACAAACTTTACAAAATAATGTAATGGTTTTAAAAAATAATTATACATTGAAAACATTTTAAAACTAATGCAGTGATTTGATTGAAAATATTAAGCATGCTTCTGAAAAAACAAATTGAGGACACTCAAACCTTTTAAAGCTATCTTGGGCCTACCCACATGAGGGATGGATTCACTATCCAATTCCCTATTATATTTACAATGTTTGAGTACCAATTTCTTTAAAACATTTTCGTCTTAGCTTTCCTTACATACGTATAATTTTCACTAGAGTTTTTAAGTTTGGAAACATGTTAATGCATTTAAATAATCATTTCCACTAATATCTATATATAACTGTATATATATCTATATATGTGAATTTTTTTTATTTAAAACACTTGTGAGTATTGATTCCCAAAAATTCACGTCACTTGGCATGTACATAAAAACCAACATACCTGATCTTGCATTGCTAAATAATAAAAAGAAAAATCAATGACTTGTTTTCCTGATTAAATGACTTAAACCATTATTGTGATTCAAAATCATAAAATAATAATGACCATGCACCGATGATTATAAATTATATATTTTTAAAATCAACATTTCATTCATGAGTAAAATTATAAATATAAACATGTACAAGAAAACTTAAAATTATAACATCTCAATAAACATTTCTTCCAATTCCATTAAAATTCATTTATTTGTAATGTTTATCCAATATTCATGAGTATGTGTATCTACCTATATATGCATATGCAAGAATGAATATTCATGAATAATCATCGATGTATGGCCATAACCTTGGTTTTTATATGACTTGTATGTGAAATGAAAAAATTATGATATCTATAAATTCTATTATAATTTATTTAAAATAGTTATTAACATTAAAATTATACAAATAAATAAATATGTGTCCCATATAATGAATTAATGTTTGAATAAATCTTTGATAAATAAAAACAACCCTTAACAAGACTAATGTGAAAAAAATGAAAATATAACTTTGATACTTGTATAGATATATCCACCTCCTGTAATTAAAATGATTATAAAGAAACTAAATAATAAAAACGTATTTGGAAATAATTTTCCCTTAAAATGAAATAGAGTAATAAATAATCTCACTAATTTAAATTTTGGAAACATGGAATAATAATATATTAATTATGAAAAACCATAAAATTAAAATCATAATTTTTTAAATAAACATACTATATCTTACAAAGAATAGGAAAATTTTGAAATAAAACAAAACTAACCCTTATAGAAAATAAGAAAATAGAATTTATAATTTTAAATGAATAAAACAAATTCCTTTAAAAAAATAAAATAGAATAACATAGTGAGTATTTGAAAATAAAAGTCCCTTACTCAAAAAATAAATAATTTGTGAATACCTTAGATGAAAATTAGTGAAAAACTCCATTGAAGTAAACTTTTAATGAAAATAAATCAGATATGAAATAAATAATTGTTGCCAAAATATAATTTTGGGTATAAAATTAATTTGAAATAATATATATAACAAATCCCTTACATGGATTAGCGTGAACTGAGAGCCCAAATTATCCTCCTACCATTCAGAATTCCTTTTCTTCCTTTTCTTCAACAGAAATGTTTCTCTCGTTATTCTCTTACGCACTCCATTTCTCATGTTATCATGATTGGAAAACATAAGGGAAAGAGGATACAGTTTTACTTTCCCGCTGGTCTCCACATATAAGGTGAAGTATCCTCATTGATTAAGAACTAGATAGACCTGGTTTATATAGTAGTTCTATCTCTTATAAGATACACTAAAAAACAAGTGCATCTGCTATAGTGTGTATATCATATTAAAAGAGTTTGAAAAGGGTAAAAAAATATCTTGGAAACTTTAATTCACTTACAGTTCAAATGTAGTGTATCAATTAATAAAAAAATAATTTTTTGGATTGAAGAAAGAAATTGCTTAAAACCATATTAAAGGACCACCAATACCGACTCAAAATGGAAAAACATATTCTAGACATATTAATTGACAGCTGCTCAATAAACAATATAAAATGCTAGAAATCCAAACATGTAGCATAATACACTGTTTTAAACATCGACATTTGAATAAACAATCCATCTATGATGAATATATGGATTGGAACGGGTAAAGGATTCTTTAAAACACAACAAACCACAACCATACACATATCAGTATAAAACAGAACCACTGATAAAGATAACGATATCAATTTACAATCATAGAAACCATAGAAATATAATAATATAAACTGATTGATATTTAATAACAAGACAAATGGAATCTATAAAAAATGATATGGATAATAAGATTTTTGAATACATAAATCCAAAATAAAAAAGACAAAACAGATTAGAAAAATATATACCAATGATGAAGGAGATTCACATACGAAACACCGTATCCACTCAGATCTGGATGAGACACTCACTTTCGACCTCAAGTCCAAAAGCAGAAACACTAAATAGAGACTCTAATCACCTACAACCCTTCCTTAAACTCAGACTCATTGATGTCGCAAGGCCTACATATGGCTCTCGAAACTCATCTTGGCTCGTCTCGACTCCTCACAGCAGCTCCGGCTCAAGCTCCGCTGATGGTGCTTCGACCTCGCCTTTCCCTTATCACTCGAATTGAACAGATCCACCAGAAACTGAAACCCTCATTTTACGAACCCTCAATCCCAATTTCACTTTTAATATTTTTTTAATTTTATTCATTTTTCATTTATTTATTATATAATAAAAAAAGTATCATATTATACATATAATACTTTTAAATCATAAATAAAAAAATTAAATTTATATTAATCATAAGCTAATATTTTATTAATATACAGTTTTAAACAATTATATATATATATTTATAAAATTCCAATCATAAAAATATTAAATAATATTATGTCTCTTTTTTTAATTCTTTCATTTAAATATTTTATTAATAATTAAATTCATTTAATTATATATATATATATATATATAATCCATAGATTAATTTCTTAATAAGATATGTAATAGTAATATTTTCATCGATTTCTAGAATAAATGTATTATAATATTTAAAACATTATTTACTCTTAGAATAATTTATTAAATATTTTTAAACTTTGTTTATTTCATAACAATATTAAAATAAATATTGTTTCTACTTATTTATTTTATATCAATGGTTATCATAAGTTGTTTCTCAATTTTTAATTTAAAAACTTATAATGGATAGTTTTTATAATGGTCAGATAAAAATGCTATAAATATAAATGTCTAAGGGTCGCTCAAACACACAGGAAAATAATATCGCGACGCTCACGCCATTATTTTTGGAGATGGTTTTATATGTTCCTCTTATTATTAGTTTCATTGCTGTTGTTCTTGATAAAACGTTTGTGCTTATATCAGATCCAAAAGAAGATAATTAATCGATCGGCATCGTTGTGTTCCTCGGTGGCCTTCCAATTGTTTTATTATCGATAGTATTGTGGTTAATGGGTTAGTTTTTTGTGTCAAGGATGTATTATGGTATTTGTATAAATAAAGTTCTTGAATCTTATATATTTGCATTTGGAAATTTATATATTTTATTGCATCTTGTAATCATTGACAAAACATAAAACATAATTTTCAACATGGGGTGTTACAATACTTTTTTCATAGAATAAAGTAGGGGTTGGATAACTCAAACAATTTCTAACAGGTGATTTGAATGGTCAAGATGTTGTCAAAATAATTTGAACTAGATTTTTCAATAATATTTATGATAAAATATTTAGGGGAATAAGAAGTTTTTGTAAGATATATTTACTTCTATATCAAAAAAAAGATACTTAATCTATTTAAAAGAACATCACTTAAAAATGAAATGAATTATTTAAAGAACGATACTATACATGGTAAAGAAAATTCCATAAAAATTTTATAATCCTCCAATCCAACAACCCCCTTAAATCTCAGTTTTTATAGGTTTTTACCCATTCTACCTATATTACCAAAAATCATCCAAAATATTCCATATTATAATGACCCTTGTGATTATAAAGGTTCATTAATTTTCATTTAGATAACATCCTAACCTACAACATTATCTAAAACCTTCTCTAATATCAACTGTAAGGAATCAACAATAATAATTACATAATCTAGTTAATTAAACTATATTTCACTTATGTACATTCAAAAATAACTTTTCAATTTTGAGTTTTATAGAATATGGTCATAATTAAATCATTACAATCACACAAGCATACAATGTGTATACTACTATAATAATATACATTTTTTACAATATGAATCTTTTAAAAGAAAACACGCTTTCATTATTTGAAAACAAAACATGAATCATTCGGTTCCATTACCAATCTATAAACCCTACAAATTTTTTTAAAAACTATTGATGTGAAAAGAACATCTATAATGGTTAAAAATGGAACTGTTATTCCCAGAATAATTATATACATATGAAAACATTCCCACAAAGACATACTTCTCACCCATAAAGTATCATATGTTTACATTGCGAAAATAAGATATTTCTATAAAGCATTGAAAACATAAATAAACCATTTATTTTACTTGTATAATTACATATATAATATTATAACACTAATGGATACCATATTATTTTTAACCTTCATGGATAACTTACAATGTAACCATTATGACTACTTTATGATGTAACCCTCACAACTACCTTATTTTGTAACCATCATAGTTACACTTGGAATAACCATTACCATAAACAGACAACATAAAAATACCGAATGAATTGGAGAGATATATAGTTCCAACCATTTATCAAAAACAATTCTAAATAAAGAGAACATAGTAATAAAACATCGATACATTCATCGTAAAAACATTGCCCAATTGAAAAAAACATATTTAAGAGAATAATTCCCACATGAAATGGAAAGAATTTTTTTAAAAAATAAGAATGAAATATTATAAATAATTATTCAAACCAAAAATATACCTTGATGAATGAAATTCCTCTCCTAACATATAACATAAAAATATAACAATATTTTGGAAGTTTTTAAAAAGAGACTTTTAAGAGGATTCAAAAAGGTGAATTCCTTGTATATAACATTAAAAAGACCCCTCTTTGAAAAAATTTTTTAATTTAAAATTTTAAAACATTGATTTACATATAAATATATTTATAAAAAACGTTTTCTAAAATTAGACATGAAATAGAACTATTTTGAAGAATAAATTGTTAAAACAATTTAAATAATATATTATATAAAGAGCCTCTTACATTGGTTTTGTCTTCCATAAAATATGTTCAAACATCCTATATAATGGTTCATAGTCATTTATTAATACATTAATGAATTATACTAATATCTATATTACCTTATATGAACTTCTTATAATAACTACCCACCCATTTATTAGTAATTTTTTGTATGTCCATTATTTTGGGTGCATTCTTTTTATGGTTTCTATTATCAGTTTATAATGGGATTCCATGTCAAATATAAATATATATTATTAAGTCAGAAAAAATATATATATTTATGTTGTTGTAAATAATTATAGTTTAATTTAAACTTCCCTTTATTGTGTTAAAGGGAAATGAAATTTCATCATCCACGAAGGTAGTGAATTGACACACCTTGGGCAATGATTTCATTTATTAAGAGTAAAAGAAAAAAATAAGGGATTAAATTATCAATATATCATTTAACATAATAAAATTATAGTATATATATGATACTAGAGTTATCAGGTTACTTTCTATAAGAGGTGAACATAATGTATAAGTAAGAATGAATTTAAATTAGAAGGAGAAATTTACCTCCTGAATCTTTTCTCCTTGAGGTCCCTTTTAAGGCTCTTAGAATTGGTCTTTTTATGAGGCCAATAATAGTTGAATGTTTAAATGGATCAGTATAGGGGATAATAGAAGAGTATATGCACGAAATATGTCTCAATATGATGAAATTCCGTGAAGTAATGATCCCCCTTTTATAGTTGAGGTTAGGGAAAAATTGGAAATTACTTAAATATTATAATATAATAAGTCTAATATTGGGTTAATGACTTTAAAAAATGCCTAAAATCAAAGGAGATAAAATTTACAACATAATCATGTCATTTATTTCCTTGACCAATAATATTTTTGAAAATAATTTAATAAACTATTTTATTCATAAAAAATAATTTTTTTTAATTAGAGAGTATTCATAACATTGACGTTAAAATATCAAAAAAAGGTTTATTTTCAGAATAAAAAAATATTATATACTATACATATTAAAATAATTTTGAGAATTAAATAATTACATTTAGAATATAAATATATATTTATTTTATTATTCTTTATATCATTAAGTGGGTTTTTTTCATTAATTAAATAGTTATTCCATCATCATTGTGCAATCCATGAGGGTAATTATTTATTCCATAAAAATATAAAATAAATTTCCATGAATAAGTTAAATTTATTATATCTTAAATTAATATTTATTTTCATAAAACCATTCTAGAAACCTATGTATTAAAATATTATAATAATTAAAATCTATAGTGTGACAAACATGAATTATTTTAAATAAAATATTTTAATTGGATTAAAATGATTAAAGTGAGCCAAAAAGGTCCCAAATTCAAATCTATATAATATTGTAGATGAAACGTACGCATAAAATAATTTATTCAATTTTTTAGGTAATTTAATGGTTATTATAATTTTAATTAAAATCATTGTATTTAGTTTTTGTATGCTTACACAAGCACTACATTAGTGTTACGAAAGAGTTAAATTATATTATATCATATATAAAAATTAAAAATAAAATAATATGATACAAATAAACTAATTAGGTTAAATAAAATCATTAATATTCTTTCATTATGTATTTTTACTCGTATCCATGTTAGGACAACTTCTTTAAATTTTTAATTTTTCTTTTCATGACTTTTTCATTAATTTCACATGCATTTGGTGAATACTCAAGTAATATAACTATAAAATTATAAATATTCTGAAAAAAATTAACCTATAAATATTAAAAAATAGTGAAAATAATTTTTAATAGTCAATTATTATCTATAAGGAACCACATTTTACTTTCCAAGCACTGCGTAGGTGTTGGGTTGACACAAATATTAAATTTTATATTTATCATGAAGTAATTTATAATTTATATATTATAGATTATTTTTTAAAATATGTGTACCAAAATGTCATAACATAGTAATCACATAATTTCAAAAAAAATTATATCGTAATTGTCTCTTGATGATACCAAACAAATATCGTATTTTATAAAACACTGTAATTTTTACTATTCAAAAAAAATATTCATTTTCAGATAATTATAAAACATTCACCATAATCTAATTTTGATATGATGATTTCAAAATTTAATTTCTTTTTATGAAATAAATTTTATATAATCCTAATATATAATTTTATTATTTTTTAATAAAATAAAATAATATTCATTTTTTGACTCAAATATGTTTTTGATTAAAAAACATTTTTCTAAAAAAAATACTTCAAAATTACTAAAAATATAGTACGTATTTAAAAAATATTAATTAACAAGTTATCAATGAAATCAGTCATTATATATTTTATAGTTTTGTTAATATTTTCCATTCCCACCAATTTAATGGCTAGGTTATAATGATCAGATAAGATTACATTATTCATTTAAGATCGATCTGGTGTATATTGTATGGTATCAATCGTAGTAATTTTTTTTTTAAATCAGGATACTACATAAAAAATTAATTTTCTTATTTTATAGTTGACTTTATTTTTTTTGCTTGGTGACATGGGTTGTTGTGGGTTTGTGGCTAATATTTTTTTGACCTTTAGTTTTTTTCATTAGTGGACTTGTTTATTATTTGGAATATTGACAAGAATATTACTTGGTAATAGTTTAGTGGTAATAGAATAATATTGGATTATTTAATAATGTGTTAATGGTAGATGAATTCATCAATGCAAAAAAATTAATAATTAATTGGGTAAAGCGTGTGGGCTGAAAAGTTAAAAAAATAAATGGAAATATAACTTTCATTTTAGCCCTTTGATTGATATTTTTTGGTTGGTTATTATACATTAATACCAGTTATTTCCAAAATAGAATTCAGTAGTGTTCAAATGATTTTTTTGGCAGTGTATCTTGTTTGTACCTATATCATTGTGCTACTGTGAGACTATTATATACCAATAATCTCTTCATTTATTTCATATAAACCATACATGAGTCAGATAAGATGACTGAAACCTAGTAGCCTATGGGTTTTACTCCCCAGAATCCAAAATTTGGCAGCCACTGATGGCTCACTACACCAACTCCTTGAATCTCCCATTATCAAAATCATTTAGTTGTACCTCTGGTGAGTAATAACACACATGAGGGTGTTCATAGTAGGAGGATGGAAAGGGTTGATTTCTGATATATGCATGAAACCCTACTACCATGTTTATGAGTTATTCTATATGTGGTTTGTGCAATGAGATATGATATGTGGTTTTTGACTGTGAAATTATATATTGTTTTTTCATTCAATGGTGAACATTTAAAAGATTATAGAAAAGGATGTATTTATATTAGTAGAGATAATAAAAACATATGTGATGTAGTTGAGGGGATCCAATATATACATTCTTATGATATTACATTTCTATATAGGAATTCATTTTATGGTGAGAGAGCCTTGAAGATGATGGGGAAAATTAACTTGTTTTTTTATGGTTAGTTCTATTATTTTTTATAAAGGATTTGGTATTCCCTTGGGACTTTTTCTCAAGATACCATGGGTAAAATCCTACTGAGAATAAATTTTATAACATCCAATATATATAGAAATTTTTTTCAATGCTTCTAATCTAGGTAGCATAAGTTTATAGCTTGGATTTTTTTACTCTTGTAATATTTTCTTTTATTTGTTTATATTTGGATATTTTCACATCCATATTAGATTAATATATATTGGATATCACTTTTATGATATTTTGGTATATTTTTTTATGTTATCATTTTTTTTGTTATTCATCATATACCATGAACATTATATTATATTTAGCGTAATTTCACCCATTTAATTATTCTATATCCTCTGTGTCAGTCTCCATCTCGTATCCTACTTGAGGACATGATTATGGGTGAATCCAATTCTTTCACTATCAACCTAAAATAGGATCCAGTGGATGGGTTTGTGATAGAGTGTTTTCAAATGTGTTTGTTAATAGATAAAGTTGAGTTTCTGGTTTGGATCTAAGGAATTTTTCATTTCTTAGTAAATAAATATTATTAGCTGATCATAGTTCATGATGAAATCTATTTAGACAAGCTAAGAAAATAAATTTTAGGGACCCATGTAATTAAATTCATAGAAATTAAGATGATATAATTCAGTTGAAAAATTGATTTTGTATATAGCATAGGGACCTAGGAGATGTACCTGAATCTTAATTTTTTGAATGAAATTTTTACTGTTGAGGTTCTGGAAATGAAAAATTATTTAATTAAATAAATATAAATAAATATACTACTACTAAAATTTATTTTTCCAAATTTGGTTATAAAGATGACGATTGGTCACCACACACATGTAGTTTGAGTCGGGAGTCTTAGTAGGCTGATCATATTAACATTCAAATGGTTGATCATAATCAACAGTGTGATCAGTGATAGATGATGTTTTGTGCCTTCCTGTTTTAATATCTAGATAAGTATGTGGAATTCATCAATTATATGGGGTTTATTCTCTAGTTGTATAATATATATATATCTCTTTAATATTGACTACATATTAATCTAACAACTTATAACCCCCATTAGTTATGGATTGAGGGAAGAAACATGTTTTTGGTTGATGATGTTTCACACACTGTGTAAGGAGACATATGTATTATGATCTAACTTATATCATGTGTTCAGGACCATTTTCTCACCAACGATGGAGAACGAGGAAGTGAGATATGAGTTTCTCTATATTGAGATGGGGAATATTAGTGTTATGGTGATGAGAATTAATTTTAAGTGATATATCTAATTTTCTATAATTTCATTCTATATGAGGAATCCCAAGAATAGTGTTTAGATTATGAATTATTCCATGACATTTTTATGTAGACACACCATTAACATTTACAAAGTATTTGGAGGTGCAATAGATGGAAAATTTGATACATATGCTAGTTTATTGGGATATATCCCCCTTAGTTGAGGGATAGTAGAGATTATTATGGTATGTGAAATCATTTGTAGGACAACAAATATTGGTTTCTTCAAGATTCTAATTGAAAGTAAGATGATATCAGTAGTATAAATTAATTATCTTGAGGTATGGGAGTTCTTATGAATCTATAGGGAGATCAACCATTTTTTTATTTGTTTTTGGTGTTCAATGTCACTGTATAATATATATTCGTTCAAGGATCTATCCGTTCTATATCGTTACCACTTATGTTTAAAAAACTTTTTAATAGTATTATTCCAATAAAAGAGGACGTGGAGTTAGAAGAGGTCATACATAAGATATTACTCATATTCAATGACCTATACTAAAGCATGGATGTGGAGGTCATCTAATGAGGGGAAGAGGATTCTCCAAGGATATATGAATGTGATAGAGACTCTAGTTCCATGATAACTAGAGATAGTTTGAGTTATAATCAGTTTATCATCTACTATGGTTTCATATTTATGTTATTTTATATATTTTCACCCTTCATTTGTACCCACATTTGTTTATGAATTCAAAAAATCTGTGGAGAGGATCTTTGCACCCTTGATCATATCCATTTTAATTTAATCACATGATAAATTGTTTGATGTGGGTTGGGAATATAGTCTATTGATTATATAACATCATTCATTAGGAAAATTATTTGATTTACATATGAAACCACAAGATTTCAGTATTATCATGATTTGGTTGGACTCTATTCATGAAGTGCATTAATATTCCCACAAGAGAGTTGAGTTTTAGATTTGGGTGTACAACATGTCATTATTTTCAGTGAGTGGGGTTTTTTATGGCTGGTAGTGGACTAGATCCCATGAATTCCATAATGTCTGATACATCAATATAGTTATAGAGTACTAAAGTGGTCAGGGTTTATTGATATGTTTTGGAGTTTCTAGATATTATCATTAAGGTGGTTATGAAATTATTCCCTCAATATGACATTATGTTTTGAGTACAATTGGAAATAGGTGATACACTAATCCCAATTTCTCTGTACTAAATAGCATCATTGGATTTGTGTGTGGTTAGGTCCAAGACTAGTTATAGGATCAAAAAAGTCAATATCATTCCTAGGGATTCATCATTGAAAGCACTAGTTTGTTTCTCCATGATATTTTACTACAGTATGGGGTGGTATATAAACTACCAGATGATGAATTAGTATAAAATATGTCTCATAATAACTTTGAATAATTGAAAATCAATTTTATATGATAAGGTGGAAAATAAGGATTTTTCAGAACTTATTTGGGGCTAGATAAAATCATAAGAGGGTGAACATGGTAGATATTTTGAAGACTTATTTTTTATGTTGGTATGGAGAGTCTTTATATAACCCATGGTTTTGGGTACATAAACCTTTATTAATTTAATTTTTACCTATATAATTCTTCTCTTAATTCTTAAGAGGTTACAATGGGTAATGAAATATTTTTTCTAGTCATTTCTAGAGAATCGAGGGTATTTCATGATTAGTAAAAACTGTGCAGTGTCTCCATAATATCGTTATTAGGAAGACAGTGGGATGATGACAGGCCCACTGTTAATGCATGGTTCAACTAAACCATATTGATGTCTTGATGAAACCATGCATCATGAAATAGAGTCATGTTCCTGGTTGGTGACCAATTTTTATAACACGGAGATCCATCAATTGGAGGTATAAACTTATGGTACTACAGCTGCATAGTTTGAACATGGTTTTTAAAATGTTTTCTCCTACACATGGGATGCATAATTATCCCACTATGTAATTTAAATCTAATTCAAATAAAAACTTTTGAGCTTTTTTTTTACATAATCTTACCATAAATCAAAATCATTTTTCTCCCAAGGAATGAGAGATGATTCCCTTTGATCTGGGAGAGATCCTTTGGATAATAAAAGTGCATTGGAGGCATGGATTTGTCAGTAATCTCCCTATCTTCCTTGTTCTTCATAAGTTCAATGTCATTCTCTCACTCATACTCTCTATCTCTTTATCTATAATATATATATATTTTCTTTTATTGATATATATTTGTGTTATTAATGGTTTATGATTATATTATGTTGGATCTAGTGAATGAAACATTTTTTTGTGAACAGATATTGATGTTTTTTGTTCCATTCATCATTTTCTCTATGTTTAAAAGGTAGTTGGCTTCTCTCTCGACTCACTTGATTGAAAACATTAAGGATTGGTTTTAGTTGAATGAAAAAATTTATTTAGGTATTAAATTCATCTATGAAACTTGTTGGAAATATTTTAATGTAATTGGATAGGAAATTATGAAAAGAAGATTAGTTTTAGAGAATAAATTTTCATAAAATTTTATAATATTGATTTTAAAAATTATGTTTTTATTGATTAAAATAAGTTATTAATTCAAATGCATAAAATAATGAAATGTTTACATAGAAATGGCTTATAATTATGGTGGAATGACGAGTTTGAAGTGATTTTGTTGGGATGTATAGTGGTCATGGAGTACCACATTTAATTTGGGATGAAGTATGGATGAGAATATTCAATTTCATTTGTAAACCAAGGTTGTGTTTTTGTGTGGTTGTGTGTGTGGACATTTAAAAGATTATACCAAATAAAATTAGATATATTTTAATGTCTTGGTCAATTTATTCCTTGGGTAAATGGTTTATACATTTTATATGAACTTTTTGTACTTCTTAAAATGTTTTATAAAATTTACTAACAAGATTTTTTCCTAGTTGAATGAGTTGGGAAGTCATTGGATAAATTTGACTATGTTTATACTCAACCCCAACATGGGTAATATTTTTTATTTACATATGTCATATATTGGTATAGAAGTATATTCATGGCATGAAATCTTTTTAGTGGTGCATCTTGATAACATGTCTTGCAAAATAGTGTTTTAACCTAGAGAGGGTGTGGTTTTTCTATTTGTTGTAACATTGGATATTTGAGTTTTGTGGCCTTTTTTCCACTATAAGTTTCTAATATAGTTTCCCTTTTTACTCAGATATGTATTGATTAGTTGGTTATGTTTTGATTTTTATTTTTTAGTTCTGAATCATATAGAGGCATGTTTTCTTCTTATTTTTTTGGTGTATTTTTTTATTATACAGAGGTAAAATCATCCCACAAATGTATTGAGGAATTTAGAATTTACTACCATCTTTTGGATTTTTGGGGATGTCACCTTCAGATTAGTAATTATACCACATATCTGTTAGACATTTGGGGTTGGGTAGGATGTTACAAATGGTGTTAAATTTGGCTATTATGAAAATCTATTTTGTTATAAATGGAATCATCTTTTTCGGTCTTTAATATAGAAAATGGTATTAGTTTTTTTACCTTGGAGATGAAAATAGTATTAATAAATCTCCTGGGATAGTAATAAAGAGAAGTATTTTAGGTATACAAAATGTAGAGCATAACATGAATAGATAATGTCTTTATAACGAATGTCATGTTACCACAATGTTTGGTTACATGAGTATACTAAGAAAGAATTTTCTTAGTTATATCATCATCCTCATGGGTCTATCATATGATAATTTCATGACATGCATTGATATTATGTCTTCCCGATATGTATTAATTGTTTTGAGAAAATAATTTATTAAATGGATAAAAGGTGATTATTATTGAAAATTATGAAAATGGATGATTTTGAAAGGAATGGTTTTAGTATTTCAATTTTTATAAAAAAATTATGCTAATATTTCAACTATTGAATGCTATGTTTTATTTTTTGATTTGGTAACTAGAAATGTATGAACCTTGAGTTGATAATATGTGAGGAAAATTTTTGTTATATTTATAGTGAATGAAACTGGGTAAGAATCATAAAAACCAACTGAAATTAGCTTCTTAGAATATGGTTGAACATAATACATAGGTGAATGGACATTTAGTTGAAAGTATTATCAATAATTTTTAGGCCATGGACAAGGGTAATAGAAATGATGAACTGCACCAAGTTGACCATATGGTTAATTTCCAAAATTAGAATCCAATCATATTTCCAGGGTATCACATGGAAGAAAAAGTAAAAGATTTTTAAAAAAATGATGAAATTAATCTTATATTTCATTGGGAAACCAGCATAGGTGAATGTAAATTTAGAAATGTATATGTTAGAGGATTTGTCATACTAGTGGTGTGAATTAGTATTTTGAGGTAAATTGGACCATAGAATTGAATGAGTTGAATTTGAGGAGTTATTTACTGACAAATTATACTTTCACACTTTTAAGACTACTAGAATAACAAAAATCATGAGTTTTATGCAATAGATTATTTCATTTATAGAGTATGTATATAAATTCTTGATCATTGTTTTTTAAAAGGTTTTTACAAGTGAATCCATGACTGTATGAATTATTGAGTTGGGGGTACGAACAAGAATTTTATCATTGATTGTTGTTATTTTTATGATGGATAATAAAAATATGGTTAATATATATTTTGTGGAATAAAAATATATCTAGAGGAATAAAGTTACAGGGAGAACATATGTTCTTATGGGAACAGGTCGAAACTATAATTTTATGAATAATAGGAAGCAGGATTCCTAGTTCTAGAGTGCTAGGACACCTCAAAATCATATTTCAGGATCAGTACATATTCCTACATGATCAAAATATAATATGTGATGTTTTAAGTCTGGTTCACTAGATCAATACAAGTGAGATTTTATAACACCACCTAGAGCATTTCACATCTTCAACAAGATGGGACATCTTCAGTGCTATTATGGAATTCCTTCACGGTCTAGTTATGATGAAAAATACCATGTTTCTATATAATCATGTTCTTTGATAGGGATAGGGAATCCGAATTACATTCATAATCAAAATAGATCAGGCCAAGCTGATTCTAGTAACATCATTACCCTTTAACCTATGTAATCTCAAAAAAGTAAAAAAGAGAAAATTACAGTGAGTAATATATTTTTTGGGGAAAGGAAAATGATCATAGATAACTAGTATTGTCACCCAATGTTGATAAGAAGCATTATTTCTAATTTTATCCTTATCCAAGCTTTTTTTGATATGGGTGATTCAGACATGATTATTTATTCTAATTTTTTTATTAAATGGATTTATCTATTGAGTTGATTACATCTTTTTTAAAAGAACAAAATTTTCATGTATAAAGAGATAAAAATGAATATATCTGTAAGGCTTGTCATAAAATTATATATGGGGAATATTTAATTTGTTGTTTCTCTTTACTTGAGTTTGATATCTATGAAGTGATTTCTTTTAAGGATCAGTTAATACCATTTACGACCCAAATATAATATTTTTTATAAAATTTTTGTTTAACTTCATTGGATGTTGTCAAGAATATATTTAGAGGATATTGGGTTGTAAAATATAGTATATAAGGAATTCTGGAAGGATTTGTTTGAACCATATCTTATCAATTAGAGTATCTTCGCATGACATTAATGGATGATATTGGGAATAAATTTTTTTTAACTATTATTCATCAGATTTCTGACACTTTCACCAACAATTTCTCAGTCTTTCCAAAAACAAAATAGCAGAATTTATCATTGATATGCTACGAAGGGAGTGTCCTATCTCACTTCCATCTTATCAAATTTCACCAATAGAATTTAAGGAATTGTAATTTTTGTTTGAAGAGTTGAGAAGTAAAGGATTCATTTGACTGAGTTTTTTTCTATTTCCATCACTATTTTTTATAATGAATGTATATTAAACTATTAGACCTTATGTAAAATATAAAAAACATATAAATATTATGATAATGAATCATTATCATCTTCCACACATTAATGATCAATCTGATCAATTGAGGGGAACTCAGTGGTACTCTAAAATTGAATTTTGTTCATGATATTAATAATTGTGAGTTCAGAAGGTTGATATTCAGAATAAAGGGATTATATTTAGATATATCCATTAAAAATATGTGTTTATTTATTTTGGACTTATAAATTCACCAAAAAAATTTTTGATTAACTGATTGAATCTTTTGAGAGGTATCTCGATTTTTTTGTGGTGGTGTTTTTTATGATATACTAGTTTATTAAAGGGAAAATGTGCATCACAAGAAATAATTTTTTATAGTTTTTGGTATATTATGGGAACATAATTGTATTAAATGTTATCAAGGTGTGTTTTATTGATAATGTGGTACTTTTATTTGTCTAGGTAATTTGTAAAAAAGTTATTTATATATATTAAAAAAAGATAAATGGTGTTATCTCTTGGAATCTATATAATAATGTCATTAAGATATGTGGTTTCCGTGGATTTGAGGGATACTACATATTTTATTACATGATTTTTCATTTTAGGAATATATAATGACAAATATGATGAGGAAAGTTGAACTATTCCAATGGAAAAAAAATTCATAAATCCATTTAATGTAATAAGGTTAGACTTATATCTATGCCTATCTTCAGGCTTCTACAGTTTGGATAGGTCTAAGTTGCATATTGTGATGCATCAATAATTATGATGGTATGTTTTCTTATGAAAGGAGATTATATTTTGGACTATGGTTTATGAATGTAACTGTTTCATGAGAATAGTTACTAAAAATGATTTGGAATTATATAATGTTTTCCATGATTTGAATACATGACATCATTACCTATTTGGTGAGATATTCAGAATGTTTTCAGATCTTATGGGTTTGAAACAAAATTTCTCACAAAGATACATTATTTTGATATATTTTATATAGATGGGGTATTTATAGATGTGTTACTTTTAATTGATACAAACAGGGAGTTAAGGTAACTCTATGGTGGATTATTTTAATAGCTAGTTATATGAAAAGTTGGATAATAAGTATTCAAACAAGTGGAAACAATTATTTTTATAGAGGATATTCATCTATATATCTTATACAATGGTGATTTTTTCATTTCCATTTCATTTACCATTATTCATTATTTTTTTAGTAGGATAGAAATGATCAAACATATGATTCAACATTTGGTTATATGATTTAAAAAAATAATAGCTTAGAGTCCCATGAGGGATTGATGTTATATGGTAATATAGTCTTTTTGTATGGAGATCGTATCGTTATTACTTGGATTTTAAGTAAAAAAAATTTCATTTCCTATAAATATTCAAGAGGGGCTATTCCCCCTGGGATTTAGAAAATTTATAATGTTTTCAAAGCTCATTTATATTGTATTTTAATGAAAATTGATGTACTAGAGTGTGTATCAAGTTGCCTCTAATGTTAGCAGGTAAAGGAGATGAACCAACAACTAGAATTCATGTTTCTCTCTTTAAAAATTTATATACGGAAATGTGAGTAGATAGCCATGGATTTTGTAACAAGTCTACCAATGATGACTAGAAAACATGAATCTATATGGATGGTTATGTATCAGCTCAAAATTTTGGCCCAATTCATCCCTATTCATGAAACCAATTCAGTGTAAGACTTATTAAAAATACTCATTCAGTTATATGTAATGATTCATGACATTCTAGTCTAGATGTATCAATATAGTGTTTATATACCAATTTTTGACATCATTATAAGAATTCCTTAGAACACACCTGACTATGAGTGTGGATTATAATCGGAAAATGGATGGACAGTCTCATCGAACAACCCATACATTCGAAAAAATACATATTTCGTGTTTAGTTTATTTTGGTCAATCGTGGGAGGATAATTTACCACTAAAATAATTCTCATATAAAAATATTTATTAGATTCTGATACATATGTATCCATTTGAATCATTTCATAAGTTCACTTTTTAATTCTCACCTTTTTTGGGTCGAAACAGATGATACTTTACAAATTAGACACAACATTGTTAAACATACAAAATAAGACTAATAATATCATAATGATAAAATATATGGTTTATATTATTCGGAAATCATATTCGGACCATCATCGATGAGTGCATTCATTTTATGTGAGTTATCATGTGTTGTTGATAATCTCTCTAATTCATGGGCATCATCATTTGGGTAAAGAGGGAATTTTTTCACCTAGGTACATCGGCCCTTTTGATATACATGAAGGAGTTTGTGAGGTTGAATAATAGTTTTATTCTCCACCATGGTATAGTTTTGTGAAAATTGTGGTTCAAATCTCTTTTTTAATGAATTATTGATCTAATCCTGACCATGTTATTCAACGGGATCACATAGGCTAAGAGCATAATTCTATGATAATTTTTGTTTCTATACAAATAATTGATAGGTAAGTGATGATATTTCATGGGAAAAGTATTAATATATTGTTGGTATTATTGAAATATGGTCAAATTCATGAACAAATTTCAGTGTGTGAGAAGGAAATGGTGGAGAAAGGGACCAAACTATTCTGAGACAATAGGGGTTTTATACATTCAAAAAATAAAGCAGAAAGTGGTGGAAAGAATGTAGAACCCTATTGATTCTGGTATACTTCCCATGTTTTATATATTATGATTCTATATAATTTTTAAGTTATGTTATGTGTGGTTTCAAATAATTTTGACTTGTTTTAGAGGCATTCCATGAGGTTCGTGGGTTGTCAACAGTTAGTGGAAACTGTGATACATCTCAATAAAATTGTGTAAGGGAAATCATTGGGAATTTGAAAAGCACACACATGTAATAGTGTTTGTGGAAACCACATGGATTTCTAAGAGAAACCATTTATCTTAAAAAAGAGGGAATTTTTTGGTCATCACATCGTTTTTTAATTGTGGGACCCTACCATGTGGGGTATGGCCTTAAGACCCATGAACATCATGACATGAATTTTTCAAACCATACATCTTAACCATGTGGAATACAACTGACCCTCCTTCATAATTGGATCTAATCCTAATTAATTATTTTTACCCTCTTTCTTTATTTATCATCCAATTTATTGAATTTAGTTTATTCTAAATGCATTAGAGTTAATCCCCATAGATTTAGGAGTGATCCTTAGTCAAATCAAAGTGTATTGGAGGATCATATTCATTAGTAAGAACCAATTATTCTCAATTATATATATATTAATGTTTCTTTTCATTCCTATAATTAAATATCTAGTCCTTCATGGATAGATCTAGGTGTTATGAATGGGTTATGGTGAAATATTACTGGATATAGTAAGTGGAACATGGGATGTGATCAAAACATGATGTTTTCTTCTTCCATTACTCATTTTTTCAATCATTGAGAGGTAGGTGTCTTCTTAATCAAATCCCCTTGATTGATAACTTGAATGATTCATTTTAATTAGATGATATAATAGTAATGGTTGTGAAATTATTGTGTTAATCTTGATAGAAATATTTATATTGTGTTTTCTAAGAAATTAGGGATTGTTGATTATTTTTGGGAAAAAACTTTGTTTGTAAATTTAAAATGATGATTTTTGAATTATTTTTGTACGGATATATGGAATATATTTTTTGAAATGATTTAAATATAAAAATGACTTGATTGAAATGAATTTTTATGATATTGACATAAATGGTTGATGGTGACTTTGATGGAATGGACAACTTTCCTGAAGTACCACCATCGATGTGGGATAGAGAATGAACATGAATTTTTACCACTGATTTTATCACCATGATTGTGTGTGTGTGTGGTTGGGTGTGCAGACATGGAATGAATTATACCAAATCAAAGATAAATGGTATATTTTTTTTGAATTCCATGGAAAAAAAGTTATCATCTTTGGTGTGAACAATTTTTACTACAAATATTATTTTGTAAATTTTGATAGCAATTATTTGTCTTAGTGAGGTGACTTTTGTAGTCATTGGAGAAATCATACTGAGTTTAGAACCACCCCTTATTATGAAATCATGTGTGTTTGAATATGTTATCTATCAAGACATAGGTAATGGGAAGGTGTCTCATTTTTTTAGTGATGATAATTAATACTGTGGATTGGAATATAGAGGTGGATCATAGAATGTGAGAGGTCTTATTATTTGTTGTTACATTATATTTTTGAGTTTTGTGACCTTTTTTCCTCTTGGATTATCTATTTTGGATTTTTCTTGTACACTGATATAGTTTGTTGATATTGTTAATTTTTTTGTTGTATTTTTCAATCATGCGTCATATAGAGGTTTATTTTTGGTTTTATTTTTTATCATTAATTGGAAAATTGTTCTCTCAAATTCATTATGGCCTCTGGTATTAGTTTCTAGCATTTTGTGTCTTGAGTATGTCACCTATGGTCGAGTAACATGACCTCAACTTCTCAATCCAACATGTCAGGGGTAGCATGCTATAGTTTTAGATCAAATTCATATCACTCGGTGTAAAACATTAACCAAATATATTTATATGACTAAAGAAACCCTAATATTCATGGGTTCTTAGAGTTCATAGTAATGTTTATTGATGATATTCTCATATAATTAGAATCACAGGAGGATAATTCTAAGTATATTGGGACTTTTTTTCAAACATCATTACACCACTAGTATTTTTGAAAATTTACCAATAGATATTTCTAAATTTGAGGCTTTAATTTCCATAGAAATGTGGTGTGATATAAAGGAGTGGTGGTGGATTGTGAAAAGGTTTAGGTTTTGTCCTTAGAAACAACCCATGGAGGTGGAAAATATTCATATCATTATTGGTGTCATAGGTTATTATAAGTGGCCTCTATTTGATTTATATTATTTTTTATCCCCACCAATCTTCTTGAGATGGAAAAACCTGGCTGTTGTTTGGAATGGTAGGTTTCATAAAACATTCGACTACATGAGGTAATAGTTTATCATCACCCCATATCACCATTTTATTGTGGAAGGAAATATGTTTGAGGTATTCTATTATTCCAAAAACATTAGTTTATGATACAACTTACTAAACCATCATTAAGTAATATTCTATTTTTTTGAAAGAATTTCTCCCCCCATGATAGTACCTATGCTACCCATGATATGGATATGGTAGTGATGGTGTCTCCCTAATGCTTTTGTGGAATAATTTTATCAGGGAATGATTTTTGGTACTTTAATTTTATAAAAACTTATGGAATAAATTTTATCATTGTAAACTAAATCTATGATAGAAGATATAAATGATGTCTCTTCTAGGCTATGATTCATATATGTTCAAATCTCTTAGAAAGGTAACCGTCATGGTAGAAGTGTTGATCAAAATTTCACAGGGTTACATTCACGAAAATGGGGATACCAATATAGTGATGGTGGAGTTAGAATCATTTCATATTAGATAAGTGGATGTGGATGGATGAGTGTACTTAATATACATGACTGAAAAGTACACTTTTTACAGAATATGGGATAGTGTTAGTGGGAAAAAATATAGAAAATAGTGATTTGTTTTTTAGATATTAATGATACCTCCCCAAAGGGATTGCCTATGGACAACTAGCTTCAGTTTCTATTTTAGGGGAAGATGTTTGACCAACTGGTGTTGCAAGGCCGATTAATCCATGATTTCCACAAATCACATATAATGTTTCACAATGAAATATACATAATGAATCATGTCTTGAAGAAGTTGTTTTTTCATCAATAATGTTGTAATTTATCATGGTGTTCATGGATCACAATCAAATCATTCATCATGTGAAGGTTATATAAATTTTCAATATTTATTTTTTTCCAACAATGGATGTCCTTGTATAAAATTTGGAGGATATATTGATAGATTTTATAACTTTTTTTCACTTTGATCAAGAGAATATGATGTTATCTTTGTGATCGGGGTTAAAATGATGATGTTGACTGAGTTTTTAGTGATCTAGGAGTTTATTTCAAGGGATGTTCAAGTTATACAGTATGCAGATGTTGTGTTTATAAATCACGGAGTTATAAATACCTGTTTTTCATAATAATAACTTTAATTTTAATTGTGATCCTAAATGGTATTTATTATTACTTTGGTTCTCAGTTATGCCTTATCACTACCTTTCACCCCTAGATTGATAGAAAATTAACTTTTACATTCTAATAAATAGGCTATATTTTTGGGTGATCATCTGGTGCATAACCCACAACTAAACAATGTTTATGACATCTTCTACATGTTACAGATTCACTAGTATATTAATAATTATTCCCATATGATCTAATGTTGTGGCTGAGTATTATGGATTATGAAACATTCATGAAATTATTGGACAATATTTTAGAGTATCCCAATAATTTCTTATGAGGGTGTGATATCTTCTTGTTACAAGTATTCTTGAGGCATGGTGGCCTATATAAATGTAAATGGGATATTGAGTCACATATACATGCACATATCCCAATGTTTCAAAATATCTAAAGTTTTAGTTATTTTGATAGTTGATTTTGGATTTTTTTTATCACATTTTTTCTTATATGTTTTGAGATTTTGTTTTTATGTTCTATGGTATGGTTTCGTCATTTTTTAAGGGGAATCTCTAGGGGAGGGTTCATACTCTTCCTGTGGGTTATTATTTCCTTATTTTTACTCATTATTAATTCTTGACATTTTTATTTATTTGATAAACATATAAATAAATGATAAAAAGCCTCACATCATATTACATTGTGATTTTGGGTTATTGGGATCCAATATATTTTATAATAAAATGAATAAGAGGATATAAATATCCAACTAAAATATGTAATTCTCATCGTGGCTCATTTATTTTACCATGTAATTTATCTTTAAATATCTGGAGATGTTTTTATGGAATATCAATATATGATTAGTTCATATTGTGAACAATTGATTAATGACATAAATATTCATGGAGAGGTGGGGTGGATTTTTATTTGAAGAATTGATATCATGCTAGCATATATTCAGGATGTGATACAACCCAAGGATTACTTGATCAATTTTCTTTTAACTTAAGTGAATGTGAACCACATTCGGTTCACATCATGCACAGATGTTCAACCATATGAATGGGATTATTTCAAGGGTTTCTATATGTCTCATCATCCCTTTGATTAAACATATTCTATAATCATTCCTCTTGGATATAAGGTTATACCTATGATATTTTATGATTCATAATAGAATTTTTTGTTTTGTTATCATCCTTTTATTATAGATATTTAAAATTGATCAATCTAGGTTTTATCTTCTTATTATTCAATATGAGTTCATCCTTGTTTCTTAATAAGTTTTTAATCATATAGATTCTTAATGTTAGGGGTTTCTTGAGCTATGATATTGATGATACATGACTTTGTTTCAAAATTATTCTAGGATTGGTTGTGTACTAGTGGTCCCAAAGATCCTCCTCTCTTAATTTGGAATCTCCTAGTGAAACATGAACACTCTATTTAGGTAGTGGATTAGTGTTCTATATCATTTATGTGCATATTGGTAATTATAATTCATCTATTTTCTATTGGGTGAGATGTATTAATTGGAATAATTTCGATAATAAACCATTAAAATTAAACATATATGGAATTGTGTGATCATTATAAGGTTATCAACTTTCTTTGATATTGACTATTCTTATTCTATCGTACATGTATATATGGAATTATAAATTATATTTTTGGATTTTTTTAAAATAATAATTAGATAACAAAATACATAAATCTTATAAATGAAAAGACTCGATTGAATTTTTCTTCTTTATGAATTGTTTGTTGTATATGGCTTGGTAGACATGGTTTTTAATTCATGGTGGACATAGTCCTTTTCTAATTGGTAGTTTTTACAGTGAATTAGTACTTGGACATGTTAGTTTCATAGGATTGGTTTTGTAAAAATGGAAAAATACAATCATACTTAATGATATCTAAATGATAGATGAATTCATCGATGAAATTTGAAATTGATAGTTAAATTCCTAAAACCTTATTGATGAACTATTAAATAAACTAATGAGAAATAGAAACTAATTTGTTGCCCCTTTTTTATTTTTGGTTATACTATTCTTCATTAGGGGAATCGAATCACAGTATGGTTCACACATACCCCTAAAAAGATTCTTTATAAAATATAAAAAAAATATTGGTTGCGGTGGGAAGTGAATCATGGTGAGATATTTATTAGTAATTTGACATTTTTGTGGCTCTATTTCTTGTGGAGACCCATTGGCATGGTATTGTGTGGGACTATTATATACATATATTATCCAATGTTATTCATATATACCACAACCAATATGAATAAACTAATTGAAACCAAAAGGGATAATGTTTTTTCAGATCATATTGTATAGGGAGGATATAGATTAATGACTACCCCTTCCCCCATACTCTTTCATCAATAAAAGATTCTAGTGATTCATATTGTATAAAATGATATATGTGTTAGGGGTATTCATAATTGGAGAATCGAACATGGTTTATGTTATAGATTTTTGAGATGAACTATTTTTTTTGTTACAATATTTATGATACAAAATTGGTTCAATGAGAAAGGATATATGGTTAGTTCAATATGATATGAAATATAGTTGGTGATATAAATGTTGGATATGGAAGGGATGGGAGAAAATGATTCATTAAAATTCGTTGAGAGTGCAAAATTTGTGGGGAAGTGGTGTAGGAAAACATTATCAATGATTTAATGATATAACATTACTACTATGGGATATTTATTATTATTGAGAGAGGATTGGTGAGGATGGGTTGAAAAAAAAATTTACCTGTGAAGGTTTTGGTCTGTTTTGTTGTTTCTTCATTGGGGAATTAGAATGGTCTTTTCAAAATTTGAAGAGATAGAATGTGTATGATCATATATAATTTAAATTTTTTATACACCATAGGTATAAATAAAGTATTTTACTGTTTTATAGGAGGTTTTTTATGATTGATCTTAACATTACTAGCTCATATATTGGTTTTTTGTGGTTATTTACACAAAATCGTCTTTCTTACATAGCTTTAACTTTTTTTGTATAATTTTAGTATTTAGGCATATGGGATAACACTTGTATGGGATTTTTTATTCTGTTATCTTATATGATGGATTATTTCGGTTTTTGATAAATTTATCTAATTATGAATTTATTAAATTGTCGTTAATGCCTTTTGTTTGTGTGTTTTATACCCCCAGTGGTAGTCTCCTTCTTGGGGCCCACTAGAGGTTGGATTAAGGGGACACTCATTCTATTCATTGCTGACCCAGGATGGATACTAATTGGTGGTGGGGGGAATGGGTGAGGGTCATGACTGTAACTCAATAATCTATCTTCAAAGTCCATTTACCTTAATTATTTTATATTCCTAATAAATTGAACTTCATTAAAAATAACATCAACCAGTTTGTAACTGAACCATATTTCAACCTCATAGTTGTCTAAAGATATATTCCCAAAATATGATAACCCCTTTAATAACCATTGATCAAAATTTCCACATCATTAAATAATGTATTATAATTAATGGTTATGTGTTTCATTCATTATAGGTCACCAATACAATTCATCCCAAATAATTTCACACATAATTACATGTAAAACCTAAGGGTTACATATCCCTAAATTATATATTAAAAAACTATAAATATTTCCTAATATGTCATCAAATTCCTTAACATTAAATAACCTAAAACCATTAAAGGATATATATGACTTTAAAATTAAGATCACCATTAAACCTCAATTAATAATTGTATCCTTTACTCTTAAATTATCTATATTGAAAAACAGCATGTAACTCTCTATGATATTAGAATATATATTTTATTAATAAATAAATGTTTTTGATTAGTTATGAAAAATTAAACAAAACTAATATGAAAATAACCTATAACATATAAAATAATTCCTATGGAATGGTATCTTTAAAAGATATAATTTATTTAGATAATTTCTATTGCATTCATGAAATAAAATTTATCGTAATGAACTATTTTGAAGTATTTTTTTAGGGAAATTATTTTTGGAATCTATGTATTATTTAAAAAATAATTCATATTATTATATCTATAAAAAATTATTCTTTACATAATTAAAAAATTTATCCATGGTTTATTAATATCTTAAAAATGAAAATAATATCATTTCATGGTAAAAAGGGATGGTTTTTGGAAGAAAACTTTTATATGCCTAATTTATATTTGTGTTAATAAATAAAACTAATATATATATATATATTGATTTATTTATTTAGTGAAATTATTTTATAATATATTAAATAAAATGCATTAAAATTTCATTAATTTTTTTTTACAAGACAAGTAATTGGAATAAATTTAGTGTTATTATAAATAATATATTTTTCACAAAACAGTTTTCATTGTGTTTGAACAACTTATTTTAAAATAAACCTATAAGTATTTTCAGAATTAAATTTCATAACACTGATTCCATATATTGAATCATAATTTTAAAATATGGTAATAAGGCCACTTTCATTTTTGGTCATAATTAATAGTAACTATGAAAAAAATTTATTACCTCTGTTTTTGTTTAAAAAGGTTATTGGGGGTGTTAAAAAAATATATATGGATTATAATATCAATTAAACAATCCTAAATTTGATTTAATGAAGATATTTCAAACAGAACATATCTTATCTACAAAAAATTTGTCATTTGGGAATTGTTTCCCCTGATTATGACGTAATTACATTTCAATGTTTTATGTTCTTACATGCATTTCACACGCCTCTATAATAAATGGAGGTCCTCTATCCCTCACTCTTTCAAATACCCTGAGTCTTAAAACTATATAAATACTCACCCACATTACATTTTTATCTAACATTCTCATGTTTTATATCTTCTCATATTTTCAATAGACTATCCTATGAATGATTAAGATGTAATCTAAAGAAGTTTTCCTAAAGAATATGTAATTATCTTTATGAAACTCTTTTTTGTTTCCATATTTATTAAACACCATTAGATCAATTATAAAAATTATAAAATGAATAGATTAAAAAATTATCTATAGTAATTTTTTTATGTTAAAGTAAATACCCATTTATACCGTTGTTCCCCCCTTTGAGAGAATATAACATCGTCTGTGTGTACATGTGAGCCACCACCCTCACAAAGTGATGTGGATCATTCTTGAAGTCTTCGATACATTTTTTTAATTTGTTTGATATTAATAAATATAAATTTTATTTTTCATATTATTATAAATATTTAATGATATATGATTATTAATTATTAATTCATTTTATTTTATTTATAAATGAAAACATTACTCATTCATAGTTATAAACTACCCTCTCCATGAAGTGATGCAACTCATTTTACATACCCATATTATATGAATGGATATAAATGTTTATATAATGACTAATTATAAAAAATATAACATGATTATGATTATTTATCTCAGGAAATATTGGGAAATTTTAATTTATTAGAACTATTGAACCCAAATATGGATGGAAAATGTAACACCCCAAGAATCCACGATACTTTTCCATTTGAATAATGCAATAGCGTGTGTTGTACGCAACTTCGAGTTCTAACACACACCACAACCAATCAAACTATCTGTTATGAATAGTAATACCCACTTTTTAAAATTTTAAAAATTTTATCTTTCAAAATGGACTTCATTTTTGGATTTGGAATATCGAAATCAGCTTAGGGTGAATTTTTGTAATTTTTCTGAAAACATTCAATTTTTGATAAATACTGAAAAAACACTGAGTTATAGTTTAAAAATGAATTTTTATTTAAATAATTATTTATTTTAATTAAATTTAATTAAGGTCAAAATAGATATATAATACCTATATATGTTCAATGTAATTCATTGGAGTTAGTTTGGAATAATTTTAGATATATAAAAATTTTATGGAACTTTTCAACGTCTTTTACCCACCTCCTAGGAGAATTTGGAAATTCACGTAAAACATAATTTTACTGATTCTGTGAGTGGAATTTCGAAAATCCGAGACACGCAGTTATTATCAAGGAGTAAAATTTTGTTCAATAAGATAAAAATATTTTTTTTGAATAGTAACTTTTTACTTTTATTTACCACGGTTAAAAGTAAATAGAGTATTTAAGGGTTAAAATGATATTAATATTACCCTAACACAAGTCCTAATTCTATTGGACATGTGTATCTCAATCGAAAACAACCTTAGGAATAAAATATTATCATTTAGATCCACCTAGAATAGATTAAGATATTTATTATTATTTAATTCAAAGAAGAGTTAAAAAGTTAAAATGAAAGTTTAATTATTAAAACATTGTTAATATTGTGTTATACATAAGATAAATTAGATTGTAAATATTAATTAGAAATATATAATGATTTCCTAAATACTTTTATTTTATTTATAATTTTTAGACATTAAATAATTTAAGTTATTAAAGACACAGTTGTGATGCAGTAACTAACGAATAAATGAAAATTTAAAATAATTGATATTATAAATATTCAAATAAATGTAATTTGAAACTTTTTATGAATGAGAATAATTTATTAGGTTAATATTACATATTATTATTGTTTATATGAATTTTATTCTAATTAATAATGCTGTTATAAATTTAACAAAAACAAAATACCCAATAGTTTCAAAATTGACATAAAAGTGTTTTTTTATATTATATTATTAATTGATATTATATTCCTAAAAATATAATGTTCGGAAAAAGGACTTATATAATGATATTTGTATCATTAGTGGACAACTTGGGTGTCTCTTAAATGTGTATAATAAGTTTATTAACTATATAATATAAAAATACAAAGAGACATGGTAAATGTCAAACTATTTAACTAAGAGTTAAATATAAATGATAAGGTTACTATAGTGACCCAAACCTATCTAAAATCTATTGGTTGGGTGTTTCCTGACCCATCCCCACCATATACATTGAATAATCCACTTTTTAGCCATTAAAAACCGAATATTAATTTATTATAAATTAATACTTTATGTTTTTCCTAAAGAGCACCCTCCTCCCCTTATAAAAGGACACCACTTCTAACCAATTACTCACACCTATAAAGCCTTTTCTCTCAGCCATCCTCTACCCAGATAGCCCGCAACCTTCTCTCACTTCATCCTAGAGGCATTATTTTGATCATAAAGCCAACCTATGGAGCCCTTTTTATCAAATCAAAAGGAAGAACCCAAAGAAGACGTAACGTTTTCACCACCCTTTTTCAAGTTCCTTTCTTCTTCAACATCTTCTTTCTTTTTTATTTATATACTAAAATAATAAATCTAGTATCTACTATATACTGTGATGTTATTATAAATATGGTACAACCATATTTGGTATTCTATCCATCCTTTGAATGACATGTCACCATACGTGTGTAAGTACGGCTTACCGTCTCCATGTCATGGTGTAATTGTTATTATAAACATTATTATTTAGATGGGTAAAATAATTATGTTTAATTAATGTAAATAATAAATATTACATGATAATGATTCTGTATATATCATATTCCATCCAATTATATATTATTTTAATATCAAAATAATGATATTATCGCTCCTGCGTACGTAAGGACTACTGTCTCCACGAACGTGATGAGATCCATTCACCATCATTTCTATACAAGTCTAATTCTCATTTTATGAAGAAAAATAATGTTTAAGGACTAAATATAATTATTTATATGAATTAGATACTACATATCCATAACAAACACGACTTATGTAACAAAACATATAAAACAAAATGAGTAAGTTAATACTCGAAACGACAATAATACTAAGATATCATTAACAAAACAATGTTAAATGATCAAATATGATATCATATTAATGTATATGAATCTTGTATAATTCAATAAAAATTATTTAAGCATTATAAAGGAGTATAACCTACCCTCGGCCAAGGAAAAAGTAAAAAGTAAAGGGTATCTTATCTCACAACTAATTTAGTGAGATTTCCATTGTTCACCACTTATTTATTGCATGTGGTGTGTGTACTGCCCATGTTTGTATTCATTGTGTAATATAATTTAATTCATGGATATTTACATCATCATTTTATGATACTTCTTTCATGGGTGTATGTTTTTTAAGTTACCAAATCAATAAGGGAATTTGAAATTTCAATTTCCACTAATTCAGCTTTACACATACTTCATTGATTATTTTACTCAAAGATTATGTGTGGAATCACTATTTATTTTCATATATCATAATTTCCACTCCCCTTTCTGTGGATATACTTTTGATACACATAATAACTCCATTTATTTATTCTCAATTCATCTATATGAACTTGATAAGATTAATTTTAACTCAATCTCCATTTATTGAGTTAAACATCTAATTCATTGGTGTTGTTTTTACAAGAATATTTGTGAATGTCCTTCGATTGTTTTACACTTAATATCCAATAATATTTGGTGTATTTATATTTTTCACACATATTTATGTGGTAGATTTATCCTTATCCTATAGATACATCCTTTATGATAGATTTAATCTAAATTTACATTCCATTGAGACTCCTTTGTTGTTATACACCAAATCACTTTTATATGGTGTATATAATTTAATATGACATACTATATCCTGAATACCTTTATTCTAATGATTTTATAATGTTTTTATTACCTCAATTATTTCAATTCAAGTGTCTCTCTTTTGGTTAGGAACTCTAACTAAAATATCATGTTAAAATGTTTTAAAGATTTGTTATTCTAAATCTTTCTCATTAAGGTCCATGTTTTAAAAATGGTTTTAAGGATTTATTTATATGGACATTAAAGTTTTCAAATAAAAATTCCATTTAAAATTTTCAAAGTGGTATGGGACACTTTGATTCAAAAATCTAGTTTAAATGGATTCTTGACAAATAGTGTGCCTTTTAAATGTTTTCAAGAAAAAGGGGGATATTTCACTCAATAGTATTATGATTATTTTAATCTATGTTAATATCCATCATTATTATCAGTTGAGGTTAATCTGATATAATACAATCTTCCATATTGTATTGAATTTGTTATGTTTGACTGTGGATGTGCTATTTTTATACCATTCATGGTTTGTGGTTAAAGTATTGACATTTCGTATGTCAGTTTTAATAAAAAAAATTATGTTATGTTTCAAACTTTTCATATGATGGATGAATTAGACTTAGTAAGTGATGGGTTGAGCCTACTATAGCTCCTCAATCCATCGGTAGGTCTCATGAGGAAAACTAGTGTCTTGTAAAAAGGCCTTGACAAAATATTATTAGTAGTCTTGGCACGAGGCCTTGACTATGTGGTTATGATAGTCTGGCATTATGCATTTCATCATTATAAAAGTGGTTATTGATAATGCATGTGGTTATTCGACTAGTAGAATATCCATGTGAATAAGTAAATGTAATTATTTCATTTTATCTTTTCTATATTATGTTGAATTTGAAGTTTAAAAGGATTTTTTTAGTTATACATTTCCTTAAATGTTTATGCTTATCAATGAAAGTTTATACTATATTGTTATCCTTATTGATCATCTGAGCTCACCCCTTTCAATGTCTTATTTTTTCCAGGATGTGAAGAAGTTATTTATGAATGACCTGCAGGAATATTATGAGGGGATATGAAGACAATATGTTGTTGTAGTTTTATATAATTTATGATGTAATGTAAGACTTATGAATATATCTACTGTTTCCAAGACTACTAAACTAATCTATCTTTCGAGACTTGATCTTTTGTGATCATGCTAATGTTATGTAATAATGCACCGACTCTGGGTAATTGGGTTCGGGGCATTATAGTTGGTATCAGATAAAGTTTATTAAAAACTTTGGAAGCTAGATTTAGATAAACTCTGATTAGATCACATAGCCCTAGGAAAGACATTGAGGATTAGTATAGAATAATATCCTATAATTTTGGAATTGTATAGATTCTTTGAGTTTTCCAAGCAATACATCCATGTCTGGATATGAGCAGGTATAGGCGGATCTGGAACAGATGTACATAGGGGTAAAACCCGAAAACACCACTTTGAGCTAGACTCGAACAGGAACAGGTGCACAACAACGGGCCTTGCTGAACTCTTGGGTACGACACTCCCGGGGGATATTCTTAAGATAATTTACATTTTCTTTACAAACCGATTTGAAGTATTATGACATTAAATGACCTTGGTTAATCCTAATGTGTTTCAAATTAAGAATATGGTGACATGGTATTCACTAAATGATTTTATAACTATTGTTACTAACATAATGATTTCTGGTTTTAGTGAATGGATGGATTCCAAGGAAGTCATAGTGACATTGAGAATTATGTACAATGTCGGAATGGTGGTGTAAATGAGCAACAAAATGGAATGCTTATAGTCGTAAAATATATCGTCTTCATGCCAAATCAAATTTCCAAAAATATGATCAATAATATATACATTAAGAAATTCCCGGACTCAACAAAGAAAAGAAAGGTGATGAATGATAAGAGCTCCAGTAGTGGAGACCATGGAGAAAAGAATCCTCAATTTCCATCATACAGGAAATGTGGAAGGAGACTCCCAGGAAAGTGTCTCAATGGAATAAAGAAATGCTTTATGTGTGGGTAAGAAAGCCATAAAGTGAAAAAATGCCGAGGAAAAATGAAGAGTACTATGGAAGAAAATAAAAATGGTCCTAAGATTCCAATTACGGTCATTTTTCATAAATGTAAGGGACCATGGCATCACCCAAGTCAATGCCCTATTCTATATGATAACCACTAGGAGGAGGAAGAACCTATGTGGAAATAAATGGATGGTAAAATATTGAATGTTATTGGTGCTCTTTATTGTTGAGATTACTTTGGGTGAATTTTATCTTATTTGTGTAACCCTAAAATTTATCATGTGAGAATGATATTTGAGGAAGACTTGTCCTTTATATTTTGGATATATTTATAAATAACCTTTTGGTTTTATATGATCATTGGGTTTGTGTAAATTACATGTTATTATATTTTGTGATGAAAATTCAAGGTATGAGATAACATTTGTGGTAAAATTCTGTTATGGTTATTTTGAGAAATTTATCTCATTTTGTTAATGTTATAAAATATAGTTTTTGAAAAAGGACAACACATAGACTGTGTGACAACCCGTCGCGTCAGAAAAAGCTGTGGGAATCGAACCCCCAACCAAAGTCTGATAGGGATTTATCGCCTACAACTGGATTACGTGAAGTCCCTGGTTGTTGTGACTAATTATTTTTAGTTAAATTATTTTATTGATCAATAATAAGTTGATTTGGGATCTTATGTCTTATCAAGTGAATACCCTTATTATAGGAAAATGATTTGGTGATTAAGTGATAAATGTTATTTTGGAAGATGTTCGATTTGCTGGGAACACTATATGCCCAAGGAAAATAAAATACTATGGGATTTAATTTGAGGAGTAATGGTGGATTTTTATCTATGTTTTTATTGTGGATTTATAGTGATTTGGTTTATTTATGGAAATGATTAACCTATAACAGAGAATATGTGATTGGGTTAATTACATTTAAGTATCTGACATTAAGAGTAGTTGGTGTCATTTGGATATACAATTTAATGTGGAAGACTACATAACAAAATTATTCTATGATTTGGATTTCAATATTAGTTTTGGTTATATTGAAGGATTTTAAGGACAGTTGTTTATTGAATGGTATTTATTTATCTTTGGCGTATTTTTGGTTTTATTTTAGAAATTAAGATTAGTGTTTCTTTCAATAATGGAATATCATTATTGGGGATCATCACATCTTATACTAACAATTTTAGTTTTGATTAATCTCTAAATACAAGGTACATATATATTTTATCCTTCGGGGATCATGTGATTTTATAAGAAGTTTATTCTATCTCTTCCAGTGTGACCAAGTCTTCTTGAATACTCATCGTTTAAAAATGATTTAGTAGTATAAATTTATTATATAATGAAACTTTACTCAAAAAGTATGTATATTTCTTTAAGATCTTAGTCAATCTCAGAAATTAATTCCTCATCTTTATGTAATGTATCTTAAAACAAACAAAATTTGTCCATTTACTTTTCATACTGGGAAACTAATGACCATTTTCCCATCACAAGTTTTTGGTTTTCTAGTTGTTAACTTTATCCTGATCATGTTCTCTATCCCTCTCCATCAGAACGTGACACTTAGTTTATCATCCATATCCATGTTTTCTACATGGAATCCTAGTATAGGTTATATCAGGTGACCTTTTTAATTCTCTTTCTTTCTTTTAAAGTGATAGTTTTATTGACTCTTTTTCCGATGCAGGACTTTCAATTATATTCCCAACCCCAATTTTAAAAATTTAGAGGATGAAATTTATTGAAATAGGGGATAATGTAATACCCCAAGATTCCAAAGTATGTTTCCCTTTGAATAATGCAATCGTGTGTGTTGTACGCAACATCGACTTCTAACACACACAACAGCCAATCAAACTTTTCGTTATTAATAGTAATACCCACATTTTGAAATTTTATAATATTTATCTTTCAAAATGGACTTCATTTTTTGATTCGGAATATCAAAATTAGCTTAGGGTGAATTTTTGGTATTTCTCTGAAAACATTCAATTTTTGATGAATATTAAAAACACTTAGTTATAGTTTAAAAACAAATTTCTATTTAAATAATTATATATTTTATTTAAATTTAATTATGGTCAAAATATATACATAATACCTATGTAATTTCAATGTAATTCATTGGAGTTAGCTTAGAATAATTTTAGATATATAAAAATTATATAGAACTTTTCACCGTCTTTTACCCACCTCCTAGGTGAATTTGGAAATTCACCTAAAACAAAATTTTACTGCTTCTATGAGTGGAATTTCAAAAATATGAGAGACACGGTTAATATAAAGGAGTAAAATATGGTTCAATAAGCTAAAAATAATTTTTGGTGAATAGTAACTTTTTATTTTATTTACCACGGTTAAAAGTAAATAGGGTAATTTAGGGTAAAAATGATATTAATATTACCCTAAAACATGTACTAATTCTATTGGAAATGTGTATCTAGACTAACAACTACCTTAGGAATAAAATATTATCATTTAGGTCCACATGGATTAGATTAGGACATTTATTATTATTTAATTCAAAGAAGAGTTAAAAAAGTTAAAATCAATGATTAATTACTTAAAAGTTATTAATATAGGGTTATACATAATATAAATTCTATTGTAAATATTAATTATTAAGATAAAACAATTCCATACATAATGGTATTTTATTTATAATTTTTATACATTAAATAATTTAATTTATTTATGCCACAATGGTGAAGGAGTAATTACCGAATTAATGAAATATTAAAATAAATGATATTATATATATCCAAATAAATGTAATTTGGGATTTTCTATGAATTAAAATAATTCTATAGGTTAATATGACATATTATAATTGGTTATAGAAATTTTATTTGAAGTAATAATGATGTTATGAATTTATCAAAAACAAAATACCCAATAGTGTCAAAATTGACATAAAAGAGTTTTTAAAACAAATATTATATTATTAATTTCTATTATATTCCTAAAAATATATGTTTCATCCAAAGGACTTATATAATGATACGTGTATAGTTAATGGACCACTTGGGGGTCTCTTTAAAGTATCTAAGAAGTTTAATAACTATATAATAAACAAATATAAAGGGACATGGTAAATGTCAAACTATTTAACTAAGAGTTAAATCTAAAATATAAGGTTACTATAGTGACCCAAACCTATCTAAAATCAATTTTTTGGGTGTTCTTCGACCCATTCCCACCTTATACATTTAATAATCCACTTTGGAGCCATTAGAAACCGAATATGAATTTATTATAAATTAATACTTTACATTTTTCCTAAAGAGCCCCCTCCTCCCCCTTATAAAAGGGCACCACTTTTAACCAATTCCTTGCACATCTCAAGCATTTTGGATCGTCCAACCTCTGCCCAAATATCCTCCCAACTTCCCTCACTTCATCCTAGAGGCCTTATTTTGATCATAAAGCCAACCTATGGAGCCCTTTTGATCAAATCCAAAGGAAGAACCTGAAGAAGACGTAATGTTTTCACCACCCTCTTTCAAGTTCCATTCTTCTTCAACATCTTCTTTCATTGTTATTTAAATTATAAAATAATAACTCCAATATCTTATATATAATGTGATGTTATTATAAATATGGTACAATAATATTTAGTATTCTATCCATCTTTGAATGACATGTTACTATACACGCATACGCACGGCTTACTGTCTCCATGTCGTGGTGAAATTGTTATTCAAAACATTATTATTTAGATGGGTATAATAATGATGTGTAATTAATGTAAATAATAAATATAACACGATAATTATTCTGTATATATGATATACCATCCAATTATATATTATTTTAATATCAAAAGAATGATATTATCGCCCGTGCGTACGTACGGACTACCGTCTCCACGAATGTGATGAGATTCATTCCTCATCATATCCATACAAGTATAATTCTCATTTTATGATTAAAAATAATGTTTAAGGTCTTAATAAAATTCGGTATATGAATAAGACACAACCTATCTATAACAAACACGATTTATGTAATAGAACATATAAAAGAAAATGAGTAAGTTAATACCCAAAACGACGATAATACTAGGATATTATTAACAAAGAAATGATAAAAGATCATATATGATATAATATTATTGTATATGATTCTTGTATAATTCAATAAAAATTATTTCAACATTATACAGGAGGCTAACCTACCCTCGTCCAAGGAAAAATTACAATGTAATGGGTTTCTTATCTCACTTTTAATTCCGTGAGATTTCCATTTTCACCACATATTTATTGCATGTGGTGTGTGTACTTCCCATGTTTGTATTCATTGTGTAATATTCATTAATTCATGTATATTTACATCATAATTTTATTATACTTATTTCATGGTTGTATGTTTCTTATGTTAACAAATCAATAAGGGAATTTGAAATTTCAATTTCCACTCATTCGGCTTTACGCATACTTTATTGATTATTTTACTCCAAGATTATTTGGGGAATCTCTATTTATTTTCTTATGTCATAATTTAAACTCCCCATTCTTTGGATATATATTTGATACACAAAATCAATCCATTGATAATTTTCAAGTCATCTATATGATCTTGATAACAGTAATTTTTACTCAATCTCCATTTATTGAGTTAAACATCTAATTCATTTGTGTTGTTTTTACAAGAATATGTGTGAATGTACTTTGATTTTTTTACACTTAATATCCAATCATATTGAGTGTATTTATTTCTTTCACACATATTTATGTCCTTGATTTATCCTTAACCTAAGGATACGACCTTTATGAGAGATTTCGTCTCAATTTACATTCTATTGAGACTTCTTTGTTGTTAGACACCAAATCACTTTTATATGCTTTATATAATGTACTTTGACATAGTATATCATGAATAAATTTATTCTGATGATATTATAATGTTTTTATTACCTCAATTATTTGTATTCAAGTGTCTCTATTTTGGTTAGGAACTCTAACTAAAATATCATTTTAAAATGTTTTAAAGATTTATTATTATAAATATTTCTCATTAATGTCCATGTTTTAAAAATGGTTTTATGGATTTATTTATATGGACATTAAAGTTTTAAAATCAAAATTCCATTTAAAAGTTTCAACATGGTATGGGACACTTTGATTCAAAAATCTAGTTTAAATGGCTTCTTGACAAATAGTGTGACTTTTAAATATTTTCAAGGAAAAAGGGGATATTTATCTCAATAGTTTTATGATTATTTTAATCTATGTGAATATCCATCATTATTATCGATTGAGGTTAATATGATACAATAAAATCATCCATATTGTATCGAATGAGTTATGTTTGACTGTGGATGTGCTATTTTTATACCATTCATGGTTTGTGGTTAAAGTATTGACATTTCGTATGCCAGTTTTAGTACAAATGTTTATGTTATGTTTCAAACATTTCATATGAGTAATGAAATGGACTTAGTAAGTGACGGGTGGAGCCCGCTATAGCTCCTCGATGCATCAGTAGGTCTCATGATAAAAACTACTGTCTTGGCACAAGGCTTTGACAAAATATTATTTGTAGTCTTGGCACGAGGCCGTGACTATGTGGTTATGATAGTATGGCATTATGCATTCCATCATTATGAAAGTGGTTATTGATATTGCATGTGGTTATTCGAATAGTATAATAGCCAGGTGAATAAGTAAATGAAATTATTTCACTTTATCTTTTCCATATTATACTTAAGTTGAAGTTTAAAAGGATTTTGTTTTAGTTATACATTGCCTTAAATGTTTATGCTTATCTATGAAAGTTTCTGCTATATTGTTATCCTTACTGAGAATCTAAGATCACCCCTTTCAATGTTTTATTTTTTCCAGGATGTGAAAAAGTAATTTATGAATGACCTGCAGGGATAGTATAAGGGGATATAAAGACAAGATGTTGTAGTAGTTTTTTTACTTTATGATGTAATGTATGACTTATTAATATATCTAGTGTTTCGAAGACTACTAAACTAATCGGTCATTCGAGACTTGATCTTTTGTGATCATTCCACTGTTATGTAATAATGCACTGACTCTGGGTAACTGGGGTCGGGGCCTTACAGTTGGTATCAGAGGAATTTTAGTACATACCTTGGAAACTAGATTTAGATAAACTCGGATTTGAGCACATGGCCTTAAGAAAGACATTGAGGATTAGTATAGAAGAACTTCCTAGAATTTTGGTATTGTATAGATTTTGTAGGTTTTCCAAGAAATACATCCTTGTCTGGATATGAGCAGGTATAGCTGGCTCTAGCACAGATGTACCTAGGCGTAAAACCTGAAAACACCACTTTGAGCTAGACTCGAACGGGAACTGGTGAACGACAACAAGCCTTGCTGCACTCTTGGTTACGACACTCCCGGAGGATAGGCTTAGGATAATTTACATTTTCTTTACAAACCGATTTGAATAATTATGACAGTAAATGACCTTTTTTAATCCTAATGTGTTTCAAATTGAAAATATGGTGACATGATATTCTCTAAATTATTTTATGACAAATTTTACTCACACAATGCTTTCTGGTTTTAGTCAATGGCTGGATTCCAAGGAAGTCATAGGGACTTTGAGAATGATGTACAAGGTGGGATCGGTGGTGGCAAAGAGCAAAAAAATTGGAATATTGATAGGCGTAAAAGATACCATCTTCATGACAAATCAAATTTCCAAAAATATGATCAACAATATATACAGTAACCAATTCTCAGACTCAACAAAGAAGTGAAAGGTGATGAATGATAAGAGCTCCAGTAGTGGGGACCATGGAAAAAGAATCCTCAATTTCCATCATACAGTAAATGTGGAAGGAGACACCTAGGAAAGTGTCTCAATGGAACAAAGAAATGCTTTACGTGTGGGAAGGAAGGACATAAAATGAATAATTTCAGAGGAAAAATGAAGAGTACTATGGTGGAAAATAAAAATGGACCGAATATTCTAATTACAGTCATTTATCTTAAATGTAAGGGACCTTGGAATCACCCAAGTCAATGCCCTATTCAATTGGATAACCTCTGGTTCAAGGAAGAACCTATGTGGAAATAAATGGATGGAAAAATATTGAAAGGTATTAATGCTCCTTGTTGTTGAGATTACTTTGGGTTTATTTTTTCTTATATGTGTAACCCTGCAATTTATCATGTGAGAATGATATTTGAGGATGACTTGTCCTTTATATTGTGGATATAGTTATAAATATACATTTGGTTTTATATGATCATTGGGTTTGTGGAAATTACAAGTTATTATATTTTGTGATGAAAATTCAAGGTATGAGATAACATTTGTGGTTAAATTATGTTATTGTTATTTTGAGGAATTTATTTCATTTTGGAAATGTTTTAAAATATAGTTTTTGAAAAAGGACAATACACAGACCATGTAACAACTTGTCGCCTCGGACAAAGCTGTGGGAATCAATCCCCCGACCAATGTGAGATAGGGATTTATCGCCTACAACTGGACTATTTGATGTCCCTGGTTAGTGTGACTAATTATTCTAAGTTAAATGATTTTATTGATAAATAATAAGTTGATTTGGGATTTTATGTCTTATCAAGTGAATACCCTTAGTATATAAAAATGATTTGGTGATTAAGTGATAAATGTTATTTTGGAAGATGTTCGCTTTGTTGGGAACGCTATATTCCCAAGAAAAATAGAATACTGTGGGATTTAATTTGAGGAGTAATGGTGGATTTTTATCTATGTTTTTGTTGTGGATTTATTGTGATTTGGGTTATTTATGTAAATGATTAACCAATAATAGAGAATATGTGATTAGGTTAATTACTTTTATGTATGTGACTTTAAGAATAGTTGATGTCATTTGGAGATACAATTTAACGTGGAAGACTACATAACCAAATTCTTCTATGTTTTGGGTTTCAATATTATTTGGATTATATTAAAGTATTTTATTGACAATTATTTATTTAATGGTATTTATTTATCTTTGGGGTATTTTTGGTATACTTTTAGAAATTAAAATTAGTGTTTCTTTCTATAATGGAATATCCTTTTCGGGGATCAACAGATGATATACTAACCATTTTTGTTTTGATTAATCTCTAAAGACAAGGTAAATATATAGTTTATCCTTCGTGGATCATGTGATTCTATAAGAAGATTATTCTATCTCTTCCAGTGTGACCAAGTCTTCTTGGATACTCATTGTTTAAAAATGAGTTAGTGGTAGGAATTTATTAAAGAATGAAACTTCACTAAAAAAGTATGTATATCTCTTTAAGTTCTTATTAAATTTTAGAAATGAATTCCTCATCTTTATGTAATGTATCTTAAAACAAAAAAAAATTCCATTTACTTTTTCTGCTGGGACACTAATGACCATTTTCCCATCACAAGTTTGTGGTTTTCTAGTTGTTAACTTTCTCCAGATCATGTTCTCTATCCCTCTCCATGAGAACTTGACATTTAGTTTTTCATCCATATCCATGTTTTTCTACATTGAATCCTAGTATAGGTTATCTCGTGTGACCTTTTTACTTCTCTTTCTTTCTTTTAAAGTGATAGTTTTATTGACTCTTTTTCTGATGTGGGACTTTCCATTATATTCCCAACCATAATTTTAAAAATTGCGAGGATGCAATTTATTGAAAGAGGGTATAATGTAACACCCCAATCTTCCACGGTACGTTTCCCTTTGAATAATGTAATAGTGTGTGTTGTACGCAACTTCGAATTCTAACACACACCACAACTAATCAAACTTGTCATTATAAATAGTAATACCCACATTTTGAAATTTTATAAATTTTATCTTTCAAAATAGACTTCATTTTTGGATTCGGAATATAGAAATTAGCTTAGGGTGAATTTTTTGTATTTTTTCTGAAAACATTCACTTTTTGATGAATAGTGAAAAAACACTGAGTTATAGTTTAAAAACAAATTTTAATTTAAATAATTATATATTTTATTTAAATTTAATTAAGATCAAAATAGATACAAAATACCTATATAATTTCAATTAAATTAATTGGAGTTAGTTTAGACTAATTTTAGATATATAAAACTTTTATGGAACTTTTCACCGTCTTTTACCCACCTCCTAGGAGAATTTGGAAATTCACCTATAAAAAATTTACCACTTCTCTGAGTGGAATTTAAAAAAATTGAGACACACGGTTAATATAAAGGAGTAAAATATGGTTCAATAAGATAAAAATAATTTTTGGGGAATAGTAACTTTTTATTTTATTTACCACGGTTAAAAGTAAATAGGGTAATTAAGGGTAAAAATGATATTAATATTACCATGAAAAATGTACTAATTCTATTGAAAAAGTGTATCTCGACCAAAAACGACCTTAGGAATAAAATATTATCATTTAGGTCCACATTTATTAGATTAGGACATTTATTATTATTTAATTCAAAGAAGAGTTAAAAGAGTTAAAATCATAGTTTAATTACTAAAACATTTTTAATATAGGGTTATATAAAACAGAAATTCGATTGTAAATATTAATTAGAAAGATAAAACTATTACCTACATAATGGTATTTTATTTATAATTTTTAGACATTAAATAATTTAATTCATTTATGCCACAATGGTGAAGGAGTAATTACCAAATTAATGAAACATTAAAATAATTGATATTATAAATATCCAAATAAATGTAATTTGGGATTTTTTATGAATTAAAATAATTTTATTAGTTAATATGACATATTATAATTAGTTATAGGAATTTTATTTTAAGTAATAATGATTTTATGAATTTAACAAAAACAAAATACCCAATAGTTTCAAAACTGACATAAAAGAGTTTTTAAAACACATTTTATTTTATTAATTGATATTATATTCCTAAAAATATAATGCTCTTCCAAAGGACTTATATAATGATATTTTTATCGTTAATGGACCACTTGGGGGTCTCTTGGACGTATATAATATGTTTAAGAACTATATAATTAAAAAAATTAAAGGGACATGATAAATGTCAAACTATTTAACTAAGAGTTAAATCTAAAAGATAAGGTTAGTATAGTGACCCAAACCTATCTAAAATCTATTTTTTGGGTGTTTTTATACCCATAACCACCATAGAGATTTAATAATCCACTTCGGAGCCATTTGAAACCGAATATGAATTTATAATAAATTAATACTTTATGTTTTTCCTAAAGAGCCCCCTCCTCCCCCTTATAAAAGGACACCACTTCTAACCAATTCCTCACACATCTCAATCCTTTTGTCTTGTCCAAAATCTGCCCAAATATCCTCCCAACATCCCTCACTTAAACCTAGAGGCCTTATTTTGATCATAAAGCCAACCTATGGAGCCCTTTTGATCAAATCCAAAGGAAGAACCCGAAGAAGACATAACGTTTTCACCACCCTCTTTCAAGTTCCATTCTTCTTCAACATCTTCTTTCATTGTTATTTCAATTCTAAAATAATAACTCCATTATCTTATATATACTGTGATGTTATTATAAATATGGTACAATAATATTCAGTATTTTATACATCCTTTGAATGACATGTCACCATACGTGCATACGTACGGCTTACTATCTCCACGTCGTGGTGAAATTGTTATTCAAAACATTATTATTTAGATGGGTATAATAATGATGTTTAATTCATGTAAATAATAAAGATAACATGATAATGATTCTTTATATATGATATATCATCCAATTATATATGATTTCAATATCAAAAGAGTGATATTATCGCTCGTGCGTACGTACGGACTACCGTCTCCCCGAACGCGATGAGATTCATTCCCCATCGTATCCATACAAGTCTAATTCTCATTTTATGATTAAAAATAATGTTTAAGGACTTAATATAGTTCTGTATATGAAGAAGAAACAACCTATCCATAACAAACACGACTTATGTAACAGAACATATAAAAGAAAATGAGTAAGTTAAAACCCGAAACGACGATAATACTAAGATATTATTAACAAAGAAATGTTAAAAGATCATATATGATATCATATTATTGTATAATATTCTTGTATAATTAAATAAAAATTATTTCAACATTATACAGGAGGCTAAACTACCCTCTTCCAAGGAAAAAATACAATTTAACGGGTTTCTTATCTTACTTTTAATTCCATGACATTTCCATTGTTCACCACTTATTTATTGCATGTGGTGTGTGTACTTCCCATGCTTGTATTCATTGTGTAATATACTATAATTCATGGATATTTACATCATCATTTTACTATACTTCTTTCATGTTTGTATGTTTCTTATGTTCACAAATCAATAAGGGAATTTGAAATTTCAATTTCCACTCATTCATCTTTATGCATACTTCATTGATTATTTTACTCCAAGATTATGTGTGGAATAACTATTTATTTTCTTATGTCATAATTTCAACTCCCCTTTCTGTGGATATATATTTTATACACATAATCAATCCATTGATAAATTTTCAAGTCATCGATATGATCGTGATAAGAGTAATTTTAACCCAATCTCCATTTATTGAGTTAAACATCTAATTCATTTGCGTTGTTTTTACAAGAATATGTGTGAATGTACTTTGATTGTTTTACACTGAATATCCAATATTATTGAGTGTATTTATATTTTTCACACATATTTATGTCTTTGATTTAACCTTAACCTAAGGATACGACCTTTATGAGAGATTTCATCTCAATTTACATTCCATTGAGACTTCTTTGTTGTTATACACCAAATCACTTTTATATGGTTTATATATTGTACTTTGACATAGTATATCATATATAAATTTATTATAATGATATTATAATGTTTTTATTACCTATATTATTTTTATTCAAGTGTCTCTATTTTGGTTAGGAACTCTAACTAAAATAACATTTTAAAATGTTTTAAAGATTTATTATTCTAAATATTTCTCATTAATGTCCATGTTTAAAAATGGTTTTAAGGATTTATTTATATGGACATTAATGTTCTAAAATCGAAATTCCTTTTAATAGTTTCAACGTGGTATGGGACACTTTGATTCAAAAATCTAGTTTAAATGGTTTATTGACAAATATTGTGACTTTTAAATATTTTTAAGGAAAAAGTGGATATTTATCTCAATAGTTTTATGATTATTTTAATCTATGTCAATATCCATAATTATTCTCGATTGGGTTTAATCTGATACAATAAAATCTTCCATATTGTATCGAATGAGTTATTTTTGACTATGGATGTGCTATTTTTATACCATTCTTGGTTTGTGGTTAAAGTATTGACTTTTCGTATGCTAGTTTTAGTACGAATGTTTATGTTATGTTTCAAACTTTTCATAGGAGGAATGAAATGGACTTAATAAGTGATGGGTGGATCCCGCTATAGCTCGTCGATGCATCAGTAGGTATCATGATAAAAACTTGTGTCTTGGCATACGTCCTTGACAAAATCTTATTTGTACTCTTGGCACGAGGCCTTGACTATGTGGTTATGATAGAATGGCATTATGAATTCCATCATTATGAAAGTGGTTATTGATATTGCATGTGGTTATTCGACTAGTATAATATCTAGGTGAATAAGTAAATGGAGTTATTTCATTTTATCTTTGCCATATTATACTGATGTTCAAATTTAAAAGGTTTTTGTTTTAGTTATACATTGCCTTAAATGTTTATGCTTATCTAGGAAAGATCCCTCTATATTGTTATCCGTACTGAGAATCTGAGCTCACCCCTTTCAATGTTTTATTTTTCCTAGGATGTGAAGAAGTAATTTATGAATGACCTGCAGGGATAGTATGAGGGAATATGAAGACAAGATGTTGTTGTAGTATTTTTACTTTATGATGTAATGTATGACTTATGAATATATCTAGTGTTTCAAAGACTACTAAACTAACCGATCTTTCGAGACTTGATCTTTTGTGATCATTCCAATGTTATGTAATAAGGCCCTGACTATGGGTAACTGGATTCAGGGCGTTACAGTTGTATCAAGTGAATTTTAGTACATACCTTGGAAACTAGATTTAGATAAACTCGGATTAGATCACATGGCCCTAAGAAAGACTTTGAGGATTAGTATAGAAGAACTGCCTAGAATTTTGGTATTGTAATGATTTTGTGAGTTTTCCAAGAAATACATATCTATCTGGATACGAGCAGGTATAGGCGGCTCTGGCACAGATGTACCTAGGGGTAAAACCTGAAAACACCGCTTTGAGCTACACTCGAACGAGAACTGGTGCACGACAACAGGCCTTGCTTAACTCTTGGTTACGACACTCCCGGAGGATATGCTTAGGATAATTTACATTTTCATTACAAACCGATTTGAATAATTATGACAGTAAATGACCTTTGTTAATCCTAATGTGTTTAAAATTGAGAATATGGTGACATGATATTCCCTAAATTATTTTATGACTAATTTTACTCACACAATGCTTTCTGGTTTTACCCAATGGCTGGATTCCAAGGAAGTCATAGAGACATTGAGAATGATGTACAAGGTGGGAACGGTGGTGGCAATGAGCAACAAAATTGAATATTGATAGGCATAAAAGATATCGTCTTCATGCCAAATCAATTTTCTAAAAATATGATCAACAATATATACATTAACCAATTATCGGACTCAACAAATATGTGAAAGGTGATGAATGATAAGAGCTCCAGCAGTGGAGACCATAGAGAAAAGAATCCTCAATTTCCATCAAGCAGGAAATGTAGAAGGAGACACCCAGGAAAGTGTCTCAATGGAACAAAGAAATGCTTTATGTGTGGGAAGAAAGGACATAAAATGAAGAATTTACGAGGAAAAATGAAGATTACTATGGAAGAAAATAAAAATGGTCCCAATATTCTCATTACGATCATTTTTCATAAATTTAAGGGACCTTGGAGTCACCCAAGTCAATGCCCTATTCTATAGGATAAAATCTTGTTCATGGAATAACCTAAGTGGAAATAAATGGATGGAAAAATATTGAAAGGTATTAGTGCTCCTTGTTGTTGAGATTACTTTAGGTGAATTTTTTCTTATATGTGTAACCCTGCAATTTATCATTTGAGAATGATATTTGAGGATGACTTGTCCTTTCTATTGTGGATATAGTTATAAATAAACATTTGGTTTTATATGATCATTGGGTTTGTGGCAATTACAAGTTATTATATTTTGTGATGAAAATTCAAGGTATGAGATAACATTTCTGGATAAATTATGTTATTGTTAGTTTGAGTAATTTTTCTCATTTTGGTAATTTTTTAAAATATAGTTTTTGAAAAAGGACAATACAAAGACCATGTAACAACCCATCGCGTCAGACAAAGATGTGGGAATCTAACCCCCAACCAAAGTGAGATAGGGATTTATCACCTACAACGGGACTATGTGAAGTCTCTGGTTAGTGTGACTAATTATTCTAAGTTAAATGATTTTATTGATCAATAATATGTTGATTTGGGATTTTATGTTTTATCATGTGAATACCCTTAGTATAGGAAAATGATTTGGTGATTAAGTGATAAATGTTATTTTGGAAGATGTTCGCTTTATTGGGAACACTATATTCCCAAGAAAAATAGAATACTATGGTATTTCATTTGAGGAGTAATGGTGGATTGTTATCTATGTTTTTATTGTGGTTTTATTCTGATTTGTGTTATTTATGGAAATGACTAACATATAATAGAGAATATGTGATTAGGTTAATTACTTTTAAGTATGTGACTTTAAGAGTAGTTGATGTCATTTGGAGATAAAATTTAACGTGGAAGACTACATAACCAAATTCTTCTACGTTTTGGGTTTCAATATTAGTTGGGATTATGTTAAAGGATTTTATGGACAATTCATTATTGAATGATATTTATTTATCATTGGGGTATTTTTGGTTTACTTTTAGAAATTAATATTAGTGTTTCTTTATCTAATGGAATATCCTTTTGGGGGATCAAAAGATCTTATACTAACCATTTTTGTTTTGATTAATCTCTAAATAGAAGGTAAATATATAGTTTATCCTTCGTGGATCATGTGATTCTATATGAAGTTTATTCTATCTCTTCCAGTGTGACCAAGTCTTCTTGAATACTCATCATTTAAAAATGATTTAGTAGTAAGAATTTATTAAAGAATGAAACTTTACTCAAAAATTATATATATCTCTTTATTTTCTTAGTCAATCTCAAAAATGAATTCCTCATCTTTATGTAATGTAACTTAAAAAAATGTTTTCTGTTTACTTTTCCTACTTGGAAACTAATAATCATTTATCCCATCACAAGTTTGTGGTTTTCTTGTTGATAAATTTCTCCTGATCATGTTCTCTATACATCTCCATCTGAACTTGACACTTATTTTATCGTCCATATCCCTGTTTTTCTGCATGGAATCCAAGTATAGGTTATCTCGGGTGACCTTTTTACCTCTCTTTATTTCTTTTAAAGTGATAGTTTTATTGACTCTTTTTCTGATGTGGGGCTTTCCATTTTATGCCCAAGCACAATTTTAAAAATTTCGAGAACGCAATTTATTGAAGGAGGGAGAATGTAACACCCCAAGCTTCCACGGTACGTTTTCCTTTGAATAATGCAATAGTGTGTGTTGTACGCAACATCGAGTTCTAACACACACCACAACCAATCAAACTGGTAGTTATGAATAGTAATACCCACTTTTTTAAATTTTATAAATTTTATCTTTCAAAATGGACTTATTTTTTGGATTCGGAATACTGAAATTAGCTTAGGGTGAATTTTTAGTATTTTTCAAAAATCTTTTAATTTTTGATGAATAGTGAAAAAACACTGAGTTATAGTTTAAAAACAAATTTTTATTTAAATAATTTTTTATTTTATTTAAATTTAATTAAGGTCAAAATAGATACATAAAACCTATATATGTTCAATGTAATTTATTAGAGTTAGTTTAGAATAATTTTAGATATATAAAAATTTTATGGAGCTTTTCACCGTCTTTTACCCACCTCCTAGGAGAATTTGGCAATTCACGTAAAACATAATTTTACCGCTTCTGTGAGTAGAATATCGAAAATCCGAGAGACGCGGTTAATATCAAGGAGTAAAATAAGGTTCCGTAAGATAAAAATAATTTTTGGTGAATAGTAACGTTTTACTTTTATTTACCACGGTTAAAAGTAAATAGGGTAATTAAGGGTAAAATGATATTAATATTATCCTAACACATGTCCTAATTCTATTGGACAAGTGTATCTTGACCAAAAATAAAATTAGGAGTAAAATATTATCATTTAGGTCCACTTGTATTATATTATGAAATTTAATATTATTTAATTCAAAGAAGAGTTTAAAGAGTTAAAATCAAAGTTTAATTACTAAAACATTTTTAATATAGTGTTATACATAAGATAAATTCTATTTTAAATATTCATTATAATGTTAAAAATATTTCCTATATATTGGTATTTTATTTATAATTTTTAAACATTAAATAATTTAATTTATTTATGACACAATGGTGATGCAGTAATATCGAATTAATGGATTATTAAAATAATTGATATTATAAATATCGAAATAAATGTAATTTGAAACTTTTTATGAATTAAAATAATTTTATAGGCTAATATGACATATTATAATTGGTTATAGGAATTGTATTCTAAGTAATAATGCTGTTATGAATTTATTAAAAAAAATACCCAATAGTGTCAATATTGACATAAAAGAGTTTTTTTTAAAAAAAATATTATATTATTAATTGATATTATATTCCTACAAATATAGGGTTCTGCCAGAGAACTTATATAATGATGGTATTATCATTAATGGACCACTTGGGGGTCTCTTGGAAGTATATAATAAGATTAGTAACTACATAATATAAAAATACAAAGAGACATGGTAAATGTCAAACTATTTATCTAAGAGTTAAATATAAAAGATAAGGTTACTATAGTGACCCAAACCTGTATAAAATATACTGGTTGGGTGTTTTGCGACCCATCCCCAACTTAGACATTTAATATTCTACTTTGGAGCCATTAGAAACCAAATATTAATTTATTATAAATTAATACTTTATGTTTTTTCTAAAGAGCCCTCTCCCCCCTTATAAAAAGACACCACTTCTAACCAATTCCTCACACCTCTCAAGCCTTATGGCTCGGCCAAACTCTGCCCAAATATCCTCCAAAATTCCCTCAATTCATCCTAGAGGCCTTATTTTGGCCATAAAGCCAACCTAAGGATCCCTTTTGATCAAATCAAAATGACGAACCCGAAGAAGAGGTAACGTTTTCACCACCCTCTTTCAAGTTCTATTCTTCTTCAACATCTTCATTCGTTGTTATTTAAATTCTAAAATAATAACTCCAGTATCTTATATATAATGTGATGTTATTATAAATATGGTATAATAATATTCAGTATTCTATCCATCCTTTGAATGACATTTCACCATACGTGCATACGTACGGCTTACTGTCTCCACGTCATGGTGCAATTGTTATTAAAAAAAATATTATTTAGATGGGTATAATAATGATGTGTAATTCATATAAATAATAAATATAACATGATTATGATTCTGTATACATGATATACCATCCAATTATATATGATTTTAATATCAAAAGAATGATATTATCGCTCGTGCGTACGTACGGACTACCGTCTCCACGAACGCGATGAGATTCATTCCCCATCGTATCCATACAAGTCTAAATCTCATTTTATGATTAAAAATAATTTTTAAGGACTTAATATAATTCTGTATAAGAATAATATACAACCTATCCATAACAAACATGACTTATGTAACAAAACATATAAAAGAAAATGAGTAAGTTAACACCGGAAACGACGATAATACTACGATATTATTAACAAAGCAATGTTAAAAGATCATATATCATATCATATCAATGTATATGATTCATGTATAATTCAATAACAATTATTTCCACATTATACAGGAGGCTAACATACCCTCAACCAAGGAAAAAGTACAAAGTAAAGGGTTTCTTATCTCACTTTTAATTCCGTGATATTTCCACTGTTCACCACGTATTTATTGCATGTGGTGTGTGTACTGACCATGTATGTATTTATTGTGTAATATAATTTAATTAATGGATATTTACATCATAATTTTATGATCCTTCTTTCATGGGTGTATGTTTTTTATGTTACCAAATCAATAAGGGAATTTGAAATTTCAATTTCCACTCATTCGGCTTTACGCATACTTCATTGATTATTTTCCTCCAAGATTATGTGTGGAATCACTATTTATTTTATTATATAATAATTTCCAATCCCCTTTCTATGGATATAATTTTGATACATATAATCACTCCATTGATAAATTCTCAGGTCATCAATATGAACTTGATAAGAGTAATTTTAACTCAATCTCTATTTATTATGTTAAACATCTAATTCATTGGTGTTGTTTTTACAAGAATATTGTTGAATGTTCTTTAATTTTTTTAAACTCAATATCCAATAATATTGACTGTATTTATATTTTTCACACATATTTATGTTGTTTATTTATCCTTAACCTAAGGATACGGCCTATATGAGAGATTTCATCTCAATTTAAATTCCCTTGAGACTCCTTTGTTGTTATACACCAAATCACTTTTATATGGTGTATATAATGTACTTTGATATAGTATATCATGAATACCTTTATTATCATGATATTATATTGTTTTTATTACCTCAATTATTTTTATTCAAGTGTCCCTCTTCTGGATAGGAACTCTAACTCAAATATAATTTTAAAATGATTTAAAGATTTATTATTCTAAATATTTTTCATTAATGTCCATGTTTTGAAAATGGTTTTAAGGATTTATTTATATGGAAATTAATGTTTTCAAATAAAAATTCTTTTTAAAAGTTTCAAAGTGGTATGGGACACTTTGATTCTACAATCTAGTTTAAATGGCTTCTTGACAAATAGTGTGACTTTTAAATGTTTTCAAGAAAAGGGGGGATATTTCTCTCAACAGTTTTATGATTTTTTCAATCTATGTCAATATCCATCATTATTCTCGATGGAGGTTAATCTGATACAATACAATCGTCCAAATTGTATCGAATGAGTTATGTTTGACTGTGTATGTGCAATTTTTATACCATTCATGGTTTGTGGTTAAAGTATTGTCATTTCGTATGCCATTTTTAATACGAATGTTTATATTATATTTCAAACTTTTTATATGAGGAACGCACTGGACTTAGTAAGTGATGGGTGGAGCCCGATATAGCTCTTTGATGCATCAGTAGGTCTCATGAGACAAACTAGTGTCTTGACACAAGGCCTTGACAAAATCATATTTGTAGTCCTGGCACGAGGCCATGACTATGTGGTTATGATAGTCTGGCATTATGCATTCCATCATTATGAAAGTGGTTATGGATATTTCTTGTGGTTATTCGACTAGTATAATATCCATGTGAAAAAGTAAATGAAATTATTTCATTTTATCTTTTCCATATTATGCTGAAGTTCAAGTTTAAAAGGCATTAGTTTTAGTTATAAATTGCCTTAAATGTTTATTCTTATCTATGAATGTTTTCACAATATTGTTATCCTTACTGAGCATCTGAGCTCACCCCTTTCAATTTTTTATTTTTCCTAGGATGTGAAGAAGTAATTTAAGAATGACCTGTAGGGATAGTATGAGGGAATATGAAGAAAATATGTTGTTGTAGTTTTTTTACTTTATGATGTAATGTGAGACTTATGAATATATCTAGTGTTTCCAAGACTACTAAACTAATCGGTATTTCGAGATTTGATCTTTTGTCATCATGCCAATGTTATGTAATAATGCACCGACTCTGGGTAACTTGGGTCAGGGCGTTATAGAAAACTATTGTATTCACGGCCAAATGATTATTATAATGAAATTTTATTAATAAATAGATAATTTTAAATTATATTAGAATTTTATATTTAAGGGAAAATATGAAAATGGTTATATTATATATGTATAATAATTCTAAATTTATCATATAGTATAAAAATAATTTTTTGAGGAATGAATGTACCCGAGGTAAGGGTTTATGTTACAATCTAATTTCATTTCTGAATTTTCTATGTTAAATTTTCATCAAATGAAATTATATAGTCCATAACCTTCAAAACCCATTTATATACACTTCTCCAGATTATATGTTGATGTTAAATATAATATTACTATTTTAATTTTTTTTACTAAAACAAATTAGTAAACTTTTTTTAAAAAAATTGGATTGTATTTCCTCTCTAATTCATAAATTATTTCATCTATGCCCATATAACATAAATATTTATCATGAATATTCAATTAAAATTTAAATATAATATTAAATTTCAATTAGAACCATATTTTACTTCTTTAAAAAACTTTTTTTTAATGAATTAAGTATTATCGTACATTTTATAAAAATTGTAAATGGAATCATTATTTTTATATTTATCAGAAAATTTAATTTCCAGCTTTCTTGACCATTCATTGATTTTATTTCAAATTTCATATTTTCATTGTCATATTTTTATCAATATTAAATAATTTTTTATTTTTAATGTTATCAAAATAAATTGCATCTTTCCATAATATTAAATGAAATTTTGAAATGACCATTTAATTTTTTATCTATGTTAATATAATTTTATATTTATTAACATATATGTTGTTCATCAATATGGGTTATTATTATGTTATATATAAATTTTTATGAAACTTTTTCATTTTCATTGGGTTATTCTATAATCGAATTATAATTTTTTTGTGATCTAATGAGACGCATTTGTATGGTTATCATTACATGTCAAGTGTTTCTATTATATCCCTTCAATGGATTTAGTAAGGATTGATATCTCATGAGATAATATAAATTAATATGGGCATTGAACCAATTCCATGTATGGAAAGATATTGGGGAGTAAACCTAATCTATTTTGAATCATTTTTTACATTGTGATTATGATCATGAAGTAATCCTCGACTAATGAAATTATTTTTTATACTTATTATTTTTACAAATTTCAAATCAATTCCTCTTAAAAAGTTTATATACATTCATTTATTAGGATTGACTAATTACTTATCCTCATTATTATGTCTCGCGTATCTTGATATACTGAGGAATTATTCCATGAATCATGGTTTATAATCTATTATAGACTAGGTAGGAAAATTATAAGTTATCATAAATCTTTCATACCATTATGTTTTTTATGATTTATTATGATCATTAGTTGATTTATTTAGTCACTACCCTTATTAATCTTCTATGAAAACTGACCCTTATGGTTCTATTTTCCCTAGGTTATGAATAATTGTATTAATTAATAAAATCATAAGAAAGGTGCTATAATAGAATAAAATTTATAATATTTTTATGATAATTCTTGAAATAAGTTGATTAGATATCAATTCTCTATAAAAACAAATCCATTACAATTTTAGGGAATGTATAATTGTTATGTTTATTGAATATTAACCTAAAATGTTAAAATAATAATATATGTTATGGTTAGGTAATATTTTTTGGTGTCTGAGTGGAGTTTAGTTATTTTTTTAGATTGGGTTGTTAGAATAATAATGATAAAACAGATTAGAGAATATAATGAACATGAAGTGATTTAGAGTATGCTCAAATTTTTCATTGGTTAGTATGATGGGGTATTAATTTAGAAAATCTCAAGAATAATTTTAATGATTATTAGATTTAGAAATCTAACTATTTTAAATTCATTCTTACATTATGACTTTTTGTTTATTTAATTACTCTCACTAATAGGGATAATGACAATAATTATTGTGGTGGAAAATGTAATGATTGTACTCTTAAGAAAATTAACGACATTGGAGTTGGAATTAAAAAACTTCTTTTAATTATCATACAAATCTCTCAAGAAAAAACTCATATTTATCTCTCAAATGAGAAAAGTTGAGGAAAATTCCATTGATTCCTTAATGATTTAACATCCACTTCCCCTTATTTGGCAATTATGACACCTATTTTCTTAAAAATATATCAGTACCACTAAAAATATATTTTACATTCCAAAATGATCAAATAATGAAAAAAATCATTTAAATGTATCATTTGGTAGGTTATGTAGATCAAATGTAAAAAATTTATTAAAATTAAATTCAACGTTGAAGAAATTGTATCCATGTAATTGGATGAGTATAAGAGGGTTTCAAGTAATTAATTTTTACAAACTCATAGAATTAAAAATAAAACACGATTATTTGAGATTTAGAATAATGATTATGAATATATTGGTACCTATAAAAAATTTTACATTTCATGTAAGTTATTTTTCTGGTTTTATCATCCATCATTAAAAAATTAATTACTTATGTAGTGTTATAAAACATGGTATCCTATGGAACAAGATATATGGGATCTTAATGGATATAAAGAAATTCATTGATATTCTATCATGGTATAAAAGAAGAGTGTATATTCTCAACATTCTCATAGCTTTGATAAGAATATAAATATGTTATTTTTTAGGAGATTTTAATAATATAACCCAAGTGGTAATGATAATGAATATTTCATCATGCTAGATGTGTAGAATGAATAATGTGGGAAAATATTCATCAATATAATAGAAAATTTTTGATGTTCAGAGGTCAAGTCCATTGAGATAGTGACTGATGAATTGATATAAATAGGGAAGACAATTAAAATAATGGAGAGAAATCATAGATTAATTAAACCATCATAATCAAATGATACAATTGAATATTGTGCATTTATTATTCTAACAAATTCATGATTTTTTAGGGTTACTAGTTACAATTAGTCTCCTCAACATATTAATCAATTAGGGGATGAAAATGTTAATGCTAAAAAAATTAAAATAGAATGACCTAAAATAAAGTGGTGAAATGTATACTTATCATGATGTCTAGAACTATAATTTTCATATTGGATTCTAGTTTACCCACTATTGTATATCTCAATAAAATGATAAGTGTATCATATCACCACTATAATGACATTATTTTGAATTATAACTGAAAAAAATTATAATGTGATGATCATATCTCGAGTATATAACACCTATCAAATTAATAATTTTTTTCAATGTTATTACTCTGATCATGTGAATATATATCTATTGGAATTTGATATTATTTTGGGAAAGAATGTGATTTTATATTGATCATGTATCATTTTTTGAGAAAGGGAATTATCATTTGGTATTCTAAATCGACCCATGATTCTCGATTATTGTGAAGATTAATATATACATTTAGTGGTATGTACTTACATTTCATGGGTTTATTAAATTTTAATGAAATGTATTTATTTCAAATGGTTGGCGGGAAAATAAAAATTTTAGAAATTCCAATTATTCTAAATTTTTTATTATAATATCTTTTAGAGTTACATACACTTCTTTGGTATCATGAAGTTTATTTTTTAATATCACTCATACATAGTGATATATTTATTTCAATGACTCATTATTGAGTAGCCATCATTGAATCACATTAATTAATGAAGAAACACTATATAAATCAGGATATGGAATTAAATAACTCACATGAATGACCATTGTTACACTCGATATTTTTGTTAATAAAAAACCTCAATCAATCCAGTTTTCATTGATTATCACGAATATATAGTATTAAAACTAATATCTAGTACACTATACCCCATATTGTTTGTATTTTTGAAAAAATTTAATGAGATAAATACATTTAAATTTATTACTTCTGATCTAGATTCCTTCTGTTGATTGTAAAAAAAAGTACACGTCTAAGAAAACATTCCAAGTGATGTATGAAAATACTGAATATACAGTGAGGCCATTAGGAATTAATAGTATCTTTTAGATCACCATGGATTAAATGAATTGATTATTTAGACATTACCTTGACTAGTTTTTAGTTAAATTTGTTGAAAATATTCTTATATACTTCTATAGTAAGGAAGATCGTGAATATCATTGGATTCTTGTGTTGAACATAATGAGGAGGGATAAATTATATTCCATGATTAGTTAACAAAAAAATTCGTAAGGAAAGTGTCATTCATGTTTCATTTAATTATATGTGAGAGGATAGATTTGGATTCTACGATGATATAATTCATTGAACAATGGTCTAGAACAACCATGGTTACAAAAATATTCATTTTACATTAAGTGGATGCATTCTATTTACTCCCAATGAAAAATTTCTAAAAATATTAAAATAAAAAAATAATTTTAATGTGGAATGCAAGAATATTATAATAAGAATATGAATGTCAAAAACATTTCATGTAACCTAATATAGGTGTTTTCATTGATCTTATATTTGTAATAAAAAATTATATATATGGTTTTGTGATCTATATTGATGCATAAAATAAGGTATTAGGACATGTACTCATGGATAATGACATTGTATTATCTTATATATCATTTTGATAATAGGGTTTTTGGAGACATTTCATGCATAATGATTTATAATTGACAATGAAAAAAATCAATGATATGTGGGTATTATCATTAGGGTTAATTTTATTATATATATTTAAGGATATCAAAATCATGATAAATATATTAAAAATATTAGTGTGGCATATTAACCATAGGATATTGTTATAACTAATTAATGATTTTTTAAAACATAGTAAATTATGTAACTACATGAAATTATATTGTAAGGAACATTATATTTTATAGTGTGTATGACGTGCAACACCAAGTGCATAAGGGAATATAATATCTAGAGACTTTATAATATATTTACTATTTTGTGTGAAATAAATCTTTAATATATATTAAAAATAAGATGATATATATTTGGAAGGTTTCACATGCAATAACAATTTTTATTAACATATTTTCGTACGTACAATACTCAGTTTTACCAAACTACAACATATTATTCAAATATTATTATTTGATATAATAAGATAAAACCTAACCGCTAAAATTAGTGATTATGAATTGTATTAACTAAATTATGAGTATATATATATTATATTCAATAAAATGTTTTCACATTCATCCAATATATTTTATAGTGACAAGATTAGAGAAAACCAAATATTTTTCATAGAAAAGCTGTATTTTTATAATGCCACTTTTATATCCTTTTAATGGAGAACATATTTTAAATAAATTTTTTGGAACTTTTAAAAATTTTCTATGTCGAAATAAAATTCATTTTTCAATTTGGAACATAATAATTATCATTTTGTGAATTTTTCATAATTTTCTGTGATGTTTCATTTTTTGATGAAAAGTGGAGAATTATGAATTTTAATTCAAAACATCCTTTTCTTCTAATTTATCTATAGGGGTAAATTATATTTTTCAATGTTTTTAAAGATTAATTATATCAATTTTATATAATTTACTACAATTTATTTCATTTCAATCGATTTCACTTTTCCATTGGAGATAAAAACATATAAAACATTTCAACATTCTTACCTTAAAAACCGGATTTATCATCCCGTCTGCGGGATTAAATTTAAATTAATTTATTTAAGTTATATTATTTTAATTTTGAAAAATGGATTCCATATTTTTAATAATCATAATTTTTTGTTTTTAATAATTTCAACATAGTTTTTGACCAAAAATATTATTAAAAGTGATTAAAATTCATTACAGTGACTAGAGAATGATTATCTTAATAATAGTGGACTAATTATCATTATTTGGGACACTAATAATTTTATAAACATTTGTGGAATTCGATTCTCAAAAATTTACAATAATTTCACTCCTCTTCTACTATAAAAAAACTCACCCTCCCACTTCATCACACCCCTCATGCTACATTGTTTCAATAATTATCTTCTCAAATAGCTCTTAAAATTCTATAAACATGACCTATAATCCTAAAATTGTGCATAAATACAACCATTGAAGCCCTTTGGTGCCAACTAAAAGGAGTTACCTAAATAATAGGTAACATCTTTCCTCAAGATCGTTTCCTTTACATTCATTATTTACACCCTAATATATTCTCATTTAATTATTATATAGTAACATAAATGTCTTCAATATACTAACATGTTCTTGTTCTATGGTTTATACCTTCACTTAAACGATCTTTAATCTAATTGGAAATGAATTTACCATTCTTTTACGGCAAACTACAGCCTCACAAAACGTTGATTATTTGTTTTTCATTTTCCACCTTTCATGGTAATGAATTATGTTGGAAACCATTTATATATATATATTATATATGATATTTATAATTTATTTATTCTTAATTTATTATTATATAACACATACTTTCATACTTCCCATTTTATGTAAATAATAAAACATAGTTTGTGGATGTGTGGACTACCACCTTCTCAAAGTGATGTGATCCATTCAATCTATACATGGAATGTATAAATTCTTGTTTTAATAAATCAATGTAACATATATGACATATATATTATACTATAACTATAAAAAACATATAAATATATATCATTTAAATTTCATTCTTTTAAAATACAATGATGAAATTAAATTAGCGTTCATGCATATATGTGGTCTTCCATCTCCATGAACGGTGCATTTCATTCCCTATCTCCAAAATTTACAGATTATTATAAATAAATATATACTCATAATATATGATAATTAAATCATGTTTTATATTCATTATATGATTATATTAAGATCAAATTAATTGTAAAAATAATTAATAAGTCAAAACATGCTAAAAATAGGCAATTAATACCTGAAATAGTTAGAATAATGAAATATTATTAACAAATTGGTAATCAGATATTATAATAAGATTATATATGATATTATAAATATGATTCTGGTTCTGGTATAAGTTATTGGCATTCTTAAAATAATTCTGCAAGAGTAAAAGGATGTTAACCCGAAACCAAATTCCTGGAAAGTTATTCTTCTCTCACTTTTCTTTCCACAAGGCATACACATTTTTCACCACTTACTTTTTTGTGGTTTATTTACATCAATTTTTTATATTTTATTTCAAGAATACTTTTTCTATTCATATTATTTAAAACATTAATTTAATTTTTTATTTCATTAGTCTTATTATTAAAATGTTTTAAAGTGGTATGTGTGACTTTGTATTGTTTAATGATTATTTTTCATCAAGACTAATTTAAATGATTCGTCAATGTTGTTTCCATTTTTTGAAGAATAATTTTTTTGAACCTAATTTATTATATATAGTGTACATAATTACACTTTTAAATCTTATATCATTATTCATTCATTATTAATTATATTTAAAGTTTTAATTTTAATTATTCTAACAAAGGTGTTTTAAAATTAATGTTATCCAACTATAAAATAATTTCATAACCCAATTTTATTTTTATTAGGTTTTATTACTTCTTTATTATGATTAATATTAAAATATTAATTGTGTAATTAATTATTATTATATATTGATATATTTCATCTAGTTTTATTTGTATTTACATTTTACAAACATATTCTATTATTGGTTGAGTGTTATTTCAATGTTATGATCTTTTAAAGGGTATCGTTAACTATCTCAATTTGTTCAGGATTTCATAAAATGTCATTTCCATTTTAGGATATTGTATTTCCATTGTTCAATAATCCCTTTAATTTTCTTCACCACTTTTTATTCATGAAAATTTTCAAGTATTGCTACTAGTTTTGTACTCTTTGGTACTCATATTATTTTCGAAAGTGTATTTAAAAAATATTGACGTCATTTATGTCATTAGTTGGAGAGAATGTTTTCATCTAAAAATAGTTTCTTTGAAATATGTTTCCAATTTTTTTTTATATTTAAAAATGATTTATTAAATACATTTCTACACCCTTTTTCCTTTACTAATCTATTCAAAGGAATCTTCATGTCTCTTTCAAAACAAGGCCTTTTTCTATCCATTTTATTGTGAAAAATGAATTTTTTTTACCTCATATGGAATGTAATAATTTCTATGTTTTATTTTCTTATAAGAATCCTTTAAATGTTTAATAGGTTACTTTTTTAAAACACCTTTCTAAAATTTTATTTCAAATAAAAGGATTTTTAAAATGTTATTCAATGTAAACAGCATATTTTACTCAAGAATTATTTTTAAAATATTGTTTTATAATATTTCCATTTATAAATTATAATAACCCTTTTTTTAACCACTTGGATTGTATTATACTAATACCATCCTTATTCTTCCTCTGGATAGTTTATTATTTATTTTTCCTATGATAATATTCACATTCACTTCAATAATTACCTTGTTAATCCCATTGAAAAATTTAATTTTCTATGATCATTGAACATTGAATTTACACTAATTATCCAAAACATTCATTGGTGATATGTTTATTTCCTAAAAAAATTATCATTTTTACATACAGTATTCACTTTACCAATTATTTTATTATTAGGGGAAATATTTATAAATCCGTATTATTTATTCATTATGAATATTTATTAAGAAATGTTATTTATTTTGATTATTTTATATGAGGAATGATTTCTAATTTTAGTAATGGGTAAGTCTTGAACATTATATATCCCCTCGATGCATCCACATATTTTCATAAGGAAAATTAGTTTCACCAATTAAACAAGATTCTACATGTAGTTATAAACTGTATTGTGAAAGGTCTTGATGGTATATGTTTTTATGTACCTTATGCATTCCATACAAAAATTAATCATTCACCTCATTTAGATTTTTTATTATTTATTTGTGATTTTTTTCATCGATATATCTATGTATGCATTTCACTCTCCATTTATTAATTAAATGGAATGTGTTTTTAGTTTCATACCTTTCCATATTAATTTTCCCATATCTAGTTATTTAAATATGTTGTGTTTTTAGAAATTTACCTTTCCATATTGATTTTACATTTCCTTATTAGTTTATTGATATCATTTCATGTGTTATAAGTTATTTAATTTTCCATTTTTTTATTCTCATTGATTCGTTATTGATCCATTTATACATTACCCTTATTGAGCATTCATGAACGTCATTATTTTATTTCCTTTACCCATGATTCCTTACAGTGTACTATGAATGATATGTAAGCATAATCATGATGGAATAATGTTATTATCCTCTAAAGGGAAGAAATTATGTTGTAATTATTGTATTCTTTTGTAATATAATGCACACTTAAGTATTTGGTATACAAAGACTACAAAATTATTCCATCCTTTGGAACATTATTTAATTGAATATTATTCCAATACAATGGTTGTATGATACACACTCTAGGTTTTCTATGGTTGGGTAACTATAATTGGTATCATTTTTGTTTTAGGGGAAACATTATGAACTATATTTATGAAAACATAAAATAGGGAACAGATCACTAAAATATAATTTGAAGATAAGCATTGAAGAACATCATAGAATTTTTGTAAGCTACATATTATGTGGGTCTTCATATAAATAAATCCATTTATGGATACTACATGTGGATTTGGTTCTATTATAGATTTACATAGGGGTAGCAAATCAAATAGGGTGAGTTGGGTCAGACTCGGTGTAACTTGGTACATGAAAATAGGTCTTACTACGCACCTGGTTAGAACCTCTTAAGGGATATTGTTATCATAATTAAAATTTAATTTAAAAATAATTATGAAGTATTATGATGATGAATTTCATATTTCAAATATGAGGTGTCTTATATTGAAAAAAATATATTCATTATTTAAACATCCTAAAAATGATTATTTGGATTTCTTATTATAATAATTGATTCTAACACTGTGATTTTTGGTTTTTGTAAATTACAACTCTTAAAGGAAAATATCTAGAACATGGAAGAACCAATGTTGTAATAAATTGATATTTATGTATCAGATATGTTTCGAAAACCTTAGTTAAAAGGCTATTTAATGACAAAATTTCAATGATGTCCATCATATTTGTTTTTGAAATTATATTAATATGGTTTTAAATAAGGAATAATAGTATGCCAGGTGAAAGCCCATAAAATTTGTAAATGGTATGGGACTTGAACCCATGACCAAATGATGACTAGGGATTCATTCCAAGCACTAAACAACACAATGTCATGGTTAACATTCATTGTTTTTAGTTAAAAAATTTGATAAGTGAACATTAATGATGAACATTTAGTGCTACTTATATGGTTTAGAAATTAATTTATTAACCATATTGACATTATATATTATTGAAGGACAAATAGTTATACTTTTTACAATGTTATGGGCCTTAATATCTGTTAAAAGAGTATTTTAGTGCTTAAAACCTCAATGTTAATTTCTGGATAATCATTTGAGAAAGTTATAGATGAATTGGAAATAGGTTGAAGCATAACCGAAGGATGAAATTATGTTCATTGAAATATTTCAAGTAATTATATTTACATATTATTAGACAATAAAATAATTAGGATAAATTTGAAAATTTGATCTAACAAAAACATTTTGTCTTAATATAGTAATTTTTGTTGAATCTATAGTCTTTTAAATCATTAAACATTTATAGATTTGAGGCCCCCATTATTCCATTTATAATTTAGTTGTTTTTGATTGATCAAATCAATAAAATCCAACTAATATATACTATTTTACTCTATGTACATATTTCTAATTTCCACTTATGTTATCTTACATAGAAACCTTGTTATAAGAAAGTCCACGTGACCTTTGTAAATCCCATTTTCTTATTTGTAGAGGGTGTTTTATGAACCCTTCCCCTGATGAAGGACATCGAAATAAAAAATATCAAAAAATATATTACTAATATAGATTTTAAATATTATTTACATAATTAATTTAGGGTAGAAATAATGTAACTCCCCAAAATTCTAATGTAAGGACGTTATATTCGATTGTGTGTATGACATGAAACACCAAGTTTGTAAGGGAATATAATATCTTCAGACTTTACAAATATATTTATGTTTTTAAATTAATCCAATCTATTATATATCTTGAAATTAAATTGATTCTAATTTATTGTTATTCTCACATGAAAACAAGTTTCATCACTAGCTTGGGTTACATTCACTGCCATGTTTTCCCAAAAAACAAGATATTATTAAAATATTATTATTTTATACAATAAGACATAACCTAACCGTTAAAATTACTAATTATGAATAGTATTAACAATAATATTAGAATATATATATATAATTCAATAGAATTATATGACGTGTGTCCAACATGTTTCATAGTCATAAGATAAGACAAAACCAAGTACTGCGCATAGAAAATGTATATTTTTATAAAGGAAATGTAACACCCTTTTAATGGAGAGCCTATTTTACATAAATTTTTTGTAAAATTTATAAACCTAATATGTCAAAATAATTTAAATTTTTGAAATATTAACATAAAATTTTACATAGGATGAGTTTATGGAATTTTTTTATGATGAATCATTGATTAATGAATAGTAAAAAATTCTATTTAAATTCAAAATTGATTTTCATCTAATTTATTTATAATGATTAATTATATTTTTTTTAAAAATTATTTAGATAAATTTTATATCCGTTTAAAAAATTTGGTAAATTTAATCAATTTCATCTTGAAATTTGATATAAAAACATTGCATACTTTTCTACATTTTTTAAGTTTAACACCCTTATTGTTGTCCCATATACAGAATTCAATTTAAAAAAACACTTTATTTGTGGATTTTTTAAAAATGTAATAAATAATTGGAATCATCATAACTTTTAATTTTTAATATGTTCAACTGGTTTTTTGATGAAAATTATTATTGAATGTGATTAAACTTAATTACAATGATTAAGAGAAAAAGTAGCTTTATAAGTGATTAAACCAAAGTCATGAAGGGAAAATGACCTATAATCTTGTACAAGAGAAATTTTATGTCCATATATGGAACCTATATTCCCTTTAATAAAATCTATTCCATTATTTTATCCAATTTCAATGTGAAAAACGTGGGTGAAATTCCCTTTTCAAAAAATTACATCAATGTAACCCCTCTACTTTAAAAAAACTCGCCCCTCCAAATTTCTCATTTCTTTAAAGCCAAATTTTCACAACCAGGATCCTTCCATATAGCTAATAAATACCCCACACATCATTCTATAATCCCCAATATAATATAAAATACATTCATGGAATCACATTGGTGAAAACCAAAAGGTGTTACTTGAATTAAATGTAACATCATTACACAAGATCTTTTTTTATTTTCATTATCCACCGTATAAAATATTATTATAACATGATTATATAATAAAATAATTATCCTAAATAAACCAAAAATTTTATATTTTATGAGTTATATTTTTACTTACAAACACTTCCATCTATTGGGTAATGAACTTACTATTCAGGTATGGTGAATTCTCACCTTTTTTAACGAGGATTGTTCAATTTTATTTTAACATCCTTCAAGGTTGGTCATTGTTATAGATAAAATATTTATCTATATTATATATTATATATATAATTTATTTATTATTATTTAATTTTTATATAATTCATGTCTTTATACAGTCCATTTTTTAAAATATGATAAAAACGGTTGTGGAGGTATGGATTTTCTCCTCATCTAAGAGATGTGATTCATTCCTACTATACATGGAATGTATAAAGTATGGTTTTAATAAACCTAACTAAAATAATTAACATATATATTATACTATCATTATAATATACATATTTGAATATATCATTTTATTTTTAAAATTTTAAAATCTAACAAGTAAATGAATGTAGCTTTCATGCATAAGTACGGCTTACCGCCTCTATGAACGGTGTATTTAATTACATATCTCCAAAAATTGTGGATTATTATAAATAAATATATAATAATTAAATACGATAATTGAATCTTGGTTTAAATTATTGATATGATGAAATAATGATCTATTTAATAGGAATAAAAATTAACTAGTCAAAACAACCTCAAATAACTGGGCAACAAACACCCGAACTAGTGATAATAATGGAATTTTTCTAACAAAAGTGTAATAATATATAATGAGATGATAATATATGATATTATAAATATTAATATGGTTATGTTATAAGTTATATACATGTTTAAAACCATTATATAGTGGTTTATGGATCTTTACCCGAAAGAAAATCCCAGGTAATGGATTATTGTCTCACTTTTCTTTCTATGAAGCACACACCATTTTCTACACTTATTTTAGTGGTATATTTAAATCCCCTTTTGATATATTTTATCATAAATTGTTATGTCTTAATGGTATTATAATCCATAATTTGATTTTAATATTTCATGAGGATTATTATGAAAATGTTTCTACATGGTATGAGACACTTTTGAATGTTTAATAATTGTTTTCCTCAATAAAGTTTTTAATAATATTTCAATGGTATTTCCATTTATTGATAAAAACATTGTTTCTTTACATAATTTTTTATATACATTGTAAATAATTTCACATTTACATGTAATATCATGATTTATTCATTCTTCATGATATTTTGAGTTTTAATTTTAATTATTTCATCTATTGGGATTTACACTTAATGTTACCCAGGTGGAAAAGAATATCATAACCCAATATCTTTTCACTGGGTTATATTACTTCCTTGTTGTCCTTGTTATTATTTGATTATGTTTTTTAATCACATTATACAATCTATTATTTTATTTAAACTTGAATTATATGGATTTATATTTGAAACTCATAATCTATTCATTGTTTGAATTTCACATCAACATTATGGTTTATTAAAGGTTTACTTCACAATATAATTTTTTATGGGATTTTTTACACATGAATTTTCATTAAAATATATTATATGACCATTCTAAATAAACCATATCATTTTAATCTCTTTTTTATTCATGAAATTTTATATGTATTTTTACTATTTTTCCTCTCTTTTTTACTCAAAATATATGAGAAAATGCTTTTAAAAAACATGTCCTTATTTATCTATTTAGTTTGAAAACTCATTTTCTACTAAAACATTGTTTTATTAAAATGATTTAAAATATATTTACCGTCTTAATAAATTATTTATTAAATATATTTTGACCCCTTTTGTGTTTTATCAATTTTTTCAAATGAATATTCTTGTTTCTTTCCGAACAAGAAATTTTTATAACCTTTTTACTATGGAAAAAGATTGCTCTTTTTACATCATAAGGAATTCATAGATTTACCTTTCATCATTTATTTGAATCATAATTTTCATTTTTGAAAGGTTTATTTTTAAAGAGAATGTTTTTTAAAAGTTATTTCAAGGAAAAGTATTTTCAAAATGTATTCCAAAATAAATAGGATATTTTCCTCCGAGATGTTTTTAAATAGACTTTTTAGTAATAAATCAATTAATCAATGATAATAACACTCTATTTTTACTCTACATGGGATATATTGTATTTATACCATCCATATTTATACATTTGATGGTTTATGATTTATTTTTCAAGTTTAGTATTCACATTCACTTCCATGATACCTTTTTTAGTACCCATAAAATATTCAATTTCTTTTGATCATTAAGAATATTATTTCTTATAATTATCCATATCATTTATCATGGATATGCTTGTTTCCAAAACTGTATATCATTTTTACATAAGGTGATAAATTAAATAGTTATTTCTATATCTAGGGGAATATTGATAAATCCATAATCTTTATTCAGTACGAAAATTTGATAAGGAATATTATTTATTTCGTTTATTTGGTATGGGTAATTCACTGTACTAGAAGTGATGGGTGGGGCCTAGACATTATATATCCCCTCAATGAATCAACATGTTCTCATGAGGAAAATTAGATGAAAAAAATAAACTGTTCTCTACCTATACTTCTATATCATCTTGTGAAAGGCCTTGATGTTATTGGATTATGTGTGCATTTGAAATGGTGTCAAATAATTAACGGTTTCCATCATTTAAACTAATTTATTATCTGTCCATTGTATTTCTTATTAATATATCCATGGAAGTATTTCACATAAAATTCATTGATTAAATGGAATGTCTTTTCAGCTTCTTACCAATCCATTTTGATTTTACCTTTTATAGTTATCTGAATGGAATGTGTTTTTAATTATTTACCTTTCCAAATATACTATACAATTCCTTATAAATTTATTGATATCATGGAATGTGTTTTCAGTTATTTACCATTAAATTTGATTATTCTAATTCATTCATTATTTCTTCTATGGTACTTTACCCTTACTGAGCATCTGGACTCACTCTTTTTTTATTTATATTCCCTAAGATTACATGAAGTGTACTAAGAATGATATAAAATGACACTGTAGATTTAATAAATTTATTATCCTTGAAAGAGGAAAAAATAATGTTATAATTATTTTATTATTTTGTATTATAAGACACATATATGTATCTGGTTTACCAAGAATAATAAACTATTAAATCATTTGGGACATGATTTACTTGTATCTTATTCTAATATAATCATTGCACAAAACAATCTCCATGCTCTCTAGGGTCAGATCACTATATATTAACACCATTGTAATGTAAAAATGCTTCATTATTCTTAGAATAAAAATGGCCACGAAATTTTGTAAATGATAATAATTAAATGTTCTCCAATACTTTTATATTTATTGAGGATGAACGATTAAATCATATTGAAAGGATAATGATTATATAATTGTAAAATAAATACAAAACAATATACTAATTTTAATATTAATGTTTCCTGTAGTGATGATTTAGAGATGAATAAATCAAGGAATGTTCCAAATTTTAATCGATATAGTGATGGAATGATCAGGTTCTGGAATAGTGTATATTTCCCCTTTGTATCAGAATTTATAAATGAGTTGTCTGCTGAATCTTAGAGTTTTTTATTATTAATTCATGCTATCTAGTTTTGTGATTTCTTATAATGACATTAAAGAAAATTTCTATTTTAATATCATGTAGATATATATTGTTGATCATATATCTCAGTTCTTGGTATGACAACAAATTTAGGCTGAGAGACAAATTTATTAGGGGATGTTAAAACCATTACACATACCTATGTGGAAATTTGAAAATATCGCTATAAATTTAATAATGGGACTCTAAAATATATACAATGGTCAATGTGATATTTTGGTTATAGTAAATTTTCTTAAAAATTCACTGAATTTCATTTCTTTTGGATATGTTTTCAATCATGATTAGCTCTCTAGGTTATGAGATAAAGATTTGGTAAGGTTTCATGGAGTACCACTTTGAATTTATCGCATTAATATCCAAGGTTTATCATTATGTTTTGGATAAGTACAAAAGAATTTTTGAATACATATTTGTTAATTATCACTACATATCATCTTTAAATAGATGGTTAGCCTTCTGGGATATTTCACACACATGATAATATATTGATTTATTGACCTGTGGGTTTTAATGAAGGTTGGGATTTGCACAATTCTCTAGTTGATCTTCCATATAAACTAGTTTTAAATAATGAATTAACATTCCCTTTATGAGTCCCTCTAATGATTTATGTGTATATTTCTAACTTTAATTGATGAATTTTGGGGACAAATCCTATTATGACCTATGATAACAATAGAAATAGAGGGATGGTTAGAGATATTTACTAACACATCGGGGATATATATAGGCATCAAATAATTAATGAAAATAATATTTACTTATATAATGTATTGAAATTTTTTAGTAATGTATTCAATCTAGTATGTCCATTAAAGAATGTTATTATCTTTAGAATGATGCAAAACTATATCCCCAAATATATCTATCCCCATGAGATTCTAGACTATATAAAGATAACTACTAGTCACAAAATGCTTCATAAAATCCACTCAGAAATTTAATATGTTTTTTATATTCCTATTATGAGAAATTACATACTATATCCTTTACATATATTAAACTCATTGGTAATACATGCAGAGTAAGATCTTTTTTATGATGAAAAACTTGATTAAAATTTAGGATTATTGAGATACCATTAAACAGAAAAAGATCAATACCCTTGTTAGGGATATATGAAGGAATGATATATTTTTGGATTCATTTTGGAATCCTATTTATATAATTTACATAGTTATCCTATTTTTTTGTATCAGAGTGATTTAATTTCTTTGGATAAATTCTTATAAGGTTGTATAATGTAACATAATGAGTTTTTATTATATATTTTATTATATAAGTAAATTTGATGGTGATATTTTGAAACCAATAACCAAGATATTATTTGAATAAATCCAATAGATTATAAATTTATGGTCATTATATAGAATTTAAATAAAACATAGTTATAAGGCCCCAACCTTAAACCTTACTTAATCTTGAGTTATTACAAGATTACACATTGAGGATCTTTTCGGGTTTAGAGTTTTAGAGAATTACATCATAAAACTTGCATTACATTCCACATATAAACAAAGTGGTTACATAAAGATAGTATTCTTCATTCCCATCATTGGAAACACATTTAAAATAAAACATGGATTATTTCTTGACACATCCTTGACTCTATCATCTTATCATGTACCTTTCCCTTGACCTGTGAAAAACATTTCAAAAACTTGGGATGAGCATAAAAACTCAGTATGGGTTATAAAAAAACATGTAAAGGAAACATGAGTTCATATATACATAAGAATGAAATCATACTTTACCCATAAAACATAGGCACTTTAACATACCTCATAAAAATCATGAATAAATCATAGAAATCATAAGACATAAAGGTAACTTGAGGCATTCATAGCATTCTTACGTAGGGAGTAACCCTCTTGGTTACGTTTGGAATACCCATCACAGTATATTCCCTAAAATCTCTTCGGAGAAACCTTAATGTTTCACTCCTTCGCGTTACCCAATGCATTGGAGAGATATAACGGGCTCACCCGCCCCTAGTTTATCACGGAACCACCCGTCTTCATAATAATGCCCAAGAACCATAACATAATCATATCACATAAAACATGCATAAAGGAAACATAACATTTCCACATTTCAATCACGAGATATCAATACAACACATTGATATAATAAAAACATTATGAAAACCATTTTCAATACCAATGTAAAAGAAAAGTAAAACATGGTATTTATTTTTCTTTTAAAAAGAATGTGTGGCTTGTAGAGGAAGCCGAAACTCAAATAATGGTCACGACGGCGAAGAAGTCGTTGTCACCGCATACGTACGACAAAAACATTCCCTTTTGTCGTTTAGTAAACGCTTCGTATAAAAAAAGATTCCTTTTGAATAAACGTAATAGACAAAGGGGTTTATACACCGTATAAATAAAATATTCCTCAATGAAAGGAGATTGAGACGAAGTCCCATACCTCGTATCCGACTTGACCCGATCGCTCTTTAATCTCCTGAATAATAAACTTGAGTTAATCTCTACTTGATTATGAATCTTTCTCAAGTTCATTATTCCTTTTATACCATGTTATGAACATCATGTAATCAGTTAAGTTAATAATGTTCATTTTGTCGGTATTTGGTTCTTAAGTCAAAAATAGACTTCTTACACTTACATGTTGTTAATTTGGTCAAAGGTTCATTATATCCAGAATGGTATTAATGATGTAGATATCATATATGTCATATATATCCATTACATACTTGCATTTATAATATTACATAATCATTTAGAGGTAAGAAATGAAATGCACCGTTCATGGAGACGATAAGCCGTACGTACGCATGAACGCTACTTTCATTTCTATTTCGTATTTTATAGAATGTAATCATAATGATATAAAGGTATATTATAATTACAGTATAATATCATATATAATATCATAGTTCCATCCTTTATATGTCCCACATATGGTATTTAACGAATCAAATCACTTTGAGGGGGCGGTAGTCCGCACTTCCTAAAATGAAGATATCGTGTTTACCCATAATGGAAACCATAAAGGTATGCCCAAAATGAAAAAAACAGAAGCTTAAGGAAAACATAAAAATATTATATATCATATATAAAAACAGTGACATCATAATGGCCACCTTTTAAGGTGTTAAATGAGTATTGAACAATCATCGTTTCGGGAGGCAGAATTTCGCCATCCACAGAAACCGTATGTTCTTTAACCATTTGATGCAGTTGTTTGAGAGTGTAGCTAAAATAAATCTTATAAAAACATCCTAGTATATTGAAGATACTGGTGTTGTTACAAAAGAATTAAATAAAAAGAGTTTAGGGGGTTGGAGAAACAAAATAAAACAAATGAACATGAGAGAATGAATTACCTTTAAAAGTGTAACTCCTTTTGAGTTGGGCCTAAAGGCTTCCTTTGAAAGGATTCTTCCCAAAGGTATTCCTCTAGGATGAGGACAGGGATGTGGACAGAGTAAATGGGCAGGGTTTGGCCGAGCCAAAGGCTTGAGGAGTGTGTGAAATGAGGTAGAGGTGGGGCCTTTTATAAGAGGAGAGGAGGGGCACTTTTGGAAAGTAAAGAAATATTACTTTATTTGAAAATGTGTTTCGGTTTTAAAAGGTCCCACATTGATATAATTCGTGTATAAGGTGATAAGGGTTCGAAATCCACTCATCCAATAAGTTTTGGACATGTTTAGTTCATAGATTTTACATTATCTTTCCATTTTATTTAAATCGTCAAATAATGATGTCATCACTGCATCATTATTATGTCATTATTTATTTAATTTATTTAATGTCTAAAAAACATCAAAAAAATACTATGATGTAGGAAATCTTTTTAGCTTTCCAATGGATATTTATAATCAAATAGCTGATCTTTATAACCCCATGTAAAAATTGTTTTTATGAAACATATTATGTTTGTGTCATTTTTACTTTTACATTAAATAAAAAGTTATTTATGTCATTTCCCAACCAAAATGTCTCCATGGGGACCCCAACTTGACCCATGTCTTGTCTTGGTCGGCCATGACACAACCAATAAGGTTGGGACATGTGTCTAGGTCATTTCATATTATTAAAGCATTATTTATACCTTAAACTACATTAATTACCACTATTCGCGATTAAAAACTTAATAAGTTACTATTCACCAAAAAATTATTTTAATCTCATTGAACCACATTTTACTTCTTAATGACAACCTTGTATGTCGGATTTTCAAAATTCAATACACATTAGTGGTAAACTTTCATTTAACTGAAAAATCAGTTTGCTTGATTACCACTTAGTGGTTTCACTATTCATCAAAAATTGATGTTTTTCAGAAAAATACCAAAAATTCACCCTAAGCTATCTTTTATATTCATAATTCAAAAATGAAGTCTATTTTACAAAATTAAAATCATATAAGTCACATTAATTAATTTAATAATTAATTCCCACTGCCAGAGAAAATAGCGTGTTTTTACAAAACAGTAAGTATCAAAAGATTGACACTAGTTTAAGTCTAATTTCAAAGTGAAATTGATTCCAATGACCACCATTAGATAACATGGTAAAAATATATTATAATTTCACTTCAAAACCAATTCAAAACATAATCTAATCATATAAATAAATTAGATTAAAAAGTAGTTTTGATGTAAAATGCAGTATTTTTCACTATTCATTAAAAAATGAACATTGTCAGAAAAATACCAAAAATTCACACAAGGTAAATTTTGATGTCCCAATCATAAAGAATAAGTTTATTTTGACAAACATATTTTATAAAATTGTCAAAATATAGATTCAAAAATGGTTTGCCATCAAAAGGCACTAAAACAATCTTTTAAAAATATTAGTGTATTCCATGCATAAGATTGTATTTATTTTCATTTTAAGCCTCTATAACACTATCTTAATCATTAATAGACATAGATAAAAATATATATTATTCATTAATTACTTGGGATGTTACATCCTTCCCCCCTTTAGAAAATTGCGTCCCCGCAATTTATTTACTTATCGAATAAATGGGGGTACTTATCCCTCATTGCATTTTCAGATTCCCATGTTGCCTCTTCAATCATGTGGTTTTTTCACAAAACCTTTACCTGCTTAATCACCTTATTCCGTAACACTTGCTCCCTATGGTCAAGAATCTGGACCGGTTGTTCCTCATAAGATAGGTTCTCTTCCAGCTGAACTACCTCTGGACTCAAAACATGAGATGGATCTGGCATATACTTTCTCCACATCGAAACGTGAAAAACATTGTGTACCTGAGATAAACTCGGAGGTAAAGCCACTCGGTATGCAACTGATCCAACTCTCTCCAAAATTTCGTATGGTCCAATGAACCTTGGACTCAACTTTCCTTTCTTACCAAATCTCATCACACTTTTCCAAGGAGAAACCTTGAGAAAAACATGATCACCTACCTCGAAAGATAGATCCTTCCTCCGGTTATCCGCATAACTCGTCTGCCTACTCTGAGCTGTTCTCATGTGTTTCGGAATCAGCTGAACTTTTTCTGTCATCTCTTCTACCAATTCTGGTCCCATCAACTTCCTTTCACCCACTTCATCCCAGAAAGCTTGAGTTCGACACCGCTTCCCATATAATGCCTGAAATGGTGCCATCTGTATACTGGAATGAAAACTGTTATTATATGAAAACTCAACCAAAGAAAGATGTTGGTCCCAACTTCCCTGATAATCCATAGAACAAGCTCGTAGCATATCATCCAATGTCTGAATTGTTCATTCTGACTGCCCATCTGATTGAGGATGAAAAGCTGTACTAAAATTTAATTCAGTACCCAACGACTTCTGAAGGCCTTTCCAAAAGTTAGAAGTAAACTTGGGATCATGATCCGATACAATGGAGAGAGGAACTCCATGTAACCTGACTATCTCTTTAAGATACAAACGGGAAAGTTGATCAAGAGAGAAAGTATCTCGTATAGCAAGGAAATGAGCAGATTTGGTCAAGCGATCAACAATAACCCAGATTGCATTATTACCTCGAGATGTCTTCGGTAATCCAACAACAATGTCCATGGATATATTCTCCCATTTCTACTCTGGCACTGGTAAAGGCTGAAGCATCCCTTTCGGTAACTGCCGCTCTACTTTAACCTGTTGACATGTCAAACACTTCACAGTAAAATCAGCAATATCTCTTTTCATTCCATCCCACCAGTAATACTCCTGCAGATCTCTATACATCTTAGTACTGCCCAGATGATGTGAAAACGGAGAACTATGAGCTTCACATAACAAATCTCTCTTCAACTGTGAATCACAAGGCACACACAATCTCTTCCCAGATCTCAAAACGCAATCATTATCAATGTTGAATTCAGGCAACTTACCTTTCTGAACCAGCTCTACCTTTTTCTGCAACTCACTGTCTTGCTTCTGTGCTTGCTTGATTCTATCTGATAGAGAAGATCTCACTGATACCTAAAACAAAACAGAAGGACTTCCTGTACCAACAACTTCTATGCCAAAGTTCATCAAATCCTTAACCAAAGGATCACGTTCCAAATGCAACATTGTTAATGAAGCATTACTTTTTCGACTCAAAGCATCAGCCACTTTATTTGCTTTTCACGGATGGTAATGAATTGTACAACCATAATCTTTGATTAATTCCAGCCATCTCCTTTGTCTCATGTTTAACTCTTTCTGAGTGAATATATACTTTAAAATTTTGTGATCGGTATATATTTCACACTTTACTCCATACAAATGATTCCTCCAAATTTTTAAAGCAAAAACAATAGCAGCTAATTCCAAATCATGTGTAGGGTAATTTACCTCATGAGTTTTCAACTGTCGTGAAGCATAAGCAATTACCTGATCATTCTGCATTAGGACGCAACCAAGTCCTTTCAATGAAGCATCACTGTATATAACAAACTCACCATTCCTGGAAGGTAGTGCCAAAACTGGAGCATTCACCAATCTTCTTTTCAATTCCTGAAAACAATCATCACATTCTTTTGTCCAGATAAACTTAACACCCTTCCGATTTAGCTTAGTCATTGGACTAGATGACCGTGAAAAATTTATAAGAAACCTTCGGTAATAGCCCACCAAACCAAGTAAGCTACGAATCTCGGTTACATTTTTGGGTCTTGGCCATTCTTCCACAACTTTTGTTTTTGCAGGATCAACAGTTATTCCATCTTTAGAAGCAATGTGACCAAGGAAGGAAATTTGTTGCAACCAAAACTCACACTTGCTGAATTTCCCATACATTTTCTTTTCTTTTAAGGTTTGAAAGATAACCCTTAAATGTTTTTCATGCTCCTCTTTACTTTTAGAAAACACCAAAATATCATCATTGAAAACCACCACAAACTTATCCAAGAACTCATGGAATATTCTATTCATTAAGTCCATGAATACAGCAGGTGCATTGGTTAGCCCAAAAGGCATTACTACAAATTCATAATGGCCATATCTCGTACAGAACGCGGTCTTCGTAATATCTGCCTCCTTTACCTTCAGCTGATGGTACCCCGATCTCAAGTCAATCTTTGAAAAAAACTGAGCTCCCTGGAGCTGATACAACTTCATTTGATGGCCCGACATCTGCTGAAGTAGTTGCAAAGGATTTCACCACCCCTTTCTGCTTGTAGTCTACCTGCTTCCCATCACTCAATCTCCTTGTTGGACACTCGTTTGCATAGCGACCCATCTCATTGCACTTATAACTTTTCACTAACTGTAAATCAAATTTGTTCTTACCTTCACCTTGATCGTTTTCAGTGCAATCACGAGCCTTATGTCCCATCTTACCACATCGGTAGCACTTCCCAGAATTCAGAAGACATTCCCCAGCATGCCTTTTTCCACATTTATCACAAACTGGAAACTTAGTTCTCTTACCATCAGACTTTTTTGAAGAATTCTTACCTTTCTTCTGCCACCTCGGTCTCTTCTTCTGCTGGTTGTTATAGAAAACTTGGTCATCGGCAAACTCCATTTCCACCTTCTCAGCACATCGAACAAGCTTTTAATAACTTTTAAACTCACGAGAAGCTAATTCCCTTCGATACATTGGCTTTAATCCTGAGTAGAAACGATTGATTTTACTATCAAGGTCCCGGATAAAATTTAGAGCATACCTTGCCAATCGAGTGAACCTTTCTTCATAGGCAGCCACGGAGTCTTCCTCTTGCCTCAATTTCAAGAATTGCGTTTCCATCCTAAGTCGAATAGCCTTAGGAAAATACTTCTCAAGAAACATACCTTTGAATTCATCCTAGTCAAGTGCATCAATCTCATCGGCGTCCCTGATATTTTTAACCATAGACCACCACTGATCTGATTCACCCTCCAAACGGTAAATAGCAAGACTAATTTTTTGATTGTCTGAACACCCCATGACATCAAAAATCTTCTCCAGTGCTTTAATCCACCCTTAAGCTAGCAGAGGGTCAGATGATCCTCTGAATGATGGTGGATGTTGCCTCATGAAATGTTCCACCACTGACATGTTCCTCTGCGGTTGTTCTGGCTGATCTCGTGCATGGATACCACCGCCATTTATCGCTTGAGTCAACTGCACCATTACTACAACAAACTGTTCAGTTCCAATTCCGACCATTTCTGGATGCTGATTCGGAAGGTTATTTCCTTCTGTATGCCTTCCTAGAACTGCTTCCCTTTTTCCTCTGGGGAAAACCATTCTGAACAAGCATGTCTTAGATGAAGCAACATGGTAATCTTTAAATGCTATATCATTTCAAAAAAATATTTTTGGATAATCATTTAATAGAATTCTAACTGCTAAAGTTATCTAAACCGACCTTTGATACCAACTATAAGGCCCCAACCTTAAACCTTACTTAATCTTGAGTTATTATAAGATTACACATTGAGGATCTTTTCGGGTTTAGAGTTTTAGAGAATTAGATCATAAAACTTGCATTACATTCCACATATAAACAAAGTGGTTACATAAAGATAGTATTATTCATTCCCATCAATGGAAACACATTTAAAATAAAACATGGATTATTTCTTGACACATCCTTGACTCTATCATCTTATCATGTACCTTTCCCTTGACCTGTGAAAAACATTTCAAAAACTTGGGATGAGCATAAAAACTCAGTATGGGTTATAAAAAAAACATGGAAAGGAAACATGAGTTCATATATACATAAGAATGAAATCATACTTTACCCATAAAACATAGGCACTTTAACATACCTCATAAAAATCATGAATAAATCATAGAAATCATAAGACATAAAGGTAACTTGAGGCATTCATAACATTCTTACGTAGGGAGTAACCCTCTTGGTTACGTTTGGAATACCCATCACAGTATATTCCCAAAAATCTATTCGGAGAAACCTTAAGGTTTCACTCCTTCGCGTTACCCAATGCATTGGAGAGCTATAACGGGCTCATCCGCCCTTAGTTTATCACGGAACCACCCGTCTTCATAATAGTGCCCAAGAACCATAACATAATCATATCACATAAAACATGCATAAAGGAAACATAACATTTCCACATTTCAATCACGAGATATCAATACAACACATTGATATAATAAAAACATTATGAAAACCATTTTCAATACCAAAGTAAAAGAAAAGTAAAACATGGTATTTATTTTTCTTTTAAAAAGAAGGTATGGCTTGTAGAGGAAGCCGAAACTCAAATAACGGTCACGACGGCAGAGAAGTCGTTGTCGCCGCATACGTACGACAAAAACATTCCCTTTTGTCGTTTATTAAACTCTTCGTATAAAAAAAGATTCCTTTTGAATAAACGTAAAAGTCAAAGGGGTTTATACACCGTATAAATAAAATATGCCTCAATGAAAGGAGATTGAGACGAAGTCCCATACCTCGTATCCGACTTGACCCGACCGCTCTTTAATCTCCTGAATAATAAACTTGAGTTAATCTCTACTTGATTATGATTCTTTTTCAAGTTCATTATTCCTTTTATACCATGTTATGAACATCATGTAATCAGTTAAGTTAATAATGTTCATTTTTTCGGTATTTGGTTCTTAAGTCAAAAATAGACTTCTTACACTTACATGTTGTTAATTTGGTCAAAGGTTCATTATATCCAGAATGGTATTCATGCTGTAGATATCATATATATCATATATATCCAGTACATACTTGCATTTATAATATTACATAATCATTTAGAGGTAAGAAATGAAATGCACCGTTCATGGAGACGGTAAGCCGTACGTACGCATGAACGCTACTTTCATTTCTATTTCGTATTTTATAGAATGGAATCATAATGATATAAAGGTATATTATAATTACAGTATAATATCATATATAATATCATAGTTCCATCCTTTATATGTCCCACATATGGTATTTAACGAATCAAATCACTTTGAGGGGGCGGTAGTCCGCACTTCCTAAAATGAAGATATCGTGTTTACCCATAATGGAAACCATAAAGGTATGCCCAAAATGAAAAAAACATAAGCTTAAGGAAAAAATAAACATATTATATATCATATATAAAAATATTGACATCATAATGGCCACCTTTGAAGGTGTTAAATGAGTATTGAACAATCATCGTTTCGGGAGGCAGAATTTCACCATCCACGGAAACTATATGTTCTTTAACCATTTGATGCAGTTGTGTGAGAGTTTATCTCAAATAAATCTTATAAAAACATCCTAGTATATTGAATATACTGGTTTTGTTACAAAATAATTAAATAAAAATAGTTTAGGGGGTTGGAGAAGCAAAATAAAACAAATGAACATGAGAGAATGAATTACCTTTAAAAGTGTAACTCCTTTTGAGTTGAGCCTAAAGGCTTCCTTTGAAAGGATTCTGCCCAAAGGGAATCCTCTAGGATGAGGAGAGGGATATGGAGAGAGTAAATGGGCAGGGTTTGGCCGAGCCAAAGGCTTGAGGAGTGTGTGAAATGAGGTAGAGGTGGGGGCCTTTTATAAGAGGAGAGGAGGGGCACTTTTGGAAAGTAAAGAAATATTACTTTATTTGAAAATGTGTTTCGGTTTTAAAAGGTCCCAAATTGATATAATTCGTGGATAAGGTTATAAGGGTACGAAATCCACTCATCCAATAAGTTTTTGACATGTTTAGTTCATTGATTTTACATTATCTTTCCATTTTATTTAAATCGTCAAATAATGATGTCATCACTGCATCATTATTATGTCATAAATAATTTAATTTATTTAATGTCTAAAAAACATAAAAAAAATACTATGATGTAGGAAATCTCTTTAGATTTCCAATGACTATTTATAATAAAATATCTGATCTTTATAACCCCATGTAAAAATTGTTTTTGTGAAACATATTATGTTTGTGTCATTTTTACTTTTACATTAAATAAAAAGTTATTTATGTCATTTCCCAACCAAAATGTCTCCATGGGGTCCCCAAGATGACCCATGGCTTGTCTTGGTCGGCCATGACACAACCAATAAGGTTGGGACATGTGTCTACGTCATTTCATATTATTAATGCATTATTTATACCTTAAACTACACTAATTACCACTAATCGCGATTAAAAACTTAATAAGTTACTATTCACCAAAAAATTATTTTAATCTCATTGAACCACATTTTACTTCTTAATGACAACCATGTATGTCGGATTTTCAAAATTCAATACACATTAGTGGTAAACTTTCATTTAACTGAAAAATCAGTTTGCTTGATTACCACATAGTGGTTTCACTATTCATCAAAAATTGAAGTTTTTCAGAAAATTACCAAAAATTCACCCTAAGCTATATTTCATATTCCGAATTCAAAAATTAATTCTATTTTACAAAATTCAAATCATATAAGTCACATTAATTAATTTAATAATTAATTCCTGCTGCCAAAGAAAATAGCGTGTTTTACAAAACAGTAAGTATCAAAAGATTGACACCAGTTTAAGTCTAATTTCAAAGTGAAATTGATTCCAATGACCACCATTGGATAAAATGGTAAAAATATATTCTAATTTCACTTGAAAACCAATTCAAAACATAATCTAATCATATAAATAAATTAGATTATAAAGTAGTTTTGATGTAAAATGCAGTATTTTTCACTATTCATTAAAAAATGAACATTGTCAGAAAAATACCAAACATTCACACAAGGTAAATTTTGATGTCCCAATCATAAAGAATGAGTTTATTTTGACAAACATAGTTTATAAAATTGCCAAAATATAGATTCAAAAATGGTTTTCCATCAAAAGGCACTAAAACAATCTTTTAAGAATATTAGGGTATTCCATGCATAAGATTGTATTTATTTTCATTTTAAGCCTCTATAACACTATCTTAATCATTAATAGACAAAGATAAAAATATCTATTATTCATTACTTACTTGGGATGTTACAATAGTAGATAATAAAATCAAATTTATTTAGGAAATACTATTGATAATAATGTGTGGTTTATATGTATTTTGATTATGAACATTATATTTTCAGTTATGTATTATTTTGAAATTAGTTATATTTATTAGTGATATTAAATATAAACATTTATTAATTTAAATAATTAGATAATTAGATATAATATATTTATAAATTAAAATAAATAATTTTATTGTTAAAAGAGATGTTCTTTTGAAAAAACTACTTTTACGTGTGCATTGTGTTTTTTTATTAATAAATTAAATTAAAAAAAATGATATATTATTTTAATTAAATTTTTAGATGATATATTTACATAAGTATCATAACATTAGATTAATGGTTTTACCTAATAAATATTTTGGATAAATCCACTCACAGTTTAAAAAAATGAATTTATATAAAAAACTATTTTAATTGACCCTTGAGCACATATTTAAAATATAATTTGTACCAACATTAATATTTGAATTTGATAAAATGGTTTTTATATTTGGATTAAACAAGTACAAATTTTTAACTGAGTCAACTTTTTTCATAATGAATAGTAAAAATATAATAAAATTATTATATATAATAAAGATCAAAAGTGTCATCAATGTGGGTTAAACTAAATTATATTGCTTAAAATATCTTACAAACTCATGTTAATTTGATTAAATAAATATATTTAGACCATAAATTATCTTATCTTCTATATTTCATCCTTTTATTCCAAATACACATCATTGTGACTTAATTATATATTAATGTTTTATATATTTAATCATTTTCCACCCATTTCATTCATAAAATGAGTTACTCTTCCCTTCACACCATTAAATCCATTAAGAAAAATATTTCAACCAATATTTATAAAAACAATTCTAAGATTCCTAAAATTTTCCTAGACATTATCTTTTTCCCCAAAGACCATCTTATGAATTTTGAATGAGTAATACAAAGAAGGTTTCCCAATGCAGTGTTATTTTTTTACTGGTATATATTGAGTATCATTCTCCCTTAACTATATTTAAATGTTCTATAACAATATTAAGATGATGAAATATGTATATTTACTAGAAATATATATTTTATGTCAATTTCAAACACATTACTTAACTTATTTCAATATTACAATAAATGAGGTGATCGATCATGTGTATGTGTGGATTACCTACGACACCCTTGTAGTGATATGATTCATTTTTATTGTCCTCATTATATGGGTGGTATTATGGACTATTTTAATGTAGATATATTATATTAAAAATTATTATTTTGATTATAAAAATTTATATTATTTTATATATTTTTTTAGTTCCATTCGTTTAAAAAAAGCATAACATGTGAATATACAAAAAATACTTCCTCAAAGAACTGATGTACTTTATTTATCATTACAAACTTATAAGAAAAGTTATAAAAGAGTATATAATGAATAAATATAAAAAATATAATTTGACTGTAATTCCTTAAATTATGAATCCAATAACATGTTGCATGTACTATAATAATCAAATAGTAACATGTATGGAAAATAGAATAGCTTTCATCTCCATGTTGAATTAGATGAACAGTTATTAATAAATGGGTGGTTGAAAAATAATATACATTGTTATATTTTATGATAATTTAGAATAGGGTTTCGGAATATATGTAGAATAAATATTTATTTTTTAAAAATTATATTATAAGTGAATGTGAAGAAATATCATACTTGATGAAACAATTTATGTCACAATCATATTTCATTTCAGTATAACATTTTTTAAATTTCCATTGATGAAATATTTTTTGCATAAATATTAAACCCCATATATCTTCTTCTAGTCTTTTTAAATATATAATTTTCAAGTAATTGAACCATTTTACTCTCTTTTTTATATAAAATGATATAGTGTTTTTTTATTTTGAATTTATTTATTCACTGGATGAAAAATATTTTCTTCTATCTTCATACAACATAAAAGGTTTTCAAGAATGTTCATTTATATTTTAAAAATACTATTTAAATTCATTACCACAATATTTGATTTTTTTCACTTTTTAAAAAGGAATATTCTTATTATTTCCTAAATATGTTGCTTAATGAATTTTCAGCAAATATATGAGAAGAATATTCTTTCAAATGTTTACCACACAAACATATTATTTCACAATCATGTTAGATATTTTTTTTAATCATTACATACATGTGTTATTACTTTTTCAAAAAAAATATTTTCCCAAATATTATTTAAATTAATTTTTTAATGATATCGATAGAAAAATATATTTCACATATTTTTAGTGAAATTTTCATAAACTATTAGATTGGTAATTTTTATCTATGTCATCGCATTTTAAATATTCTAATGCTCCACTATGGGTAATATCTAATAATTCCATCCATTTTCATTCTCATAATGGATTATGATTATTTGATTGTTAATTATTTAGGGATTCAATTCCTTTTCCTTGGGATATTGAATGATAAAATAATAAATGTTTTTCGGATCATGTGTAATACATATAGATGGTTATTATTCCATGATTGGTGTGTATTTCAAATCCCTCCCATTAATTTTTTAGTGATTGATATCGCATAAGAATATATGAAAGGGGGTGTCGAGTGAACCAAATCAATTAAGCGACTTTGTTCAATATGTAATAATAGTCATGGAAGTTATCCTCTTAAAATGAAATTATTTTCTATGATTATTAATGTTCCATAATTCTAATGATAGGTTTTTATGAATATGATATACTATAAACATTCCTAATTGATTTATGATGATTTTTAATTATTAGGTCTGGTATATTTTCAAATTATTAAGCTTTATGTTAATAGTAATGGATTAGGTTCCCTGATTTTGAGGGTATGAACATTTTAAGTTTTGATCATTCTCTCAAAAAAATATTATTATATTATTCGTGTATATGTAATTTACTTACATCTCCCAAGTTTATCCTAATATATCATTTGAGCACACCATTTATAATAATTCAATATTCCCAATGTTATGATGACTGGAATTGTGTTTGAATTGTCTATGAGTGGTTCTATTAGAGGATAACATTTTGGGAGAATATAACGATCATTCGTGAAATTTATTTATTACATATATTGTATCCAATGAAAATAAATCATTATTATTATGGTGTGTGTGTTATTGTGAAATTTATTAAATAAGAATATTAAATGATGTAATATTTATCTATTTTATACTTTATCTGCCTAATTTTCTATCTTTTAATGTTATCTAAACCTTTATCTGGTAATATAATAGATATAATGAGACCCATACACTTTGATATGGTGTTAAAAAAATATTCATTACTAACACTTTTTTATATAAACTGAATCGATAAAGCTTTAACAATCTATATTTTTAATAAAAATAATCTACATTTTGACCTTTTCATACCCAAGACCATTTACGATTAGTGTTTTAGAGGGTTAGGAATAAAATTATATAAAAATCATGAGGAAATTATATTCATATGTATATTTTCCCTTTATATGGATATCGTGATTATCAATTTAGAGGCTTTAAATTCTCCCAAATAATTTCCACACATTATACCATTATTGTTATATATTTTATATCATCGTTAATTATAACATAGGAAATTAAAACATAAGAAATTATTTAATTTGATTCTTAGTAATTTTCAACATAATAGATATCAATTTATTTTCATATGAATGTATAAAACACACTTAAGGTTGTGATATCATAATCAATGGACATGAGAATTACAGAAAATAAGTCATGCCCAACAAAACTAATATAATATAATAGGTTTGATGGAATAAATGATTAATGTATGATAAGATTCATATCTGTAATCAATTATGAACCACATTAAATCAATAATTATTAAAAGAACCATAAAAACACATACCATGAAAAGGGAAACAATGTTGGAATCTTGTGATATTATACTTTTATCATGGAATCAAGAAGATATTGTAATTATATAATTATATGAAGAATAACATACACATAGTTATATATATCATGTCTAACAATACACATATATTCAAAAATATCTATCATTTGTATGTGGAAATTTCATCTAGTAACCTCTATAAAATTAAATAATGTATTAGAAAGATGTATTAAGATCACCTTTCATCATATATTATGAAAAAGGACCATAACATAAATAATGTACATAGATATTTCATTTTATTGTAAAACTCTTTTATATAACCATTATTCCATTAATAACATGATTAACCAATGTATATGATATATGATTCACAATTATTTCAACATAATATAATTTACCCAAGGGAATGTAGCATTTTTCATAAAATTATCCTTAAAAAACAACATCATTATCCATATTGAGAATTAAAGTTGATTTTATCCAAATATAATATCCTTGACGAAGCATAACAATATTTAAATAATTCATAAATAGGTCACAAATAAATTTCAAAATGAATATGAACATTTTATAAAAACTAGAAAAATATCTATTTATTTAGGTATACAAAAAAACATAAAATTTCATTATTATTGAGAAAATGATTTTAATTTAAAATTAGTAGTGTATTATTTTAGAAACATAATATCAATGAACATTCATTAGATTGGGAAATTATATTCATGTCATATATATTAAAATAGATCATTATTTTTATAAAATATTAAAAGTACAACATTAGTCTTTTGTCAAAAAACATATCTATTAATAATTTGTAGATAAATTTTAATGAATTGAAAAATAAATTATAATTTAATAATATGTAAAAACTTATGTAATAAATTTAAAATAACATGATCATGGAGAAAAGAGATTATCGACCTGAATAAAATAAAATTGTTTGAATTTTTATAATATAATTTTCTCATTAATTTTATATACCATTAAGAGTGAAATGGTAGTAATGAATTAAAATAAAAAAATTGGAGAAAATGGGGTTTAAAATAGAAGGATCACATAATATCCATTAATGAAATTTAACATAGAAAATCATGAAAATAAATGAGATTGTAACATAAAACACTACTACTTTGGTAAATTTAAATCATAACTCAATTAATGGAGATAAATTCAAATGAGACATTAAATTTAATGAATATTAATATATTCATGATATCACATATCAATGGGAAAGTATATGCCCCATATAAACACAAATTTGTTCAAACAGTGAATCACCTCTCAATGAAACAATATTGAATTGAATAACCCTCATATTTTTGTAATGCTAAAATCAAAGCATCATGAAAAGGAGAGGGTAAATTTTTTTAAATATTGATAATTATATTTAAATTAACAATTAATTACATTAATGAAAAATATATACACAATATAAAATAAACAGGATTGAAATTTGATATATGTCTCAAATAAATTATTGTTAGATGATAATACAATTCTATAAGTCTATATGTTATTCAAATATTTTTTTAAATTAATTTATAATAAATTTATAATCATTATAAATATAAAAAGCACCTATATTAATAATAATAATACCATAAATGATTAACTAATCAATATTTTATTAATAGTTCATTATTAAAATCAAAATTATGGGTGATAAATATTCCATTTTTCTTGAATTTTTTTGTATGGTGGTTTCAATGATTTCACCATAGAATTTTTATCATAACCATTTGATAATTAATCATTTATAATATATCATATTAATTATAAATTTAAAAAATTATAGAAAATAATATACTATGGTGAGGACAAATGAATTGAATTACAATATAGAGACAGTATTCCCTACGTAAGCAAAAGTGATGTTTTCATTTTTTGGTGGATTGTAAGAATAGAAGGAAAATAGAAATTTATCTTTTAATAAGTATAATAATATCATATATAAGAAATATATAATATAAAAATATTCTTATGACCGTTTATTTAGAGGTAAAAGGAAAAAATTAATCACACCGCTTCATGGTGGTGATAGTCCAAACATACGCATGAGTGAGGTTATCATCATTCAAAAAAATGTGTAAAAAAGGAACATAATATTTTATAAATAATAAATTATTATAATGATATAAATATAAAATATTCTCACTAAATAGATCTATATATCCAACATTAATAGGAAGTGTCAAAAAATAATTTTCATTGATCGTGGAGGTTATAGTTTGTACATACACATGATGATGTTTCTATTTACCATTAGAAAGGATGATAAGTTGAAAATAAGATTTTTATTTACATAATTAAATGTCATTATTGTAATTTTAAAAAATTTACCTTGTTAATACAGTTAATTAATATTGGAATGAGGTAAAATAAAAAAATAAACGGATTCGGTGAAGACAATTACCACATCTTTGACATGAACTCTTAGGAATCTCATCTTAAGGATCCTTGAATAGGACTTCTAAAAAGTACAGAACCTCTATAACCATTATAGGTAAGTTTATTATAGATTTTCATAGGTTTTTCTCAATTAAAGATGATCTGGAATGTGTATATAAGAGTGGATAGAATGTTTCCTTTTATATTTATGGTGGGTGTAAATATTGTAAATATTTAAATATTAATATATAATCTGTGTCTAATTAATGTAATATAAATCCCCCATTCCTTATAATCAATTATATGTTGTATAAGGTCTAAATAAACTTATATAATGACATAAAGAGATTTCAATGTTTCATTTTTAATCATATATCTTAGTTTAACCCCCTCATAAAAACATCTATCATTAACCATTGTAACATTGTAAATAGCTTTTAATGATCAGTAATGTAATTATTAATTGTGTATTAGATAATAATTCTACCATGACTGTTATTATTGAACATTTACCATTCACTATAAAACTATAATATTTTTATTATTTTTCAAATAATTATATAAAAGTTTTATAAAATAATGTATCCTCGAAGTCATTTTCATGACCATTTATGTAATTTGACTTTAGAAACATGATGCCAATAATTATCATTGAATTTTATTATTTAAATAAATAAATTCCAATCCTTTTTATTTGTAAATATCTTTAAAAGCATTATATTTTTTAAAAAAATCACTTTTAATATTTTTAAATTTATTTTCCTTTATTTTCAGCCTCTTGGATAATCAATTCATCAAAAATACATAAGACATTTTTGTAATTATAACATTACCAAATAGAAAAATTAATACCATAAGAATAATTTATTCCAACTAAAAAAATAATTTACCTCCATTAATAATATCTTTTCATTATTATGAAAATATATAATTGAAATTAAAATAAATAGAGTGGTATTTTGTAATTATTATTCATATAAAATAATATTAAGATTTTAATCATATGTAACGGGTAAAAAATTCCATTTTTGGGATTTTATTATGATGATGAAATAAATAATGATATAAAATGATAATGAGGATTTTTTTTGAATTATTTAGAATACATATCCTGTATTTTAAACATTGTATAACCAAATTTTCCTTTTACAATGTTGTTAAACCAATAATATTGTTACTATTTATAATGGCCAAAAATTAAGTCAACTTTATAAAATTAAATAGATTAATATTTTTTTAAATAATTATTCTATTTTATAATATTATATTCTAATATGTAGATGGAATTCGTTTAAAAATAATCATGTAAAATGTAATGAACAAAATTTTTAAAATAATTTATTTTTAAGATTAAAACTAAATTTACTTCAATTGATTTCCTTATAAAACAATTTGATGAATGATAAATTATTTTAATGTATATATATTCTTTATATTTTGTTAGAATAATTCATAAATTGTAAAAAACCAATTTTATTTACATAAAACCAAATTGATCACATCAAAATAGTTTTCTTTAGAAAAACATATATTTCAACATTTGAATGATTCTTTTAATTATCTAACATATTTATAAACACTGAATTAATTCTATACAAGTGTAAAAATTATTATTTCAATATTATTATAATATTAATTATTTTTTAAACAATGTATATTTATATGTGTGAAAAATAATATTCAAACAAATCAAATATTCTAGAGCTGGTATTATGATCAAGAATACATTCAATGTTAATTTGGAATAAAAATATAATTTATATTTATTTGAAATACATTATAATTTTTAAAAAAGAATAATTTTTAATCATTTTACACATAAGTTTGTTTTTTTCCTTCATCTCATTAAAAAAATTAATTTTTTTAAAGAGGTAATATATTCTAAAATCTCATGTTGTTAAAGTGTTATAGTATTATACATGGTTGACTTTAAAATTCCCATTTCATTTGAAACATGGTTGTAATATTGATGACAGAGCCCCCATGATGCATTCAAAATTTACAAATAAATCTCGCCATATTTTGAGGTAAGACTTGATGTATTAAATTTTTTTATGTTAAAATGGTTCTACCTATAGGTAAATCATATTATTGTTACATAGAAATAATTCATATTGTGATGATCAAGATAATGAAAATTAAAATTTTGTTTCCATTTGAAAACAATATTTAAATTATAAAAAAAATTATGTTGTAGATATTTAAAAATTTATTCATTTATAACCGATTAATAAATTATAAGTGATATAAAATTAATTAATAAATGCCTATAAATATTTTAATATAAAATATTCATTAAATAATGAATGTTTATATTTTTAATATCATTTAAAATATTATATGGAATGATTAATAGATTAATAATATATACACTTTATTTAATAACCATAAGAATAAAATAATAATTTTTTTATAAATTACTAATAAGTAGCTAATATTTATTTATGAATTTTTCATAATAAAATTATTTTTATTTGTTCAAAATAATGTATATTATTTTGTTAATTATTAAAACAACATCAAAATAATTTTTAAATATTGAATTTGTTAAAAGAATAAATATTACAATGTAAATGGTTTATATGCATATTTTTACATAATTAACCTTGAATGATAATATTTTATTATTCATAAAATATATAAAATAATAAATGAAATTCAATATAATTAATTCGAATGATTTTATGTCTTAATGAATGTAACTTATTTGTATTCAAGATTGTTGAATTTCAAAAATTATTATCCTATTTATAAAACACATAACAGTTTTGTTTATAAATATTTCTATAAATGTTTGTCATCATTAAATATTTGAATTGTTCATACATTATTATTTTATCTAATATTTTATTCATATATGTTAATTTTTATGCTGTGAGAATATTCTATTATTTTTTAATTTTAGGAATTTATTCTCTTTGATTTATACATGTATTTCAAGCTAGTGATAACTCAATAAAATTTCTTTCAGTGGGATGCCCTTGGTCTACATTATTTTAGACCTTCTAAGGCCCTTTGTATCATGTTTATCCTTTTAATAAAAATTGGATGGTTTGATGGATGTGTGTGTATAATGGCCCAGAATCTCTTGGTCCATTAATTTTACAAATTCTAAGTGTTTGGGTGTCCTGGACTCACCGATCAGTTCCACCCATCTGTCTCACAGATCAACTTCACATCTCAGCTTCATTGATCAGCTTCACAGATTAGCTTCACTGATCAGCTTCACAGATCATCTTCATAGATGAGCTTCACTGATTAGCTTCACTAATCATCTTCACTAATCAACTTCACTGATCAGCTTCATAGATCACCTTCACAGATCAATATCACAGATCTTCTTCACTGATCAGTTTCAATGATCAGGTACACAGATCAACATCAATGATCAGCTTCACAGACCAGCTTCACAGATCAGCTTCACATGATCAGTTTCACATATCAGTTTCACCCAATCGGTTTCACCCAAATAGTTTCACAGATCGGTCTCACAGAATCAGTTTCACAGATCGGTTTCACCCAATCAGTTTCACATATCGGTTTCACCAGATCAGTTTCACATATCGGTTTCACCTAATCGTTTTCACATAACAGTTTCACCCAATCAGTTTATCCCAATCGGTTTCACAGATTGGTTTCACCCAATCTGTTTCACACAATCGATTTCACATATCAGTTTCAACCAATCGGTTTCACAGATCTGTTTGAACCAATCGGTTTCACAAATCGGTTTCACCAAATCATTTTCATAGATCAATTTCACCCAATTAGTTTCACATATCTATTTCACATGATTGGTTTCATAGATTGGTTTCACCCTATCAGTTTCCCAAATTGGTTTCACCAAATCTGTTTCAAAAATCGGTTTCACCCAATCGGTTTCACAGATCAGTTTCACCCAATCGGTTTCAAATATCTATATCACCTAATCGGTTTCACATATCATTTTCACCATATTGGTTTCACAGATCGGTTTCACCCAATCGATTTCACAGATCAGTTTCACATAATCGGTTTCACCTAATCGGTTTCACCCAATCAGATTCACAGATCAGTTTCACCCAACTGGTTTCACAGATCGGTTTCTCCCAATTAGTTTCACAAATCGATTTCACCCAATTGGTTTCACGCAATCAGTATCACCCAATCGATTTCACAGATCGGTTTCACCCTATCAGTTTCAGAGATCGGTTTCACCCTATCGGTTTTGGAGATCGATTTCACCCTATCTGTTTCACCCCATCGGTTTTGCAGATCGGTTTCACCCAATCGGTTTCACATATCGTTTTCACCCAATCAGTTACACAGATCCGCTTCACCCAATCAGTTTCACATATCAATTTCACCAAATCATTTTCACCCAGTCGGTTTCACAGATCAGTTTCACCCTATTTGTTTCACATATCGGTTTCACCTACCGATCGACTTCACAAGATCAGCTTCACCGGATCAACTTCACTGGATCATCTTCATATGAGCAGCATCAACCAATCCGCTTTACTGATTAGCTTCATTGGATCAGCTTCATGAGATCAACTTCACGGGATCAGCTAATGGGATCATCTTCACCCAATCAGCTCCACCGATAAGTTTCACCTATCTGTCTCACCAATCAGCCACAAAGGGGCATCTAGGTTTCCATCCCCATTTTTCCTATAATGACACGTTTAAGCCTTTTAAACTTTTTAAAGAGGCTCAAAGTCATTTTTATTTCCATAAACAATGTTTTAATTCCCCTTAGAGTGGAGAGACAATCAACAGACCCGTTTTCCTCTCTTTAAATTAAATCCATTAGCGTAAAGCTATTATAGCCACCCATCAGATGTGAATTATTAAAAAATAATTTATCCTATTGTGTGTAATCATCCAACCTCGTAGTTAATCCATAGTCTTCCTTTAATGCCACTCAATATTTTTCACATTCCTTAACTCTAGGATGTTACCTTTTTATCACACTAGAATTCGTTTCTTCTTCTTAATGGCTAGTTTTCTCCTTTCCTTGCTTTGTTTGGTATCCCCACTCTCGTGGCTAGTGGTGGGCCTTTTCCGGATCCTTTCCTGATCATTCTTGGAGTCCTCTGAGTTCCTCCCTTACAAGTCACGTATCCCCAGTTGTTGGAGCCAGAAGAAAAACATCGATCATTGATCATCCAAGTAGGGATTTTCCTTTGTCTCTCTTTACTGTGCATCATGAATGCTGGGTATGATAATGTTCCTATGTGGATGGATGAAACAGAACCATAACAAAGATTATATATGGTTTTATATAATGAATGGGTGTGTTTGACGATGGTGCGGTACTCTTTTACCTTTACATATATGTTTTGAATTGTATGAGATTATGTCCACTCAAAATCATGGTCATTGGTGGTCCCTTATTTCTCACTAATGAACCTATGTTTTCTGGATATTTATGTGATTGAATGGCTATAACATGGAAACTGGTAAATCACGTAAACTTGGTTGATTAAATGTATGACCAATGAATACGAATCATTGTGTTGTCACCCTAGTTAACCAAATGGAAAGACAGAACTAAATTAATGTCATATTTAAATTTGAAAACTCCCTTGCTCTATTCTGGTGATGTTTACGGTTGATGATTGTGAGGTTACATGGGTTGGTATGGGATCCACTATTGATCAGTTATTGGTTTTTGGACCTAAGGTCATGTGGGTACATATGTTGGGGCTTGGTTTGGTTCTATTACTTTGATGGATCTCAAATATCCCTTTTCTTGTTGTGACTTTACAATAGAACTAGGTGTAAATGCTTAAATTGATGCTTGTCTATTTTTTCTACCTTGGCTTGTTGTTATACCTGTTAGTTTCCTGGTGGTGAAGAATTATCTAAAAAGAATCACATTAATATGAAAACAATAGTGGGTTCAATGGGAAATTGTATTTTAGGAATGAGTTGTGACATGGTTGTGGTTGTGGTGCATCTTATCAATGAATATTAATGAGGGTGTTTGTGTGTGGGATGGTCTTGGAACTCCTAGGTTGGGATGAGTACTTGTTTACCTCTATGTATAATTTAGTTCTTATGTTTCTTATTCGTACCCCACCCAAGTTGAGCATATCATGTCGAACACCCCCATTTCATGGGGGAGGGTGTTTTTGCAAACACTCTTTTGAGTGGCTGGTTATTAGATCCTTTTTTTCTCCCTTCCCCAAGTATCCCAAGACTCTTCAGGTAGGCTGTGATGGCATGAGGTCCATTTTAGCCCAAGATTCATTGGGTAGGGTATGTTGTGGTGGTTGGCCCAGGTGATTGTGGGAATGTATTTTCCAAAGTATCTTCGAGATGAGGCCTATGTGTCTTCGAGCATAGCAATAGTTGTTTGGGCCCAGGTGTCTGGGGGCATGGTTACATGTGTTGGTTGTGGCCTAGGTGTTTGTAGGTAGGATGTGTGGTTGTGGTATCCGAGTTGTGTGCATGTGGGGTATGGCAGTGGGACTCTAACAAGAAAGGAGGGGGAGGTCTAATGAGTAGGATGTATTCAATAACCAGTGGGAAAGTGGTTTAGGGTACCCAAACATCGATGTGTTATTACTATTACCTTAATTGATTTTATTTATTTGGGGAGTGTACCTTGGTGAGGTTTGGGTGTATATTTCCTTACTAGGTGATTTGGTTATCTTTTTTTTCACAGGGAATTAGTATGCCTCCCCACTTGTGAATGAGAGATTTTGGTTTTCTCTACTGAGTATACCTGTATACTCACCCTACATATATAAAACTACTTTTGGGTTTATAGGAAGACTTCGAGGACCTTGTAAGACCCTACCAGTTTGGTCTTTAGGGTAGTTTTTATTGCTGTTTTTCATTACTTGGTACTTTCATTTGGAGTTATCTTTTACTTTTGTAACAATTTTCATTTGGAACATGCATATGGGAATGGTTTATTTTGGCTTTACCTCTACCCCCAGTTTTGGTGTTTTTTGGAATTTTTTATCTTATCTCCCGATTCTAGTAAATAAAAAATGGGTAATTCCTTCCATTTTGTGTGTGATTCTATAACCTTGGTGCTAATCACCGCTCCGAGACCTATTAAAGGTGGGTTTCAGGGTCATTATCTCTCATTTAACTTGAGGAAGTAAGGGTCTGGAAATCCGTTGGCCCTTCCCTCGTCTTGGTGAAGGTGGGTCATGATAGAATGGTATCAGAGGAAGGATTTGAAAGAAAGGATGAATCTTAGGGTTATGCACAGTAAGGATTGCATGGGATGGTAGGGAAATAGTGGTGGGAAATCATGGTGTAGGAAATAGGCCCTAGAAAATTGGCTAGGATGGAGGATTTTAGGCCTCCCGTGATCTGATACAAGGACTGGGGACCTATCGAATGACCAAGTGAGGCTACATTGATTATAGGATATAGACCCTAGTAAAGGTACATGCATCATAATGACATGTGTTCTTGTGTGTTCTAGGTTTTTTAGGAATTTAAAAAATAGTCAAAGAAAAATTTAAAAGAAATTTTCTATACTACTTGGGCTTAGGCATTCCATGTTTACTTTGCAGCTATGGAACCCAGACAATGACCCTTGGTAGTGGCGGTGATCAAGGCCCAGGAAGATGTTTTGGCTGATCATCAGAGGGCTGATCGAGAGGATGAGGATGACCAGTGGAAGAGGATGCTTCGTGCCTTTCAGCGAAAACCCCTTGGGGAGTACGAGGGCATAGTCTCGGACATGGAGACAGGGAGCTGGCTCGAAGAGCTAGTTATAGATTTCTGCTTGATCTGGGCTCCAACAGAGTACTATGTTCTTCTGGTTGTAAGCTAGATGATGGGAGTGGCCCGTCAGTGGTGGACACTCTATTCTGGGGAGAAGAGGGGGGCCTAAGTTTGATAGATTGACTTCAAGAGTGAATTATGGGTAGAATTCCTTTTTTCCATGATGAAGGTAGAGAAGAGGCAAGAGCTACTCTCCCTCCAGTATGGGATAATGTCAGTGAGGGAGTTGGGAATCAATTTCAAGGATCTCCTTCGTTTTTCTCCAAACCTTTTTCTAGATGATGAGACTTGGGAGAGACTTTTACAGGAGGCACTCTGACCTTCCCTTTGGTATTTTGATACTCCCTTCACCCTATCGATGTACCTGGAGTTCCAAAGCAAGGTTGAAGTGGTGGAGAGGATTAAATAATTGGGAGGTGTTCCACGAGAGGGGATCCATTTGGGTTCAGCAAAGGGGAAGACTGTCAGCAGTACCCCTTAAGCATCAGGTCCTTTTTGGTTTTGTTTAGTGGGGAGTAGGCACCAATAGTTCCAGTTTCAAACTATCGGTCCCCTCCCTTCCCATGCAGGCTCAGGACAGAGGTGATTCATCTATGGAAGCCATGGGAACCTTCAGAATCAGTTCCTGGACTGAGTGTAGTACAATAAGGGTGGGAATGTTTAGCACCCACCTTAGCAGTTGTAGTTTCTAGCCTAGACCTTTCAGTAACAACTGCAAGGACAGTGAGCTCCCGCTCCACTGAGACCAGATGTTGTAGGAGGAGGTCGACCCCTGGGTTCTCCTCAAGGACCACGACTAGGGAATAGTCTTGGAGATGACTGATATCTGAGGGGAAGAGGAGCTGGGTGTGGTTAGTTTCTCGCCGCAGAGGAAATAGTTCCAGCAGGCTCAGATGTTTTTCGAGGCAATATCAACTTGTTTAGCACTCTTGAATGCGCCTTGTCTGATTCAAGAGCTTCACACTCTTTTATTACACCCAGTCTTGCCCATTCCTTGGGACTAGACATAGAGAGACTCTCCATTCCCTTGGTGATGAGTACACCAATTTGGGGTCTTACCAGCCTCTTTGATGTTTTTCGAGGATGAAGACTGATGTTAGGGCCACATCAATCAAGTGGGGATCCCATTCTGCTACAAATACAGCCATACGATGTCATCCATGGCATCGAATGACTGTTTTTTGTGCATGATGTTATTGAATGCTTCTGAATAAGATTCATGATCTCTTATGAGTATGGAAAGCATGTGGCATTTTTTGGAAAACAGAGTTGTCAGGATGGGAGATGGAGTGTTGAGCCTCTTTTATCTAAGTTGGCCGAGCTCAGTAGAATCAGCAGATCTAGAGATGATGGATGTTCTGATTGTTTTCAGAGAGTTCCTGGACGTTTTTCCTGAGGAGGTTGTGACTCTACCCCCTCGACGTGATGTTGAGATCGGTATAGACTTACATCCCAGTGCTCCTCTGATTTCGATAGATTGTTATCGGATGGTGCCTTCCGAGTTACGGGAGTTGCGGATTCATATTTACAAGATGATGAAAAGGGGTTTTTTACCCAGTGTGTCGCCATGGAGTGCTACTGTCTTACTGGTGAAGAAGGAAGATAATTGTATCAGGATATTCATAGACTACCAGAGATAGAATTCAGTAATAGTCAAGAACTGATACTCTCTCCCAAGGATAGACGATCTCTTTGACTAGATGAGGGGAGTAGTTTGGTTCTCTATGATCAATCTACAGTCCGGGTATCACCAATTAAGGGTGAAGGGTAATTATATCCTGAAGACTGCTTTCAGGGGAATGTATGTGCACTTTGTGTTCGTAGTCATGTTGGTCTGTGTTACGAATGCTCCTGATGTGTTCATGGTATCCTGAATGCTATTTTCCATGAGTTTCTGGACCGGTTCATCATTGTGTTCATCGATGAAATTTTGTTCTACTCATGATCATAGGAGGAACATACAAATCACCTTAGGATTGTCTTGGAGATCCTTCGATATCTCTATGTCTATGAGAAATTTTCCAAGTGCAAGTTCATAACATGAGAAGTGTATATTTTTGGACACACGGTGGCTTAGAAAGTGGTAGCAGTTGATCCATCAAAGGTTGAAGTAGTTTTTTATTGGGAAGAACCTAAGAATGTGACAGAGATTCGTAGTTTTCTAGGTATGGAAGGATATTATCGGAGGTTCGTAGCCAACTTATCTCAAGTTGCAACTCCTCTGATAGATTTGAACAGAAAGGACCAGGACTTCGTATAAAGTGAGCAGTTTTGGACAGATTTTATCAATCTAAATGAAAGGTTAGTTAGTGCTCTAGTGCTCAGGTTTCTAAATGAAGGGGTGTTGTATGAGGTATTTTGTGATGCTTCGGGACTTGGACTAGGGAGTGTGTTTTTTCAGTAGTGGGGAGTGATGTCTTATGGGTCTAGGAAGTTCTGTTCTCAGGGGCATAACTATGCCACCAAAGACCTAGAACATTCAGTAGTAGTGTTCGAATTGAATTTGTGTCAGCATTACCTCAACATGGAGCACATTGTGGTATTTATGGATCAGAAGAGTTTGAGGCATATCTTTACCCAGTGAGACCTGAACTTGTGACAATGAAGGTGGATAGAGTTTCTTCAGGGCTACAACTTCGTTATCTCTTACATTGAAATTAAGGGGAACATTTAGGATGGTGCCTTGAGTAGAAAGTCACAGAGGGAATCTATTTATGAATATGTGGATGCATGGAAGGAAATGGAGGAGTTGGCTGCCCTACAGATGGATGCATGGGTGGATGGTGGTAGAGGTTGTCTGTTTCAAATGACAATGTAGTCCTCTCTGTTTTGGAAGGTAGAGGAGTCTCATTGGGGAGACATATAGAGTGAAGTGATGCATGATCGGGTAATCCAAGGCAATGTTATTGAAGGGTGGTCAGCGGATGGTAAGAATCATATTCTTTTTCAAGGGAAGTTGTTTGTTCTAGAGGTGATTCACGAGAGATTTATTTATAAGTTACATAAATCACTCATAGTGGTACATCATGGTGTTTCCATGTTATATTGAGGCCTAAGGGAACAGTTTTGGTGGCCAAGGGTAAAACGGGTAGTGGCAGAGTGCGTGGAATGGTTCCTGGGGTGTTAGTAGGTGAAGGTTGAACACCATATCCCAAGAGGATTGTTGCAGCCTTTAGATGTCCCCGAGTTTAAGTGGGATGACATCTCGAAGGATTTCATCCCAAGACTACCTAGGGTTCTAGGAGGCTATGATGCTATCTGGGTAGTGGTAGATTAGCTGACGAAATTATCTTACTTCCTGGAAATCATGGAGTCAAGACCGTTTGATTCCTTAGCATAGAGATATGGGGACAAGGTGGTGTGGTTGCATGGAGATCCAAGGTCCACATTCTTGGATATGGATTCACGGTTTACCTCATGAGTTGTCAGGGGATTGCAATATGATTTTTGCACCCAACTACGTCTTAGAATTTCTTTCCACCCCCAGACAGATGTGAAGACTGAGAAAACCATCTATACATTGGAGGATATGCTATAGGCATGTGTTTTGGACTTCAGGGGATCATGGGAATGACATTTCACCTTAGTAGAGTTTCCCTACAATAATTGCTATCACTCTAAAGTTCTCGTGGAACTGTTTGAAGCCTTGTATGGGAGTTTGTGTCGTCTGCCTATGTGTTGGACCAAGGACGGTGAGGCAGGTGTTCTTGGCCCATAGGTAGTGCAGAGCACGACGTAGAAGGTTTATCTTGTGAGTGAGGGAATGAAGGCAGTCCAGTATCGGCATAAGTCGAATGATGATCGTAGGAGGAGGCCCTTGGAGTTAGAGGTTGGAGACCTTGTGGTCTTGATGTTTTCCCCCTGATGTGGGCAGAAAAGTTCAAAAAGGGAAGACAAGCTCTCTCCTATGTTCATTAGGCCTTTCAATGTGTTGGGATGAATCGGTAAGGTGGAATATTTGTTGGTGTTTCTACCTCATTTGGAAAAGATACACTATGTTTTCCACGTCTCTCTGCTTCATTGGTGTCTACACGATGACTCACATGTCATTGACTGTGGTGAGTTGGATATAGGGGACGATTCTACATTCATGGAGCGACCAGTGGTGATCAAAGATCAAAAGGAGAAAGTGCTTTGTGGATGAACTGTAACTTTGGTTCATTTGTTGTGGAGGCACGGTAGCCTTAAGAAGAGTACATGGGAGCGAGAAGCTCAAATGTGTGTCCAGTACCAAAATATGTTTTGAGTTGCTATTCTGAGACATCCATGTTGTTCTTGTTTTCATGACCTGTTGGGATGTAACGATGACCTAGATATTTTTTGAGATGATTTATTTCCCTACGCTGTCAATGTATATGAAAAGTCTGGATATGTGGGGAAGGGAGAAACCGCTTCCTAATCAAGATGCATCAGCGCATATGTGATTAAACCCGTGTGGGTGAGTCAGTGCTTCCCAAAGTAGATAGTATCTTGACATGGTGGAAGGAACTCTCTTATCTATGTATTGGGGAAATTTGATCCTTAGGTTTATTATGGTTGTTTGGGGTGGTTTTTCCCTGATAGGTATCTTCTGGAATGGTTTTTACAGTTACTCTTGTATTATCGAGGGTGAGAATAATTTTGGAGAGGTATTTTAAGTAATGTCCCAGACCCTCCTAGTCCATTACTTTTCAAAATTATTAGTCTTGGGGTCTCCTCAAATCACTGATCAGTTCCACCCATCTGTATCACAAATCAGCATCACATATCAACTTCACTGATCAGCTTCACTGATGAGGTTCACTGATCAGCTTCACAGATCAGCTTCACAAATGAGCTTCACTGATCAACTTCACTGATCGGGTTCACTTATTAGCTTCACTTATCAGCTTCACATATCAGCTTCATTGATTAGCTTCACATAACAGCTTCACTGATCAACTTCATAGATCAACTTCACAGATGATATTCACTGATCAGGTTCACTGACCAGCTTCACTGATCTGCTTTACTTATCAGCTTCACTTATCTTCTTCACTCATCAGCTTCACTGATCTTCTTCATTGATCAGCTTCACTGGTCATCTTGAAAAATCAACTTCACAGATTAGCTTCACGTAATCAGTTTCACAAATCGGTTTCTCCCAATCAGTTTCACCCAATAGGTTTCACAAATTAGTTTCACCCCATCGGTTTCCCGCAATAGGTTTCACAGTATGGTTTCACCCAATAGGTTTCATAGATCTGTTTCACCCAATCAGTTTCAAAGATCAGTTTCACCAAATCGGTTTCACATTTCAGTATCACCCAATCGGTTTCATAGATCGGTTTCGTCCAAATGGTTTCACTCAATTGGTTTCATAGATTTGTTTAACCCAATCATTTTCACAGATCGGTTTGACCCAATCGGTTTAACAGATTGGTTTCACCCAATAAATTTCACAGATTTGTTTCTCCCAATCGGTTTCACAGATTTGTTTCACCCAATCGGTTTCACCAAATCAATTTCATAGATCAGTTTCACCCAATCGGTTTCACATATCAGTTTTACCCAATCAGTTTTACATAACGGTTTCACCCAATCGGACTCACAGATACGTTTCACCCAATCAGTTTCACAGATCAATTTCATCCAATTTGTTTCACAGATCAGTTTCACCCAATTGGTTTCACATATAACATTCACCCAATTGGTTTCACATATAATTTTCACCCAATCGGTTTCACAAATCAGTTCCACCCACGGATCAGTTTCACTAGATTAGGTTCATTGGATCAGCTTCACGTGATCAGCTTCATCGGATCAGATTCAAAGGATCAACTTCATGTAATCAGCTTCACTGATCAGCTTCATGGGATCATCTTCATGGGATCAACTTCATGGGATCAACTTCAGGGGATCAGCTTCACCTAATCAGCTCCACCAATTGGTTTCCCCTATTAGTTTCACTAATCGGCCACAGAGGGGTTTTGGGGTTTCCTTCACCATTTGTCATGTAACACTACTTCTAAGATTTTTAACCTTTTTAAAGTGGTTCCAATCCATTTTTTCTCCATGGACAACATTTTAAATCCCCTAGGAGTGCAAAGAACCTCAACAGACATGTTTTCCTCTCATTAAATGAAATATTTTAGCACACAACTATTATGTCCACTACTCTAATGTGAATTATTAAATAATAATTAATCCCATTATGTGTAATCGTACAACCTCGTGATGAAACCACAATAATCCTTTAAATATGCTCATGTTTTTTCATATGTCGTAACTCCACAATATCCCCTTTTTATTGCACTATAATTCTTTCCTTCTTCTTCTTGGCTGGTTTCCTCCTTTCCTTGGTGTGTTTGGTGTCCCCTTTCCTGAGGCTAGTAATGCACCATTTCCAGACCCATTCCTGCTCATTCATGGAGTCCTCCGACTCCCCCCCTACAAGTCGTGAATCCTTAGTTGTTGGCGTCAATAGAAAATCATCGATCATTGATCATCCAAGTAGGTTTTTTCCTTCGTCTCTCTCTACTATGCATCATGTGTGGCGGGTATGAAAACGTTCTTACATGGAAGGTTGAAACCAAACCATAACGAAGATAATAAAGGGTTTTAAGGAATGAAGGGGTGTGTTTGACGATGTTGTGATACTCTTTTACCTTTACTTATATGTTGCGAATTGTATGGGATTTTGTCCACAGAAAATCATTGTTGTTGGTGGTCTCTTCCTGCCCACAAATGAATCTCTGTTTTCTGGATATTTATGTGATTGAATGTATGTAACGTGGAAACTAGTGAATCATGTAAACTCTGTTGATTAAATGGATTCCCAATAAATAAGAATTCATGTGTGGTCAACCCAGTTAACTAAACGGAAAGAAGGAACTATATTGATTGCATATTTAAATTTGAAAACTCTCTTGCTCTATTCTGGTGATCTTTACGGTTGATGTGACATGGGTGTAGATGGGATACCCTATTGGGAACTCGTTGGTTTGTGTACCAAAGGACTTGTGGGGATGTATGTTGGGTCTTGGTTTGGTTCTAGAACTTTTATGGATCTCACATATCCCTTTCGTTGTTGTGACATTACAAGAGAATCAGTTGTGAGTGCTTAAATTGATGCTTGACTATTTTCCTTCATTGGCTTGTAGCTATATCTATTAGTTGCCTAGTGGTGAAGAATTATCTAAATGGAATCACTTGAATATGAATAAAATATTGGGTTTAATAGGGAATTGTTTTCTAGGAATGAGTTGTGACATGGTTGTGGTTGTGGTTCTTCTTGTGAATAAATAATAAGGAGGGTGTTTTTGTGTGGGATGGTCTTGGAACCCCTAGGTTGGGATGAGTTCTTTTTTACCTATATGTATAATTTAGTTCCTATGTTTTTTATTTTCACCCATCCCAAGTTAAGCACTTCATTCCGAACACCCCCATTTCATGGGGGAGGTTGTTTTTTTCCAACAATCTTATGAGCGGGTGGATATTAGGGGCTTTTCTTCTCCCTTCCCCGAGTAGCCCAAGAATCTTCGGGAAGCTGTGATGGCCTAAGGTCCATTTAAGCCCATGATCCATTGGGAAGGGTACGTTGTGGTGGTTGGACCAGGTGAGTATGGGTGGGTAGTTTCCCAAGTGTCTTTGGAATGAGGCCCAGGTGTCTTCTGGACGTAGCAGTAGTTGTTTGGGACAAGGTTTCTGCAGATGTGGTTACATGTCGTTATTGTTGCCCATGTGTTTGTGGGAAGGATGTGTGGTTGTGGTAGCCTAGGTGTGTGCGGGCAGAGTATGGCAGCGAGACTGTGGTGAGAATGGAGGGGGGGGGGTCTAATGCGTGGTATGTCTTCAATAACCAATGGGAATGTGGTGCGAGGTACCCAAACATCAATGTGTTATTACAATTACCTTATATGACTTGCATTATTTTGTGAGTGTGCCTTGGTGAGATTTGGGTTGATTGTTCCTTGGTAGGCTCTTTGGTTATCTCCTTTCTTATGGGGAATTAGTATGCCTCCCCACATGTGCACAAGATATTTTTGTTTTCCCAACTGAGTATATTGGTACACTCACCTGACGTATATAAAACTACTTTTAGATTTCCAGGAAGTCTTTGAGGACCATGATGGACTCTACTAGTTCATACTTTGGGGCAGTCGCTATTGCTTTTTTTCTTTTCTTGGTACGTTCTATTGGAGTTATATTATACTTTTGTAGCACATACTTTTGTGAACATGCATATGGGAATGGTTTATTTTGGATTTTCCTCTACCCCCAATATTTGGTGTTTTTTTGGATTTACTATATTTTCTCATAATATAACCAAATAAAAATATGGTAATGCCTTCCATTTTCTGTTTGATTCTATACACATGTTGTTATTCACCACTTCCGGGACAATTGAATGTGGGTTTTGGGGGTCATTATCTCTCCTTCAACTTGAGGAATGAAGGGTCAGGATATCCACTATCCCTTCCCTCATCATGGTGAAGGAGGGTTGTGACACTATCACTCTTGGATTACTCAAGTATAGATTATAAATATCATATAACTCAAAACCCTTTCATGAATTGATTATGATTATTAATCATACAACTTATTTTAGCAGGTATAAATATTTTATTGACCGATATTTTTTTGAGTAACCAAAACTTTTGGCCTATGAAAAAAATCTCAGATCAATATGGATTAAAAATGTTGATTTGGTTGATGATATATGATTCCAAAATTAATTCAATAAACCCAGGGATAAACAGTGGAATAAATATTAGATAATATGGTGGGATTACATTCTATTCAAATAATTCTTGTTAGATTATATCTAAAGTGGGACACTACATGACCTCAATCATCCAACCTAGTATATTTCATAATGTTAAGTTAACCCTAAATTATATTATGTATAGAATGAATGTAATGGGTTACATTGGATCTTCCTTGGGAAGGATATAAAATAGTATAGTGACATTGTATTTTCTATTTTTAACGTGTTCTTAAGGTCAATTTTTATTTACACATAGTAGAAAATCTATTGGGAAGGTTATCAAGCAATATATTTGAGTGTATTTATATAGTATATATTACAAAGTGTTTTCTAGTAAATTATAAAAGAGTCATATTTTATTTAATTGTGGTTTTTTGATATAAATAACTAATTATTTTGAGAAACTCCTTAGTTGGATCATTTCTTTGTGAATTATTGATCACAATACAATAATTTATATTATATACATTACAGGGGTTCATCACCTTATTGGGGGAATAACCAATACATTCCATTAATAAAACATTATAGTAATATAATAGAACATTTTATTATTGATAAATAGAAAAATATCCATCTATAATTTCCATTAAATCATGGGAAAGGATAAATGTTGTGTTAGTAACTTTATTGACTAGTACTGTTATTTTCAAATAGTTCTCAAACATTAAAGATCATTCCATTTGCTAATACAATCGGTTCATATGAATAAAATTTGCAATTATATTCAAGAAAATGATTTAAATACATATGATAAGAATCTCTATTTGGCATAATAATTTTTTAAAGGTATGATTGTTACCAAAGATTTAATTTTTAAAATGAATCATTAGGAATCAAATCCATATCAAATGATATACTACTAGAAAATGTGTTATTAGGATGCAAATAGAAATTAATAATATAAAGTGTCAAAATAAGATTATATTTGAGAAATGAATCATGGAACCCAATTCTCTTTGTATATAATCATTATTCTTTTAGATCAATGATAGAAATTGGCTATGATTACCTTTTCATGTTTAATTATCTATAAATATCAATTTTCAATCATTATCAAAAATATTTTGGTCATTTTTTGTGACTTATAACAATAATGAACTCTATAATCAATTAACTAATCTCATAAATATGTTTAGGATAATACAGAATGGCATGTGAGGTCAACTCTTGAGTATCATGTTTAGAGAATAAAAAGTGAAAGTTAAATGTTTTTGATAGAATATAAAAATAGGTATTTGGGGAAAGTTGAATATCTAATGTTAAGACAAAAAACCAAAAAGTAGAAAACTTTTTTCATTCCGGAAAATTTTTCCATTAGAGAAAAAAATATATATTCTATAAATGGTTGGAAGAATCAATTTTAGGAGTCCCCATATATTATACTTCTGATAGAGTGTAAATATATTATTTTATAAGATATATGATATCATATGTATGTTTTAAATATGTTATAAATATATAATTGGGAATTGTAAGAGAAATAATTAGAGATTGGGGGTATGATGTTTTCTTTGATTAATAGAGTAAAGAAGCTCATAAATTCAGGACATGGAAATAGCAATCTTTGATAAACATGTTATGTATTGTGAATTTATCCCATTTTCTATTGTGAGGAATGTTTTCAAAATAATTTAGTAATTGAAATATGGTAGGATCTATTGATATAGATAGTAATGACTGGTTTAATTATACATAATGCTTTATTAGATACTATTAATGTGTTATTACAATAAGGTAAATCATATTCATATTATATCAATTAATTTTACAAAAAAATATATTAATTCATTAACATTTTAAATTATGTTCTAAATATATTGAGAATATTTGGAAAGTTCGTACAATGATTATATTCTAAGTGATTTATAAACTGAAAAAGAGGGAAAAAATCATAAAAAATGAAGAAATATTGGTCGAAAATATCCAAAATGTTTACAAGGAATTCATTCAGATCATTAAATCCCAAGACTATATTGAAGGAGGATTAATAATAATATTTTATTTTATTATCCATAATACGTAACATTTCATAAGAAACGCTATGGAATTCCCATGTTTATAATAGGTGTTATAAAAAATAATTTGTTAATTATGAAGAATATGTGAAATTGAATTTATATTTTATATATTTTTTAATTATATTATAGTTCAAAATCATTAAGTGAATTTTGTGATCTTTTATTTTATATTCATCCGAAAAATAAAACAATGTAACTAGATCATTTATTTGAAAGTAATGGAATTTTTGAGGCTCATATCAATCTATGTAAAGGATTTCTATCATCATCTCATTTTTCCAATAGGAGAAATAGATAACTATCAATGAGTTTCTTTAGAAAAACATTATATGAATAGTTATATATATATGGTATATTTAATTCTATAAAATATATATTAAATGAAAAATAAAAAAATGTTCTATATATTATAATTTTTTTGTCTTTATTTTTTCTAAATAAGATGGAATGTGCACAAAAAAACAACTACATGTATATTTTTATAAAAAACTAAAAAAAGATCCAAAAATAAAGAATACCTTATAGAATATTTAGTTTGTTTGTTATATATTCCCATAAAGAGAAAATTAATATTATCTCTTAAACACAAAGAATTTTTTATATCAATCAAATATATTCTAGTTAGAATAAAATGTCTATGATCCTAGTGAGAGTTTATTTCTACCTAAATAATTCAATGGTTATTGAATAATGGATAATACCATTCTATTATTAATGTGATAATTCATATGATAACCTATAAAAATTAGGTTAAGGTGGTAAGTAATTAATTTTAATAAGTAAATTATATAAGGTATATTTCAATGAAAAGGTTTTCTAGAATGGTTCCAAGCATGATGATTATAAACCTAGAAACTGTTTATATTGGAATGATAAGTTTACTTATTTAACTATGATGTTATGAAGTTAGGTAAATATAATATCTTGAAAGAGTATAGTTTTTAGAATATAAATCCAAAATCTAAACATTAATCAAAATATCTTAATTGATATGTTTAACTCATTAAATTAGTTTAGTGGTAAGGTTTTCTAATAAGGTCATATTACAATGTCATATAAATTATATATAGAATTAATGAATTAAAAAACCCTCAAATGGAAACATAAATATGAACTCTCTGACATTTTATTACATATGAAACGATTGACATGGGCTTATTTTGCGTTTGTTAAGGGTTCAAAAAAGGTTTATGAATATTTAAATGTATAAAATAAGTGTTATAATATACATAATCATTGTTTGTTATGGCTTTCATGAATTTATATATAATATAAATTTTTCTTGAAGTTTAATGATAATTTAACTCCTAATGTACCAGTTTAAGTTATACCTATATGATTTTATCATGGATTATTAAAATTTATAGTGAAATTTTAAGGATACTATGAGAATTATTATTTAATATAGATACATAATATGACTATTTTGTAGAAAAATATGTTTTTATGAATAATGTGATCCATTATTTATAGTAAATAGGGTAATACAAAATGTATTTTTTTTATTTTATTGGATTTTGGTTCACATTTCCCTACCCATAAAAAAAGGAATGGTGAGATAACTAGAATGATAAATATTATATATTAATATACTACTTATTCTAGTCTATATGTTTCCATATTTAAATCATAGGTGTTTAGGATTTTTATTAATCATGCTTTTTGTTGGAGCATAACCAAGAAATGGTTTACCCTACTATATAATGAGCGTAAAATAGGATTCCTTGATTTTTGTAGATTCACAATTGTGCATGAACATGCATAATGTACACATGATGTATTTATGTTTTTGGATGAGGGAAATGTGATGTTCCCATCAATAAAAATGAATGACTTGTGTTTTATTCATCATGAAATTAAGTATATAAATAGATAATATTGAAATTTTGAGTTGGATGTATGGAATTTACATTATTCATATCCCATGGTCGATAGATGTATTAGAAAAAATTTATAATATGAGAATTTATTTTTAAATATGATTTATACTAGTGGGAATAGTTATAGAGATACATTTATTTATCGATATCGTATTAGATAGCTTTTTAGACTCCGTAACAATGATTCTTTTCTAGTGTAATCTCTTTACATAAATTTATGAATCAGTTTATTAATATTTTTTATTTTTTATATATTTTAATGTGGTTTTACACATTATGGTTGAGTAAATGGAAATTTATATTGACATAGGGATATAATATAAAAGCATTTCAGTTTTTATAAAAAAAATTGATTGATATTCATCATGTATTACGTAGAAGGTTATATATGGTGATGTCAATAGTGTCATTCCAAAATTTAATTATATGATTTAGAAAAATATAATTTTATTAGGTTTCACAAGTTATTTTATATGATATAATATAATATTAAATGAAAAAATACTTTTCAGGCTTTTCTATATGTATTATATTAGGGTTGATGAACAAAAACCTGTCTATATATTACATGGTATTTTTTCATATGCATGAAAATTATGATTTTTATGCATAATGTTTCATATAATTATATATAATATATGATATAAAGAATGTATGTATACTCCAAATCCTCTCCCATTCTTCCTATCCTTAATTAATGATTTAGATTATATTTATTAAACTTGTGTAGAATCTATAAAACATGTGGTTCTAGAATTGTAAAATGAATTAACTCCTTTCATATACGACATGACATAATTTTAAAGAATAAACGGACCACCATCAAGAGTATAGTGACTCGGATGTTTTATAAATAGATATCACATCATTATAGATTAATATTTATTACATAACATAATGATCTACACTAGAACCAATAAGGTCTAGTTCCATTGGAAACAACGACACATAAAAAACTAGTTTATAAATGATCTAATTTATCTCCCACTGAGATCTTCATAACCAGTAACCATATTATACATATCATAATTTGTATCTTTCCTCATAACCTGGGGAAAGAAAAAATAATAAATGATGATCTTATATTCTAAGTATGAATATATTACACTGATATCATTGATCACATAGACATAACATGAACGTGAAGACATAGTAACATGATTGTAACATTAGAAAATAATATCCTGTATTTTTTAAATCATAATATTATATTCTATAATAAATCGTTGTATTTTATAAGACATTAATTATAAAGAAATGAAAGAACATGATCCCAAAGGGAATAACATTAGAAGAATAAATAAGTTTATGGTATATACATAATCATAAGAAAACATTTCTGTAGTAGTCATGGCTTATTGCAAGGACTAATATATTGGAATCGGTCCACTCCCCAAAACCTCATAGTCACTTCTAAAACTATTATAGAGGGAAAATTTCCATTTTTAAAAAGGTTAACATGTCATTCCATTCTTATTTATCTAAAGAGATGTGAATATTTAAAGAATTCCTTAGAGGGAAATTTTTTTTACTACCCACCCTTTATTTTGAAATATGTAATATCCTTGGTTATAATGTAAAAACTATCCATGTATATAATATTTCCATTGTCCTTATTTATAACATAACCACCATACTTGGTTATAACGTAACCACCATACATGGTTGTATAGTAACCACTAATATAGAATTAAAACCATAAATATGTGTCTCTCATAATCCTAAAAAATTTATCACATCATCACATCACAACACATTAAAATAAAAAAATACTAATAAACATTTCATCCATTCAACATTTTATAACCCATGAAGAATAAATATTTTTCATTAACATGTCGTGAAGATGATAATTAACCACCCATACAATGAATAAATATTATTTGATTATATCACATCCCTATAAAACAAAATTAACATAAAATCATATTTCCATATATGAAACTTTCATTGAAATATCATTGAAATATTTCTTGAATAAAATGACATTTCCATTTGGAATGTCACATTTTAAAACACAATTATTTACACAATATTATGGAAAACATTCATTGAAAAGAACCTTGGTAACATGAATTAAAGCACCAAAACATGTAGTGGTCATGATGTTAGGTATAAGGACCTTGCATTATGCATTACATAATCTTGAGTTTTATGTCATGGATTAATTATATTTCATTTTAGGATATTTCTAGGTTTTGAGTTTTATATAATTTGTCCATAAAAAAACATAAATAAAATTACTACTAATCGGAAAAATTTAATTAGTATCATTTTTTACCATAATATAAAATATTTAAAATTAATAATGAATTATTTTCAGGGAAAAAATCCAGGACTTTCAACATGAATTATTAATTTCCCTTACATATCATTAAACCCTATATTTTTTTTTAAACCTGGGATAAGAAAAAAATATATCATTATGAGATATAAAAAGAAAAAAACAAGAATTTTAGTAAAAACATGAAAACCAATGAAAAATTTACCTTTTCATATATTTTCTTTTAGTGAAAGAAATAATATATATTCATAAGAAAACAAACACACATTTTTTCAAAGAAATCAATTAAAAACGATAGAAATAAATTAAAACTCCTTTTATGTTACATAGATCTTTATATTCATAAAACCCTTTGAAAACCATTTTATTTGAAATAAACATATGGTTTAATTCTTATATAATCATTACTCAACTCATTATAGATCTATAATGGGGCCCACCATTTATATACGCTATATCTGGATCACCCGTTTCTCACAAGCTATGATCGGGCTCAACCCTTCAAATAAGTTACACTAGGATGACCCATAAGGTATAATGGGGAAAAAACCTTCGTAGAAGCTATGTTAGGCACACCCAATTCATATAATTTTCATTTAAAATCATGAATAAAAATATTTCTTCATAAAACCCTTTGAAAAGCCCTTTAAAAATCAAATGTAAAACACTTTTTTATAAAAAGATCTTTTTATTTTAAGAAATAATATCCAATTCAAAAATAACCAAAAAAGGAATGGTTGATTATTTAAAGAAAACATGAATTATTTCATGGGAATATAGAAATAAAACACCAGTCATGATGGAAATAAATTCATAGTCATTGTGTGTGTTAAGAATAGAAGATTTCGTTTTTCATTTGTTAATACATTCCATATAAATTACTAAAATATGAATCTTTTTTAAAACCCATTTAAATAAAATAAAATGGATATAAAATTTAAATTATAGATATTTTATTTTAATTTAAAAAATTAACAAAATCATTTAAAAAAATATGGACATGGAAGATAAATAGTTATAAAAAATTATTAAGAGATGATTTTCTTTAAAAATAAATGTCCCTTATCACCTTGGAAACAATTGAATCACTAGATCAATTAAGAATATAATTAAAAAAATGTTCAATATCAATATAATTGATAAATTATTGATAAAACATGTAAAATGGGTCGTATATACACCTCATAGATGAATATGAATCATAAAATCAAAGAATTCCTCAATGAAGAGAAATTGATACGAAGTCCCTAACCTTGAGTCTGATTTGTCACGTGAGTTTTTATCTTCTTGAATAATAATCATTTTTTAATTATTTAATTTCCTGAGAACATTTTTTATGGTTATTATTAATTATATTACACATATTAAAAATTTATATATAATTAATTAATCATTTAAATTTATTTTGGGTGGTTTGACTATATTCACCTTATTTATCAAAAATTACATTGGTTGGTTGACTATGGTCAAAGAGTACACAATTTTAAAATTACCAAAATAATAATCATAAAATATTATCATATTTATATATCAATTATACATTAAAACCCAATCAAGAATGATGGTTATGAAAAATGAACTAACGTTACAATCCAAGAGACGTAGGTCGTACATACACATGAGTAACATTTCCCAATTTCAATGATCATTATGGAAATAGGTAAGTAATATTTTATCCTAAAAAAAATATAAACATATATTAAATAACATTTTATTTTATTATATATACTTATATATATCATTCATTTTATTTTCTGTGAAATAAGAGTCACACCGCTTCAAAGAGGTATAAGTCTACATGTACACAAATGGCGTTATCATTAAAAAAGGTAAAAAATGATATATTATATTTAAATAATTATAAATATTTTATGAATACCATATATTCTTAATTTATATCATAAATTATTTTATAATTAACCTTATTTCATTCAATATGACACATTAGTGAGAAATGATTCACATCACTTCGCAAGGCGGTAGTTCTTTGTACACATGAGAAATGTAATCTTAATCCTTAAAGAATTGAATGTAAAATGGTATATATGATATAATGACTCAAAAGTTATAATTATATTGTAAATATTAATTATAAACATTATATACTTCATCATACCCAATAGTGAGTGGTGGTAATGGTAAAAATGAATGACATTAGTTAACAAGGTGGTAGATCTTTGTACACACGATTGATGATTTTGTAACCCATTTGATGGTATTTTTTGGCCTACAGGTCATACACATAACATCAAAACATATAATTATATGGAATGAAATATGGTTATTGTATCACCATGGTATGAAAATAATTTAAGGATGTAGAGAAAGAAATAATATAAAAATGATTGATGAATAACATTACATATTCTTCAGGTATCATCCATTGAATTGCACTACCTTGGTTTGATTTAATCTAAGAATAAGTCTTATAGGATGAGATTGTGGAAGTTTCAATTTCATGTTTAATGGTCTTTTATGATCCAAATTCCTTGATAAGTGCGATTAATTGAGGTGAGTGAGTAGACTTTTATACTTGAGATGGATTTTTGTTCTTGTAAATTCTCAAATGTATTCACTATTGAGAGGTCAAAATTTTTCATGTGGCTCCATTATTGATAGTTAATGGGATATATGAATTATATGGTCGATAAAAACCTCCAGAATCCAATAAAACACCTGTTTTAATTTTTTTTACTTAAATATTATGTTTTTATATTTTTTCATTTTGGGGTTTCATTATGGTAACTAGTTATCTAACTTATGTAATTTATGCCTTAAGACTAGATTAAAGTAATATTATTTAGATAAGTTGTACAATATTATTCTATATATTAAATACAATTAAGTTAATAAAAATTCGTTGTTTTTTGAAAATTAGTTTTAATATAATTTCTTGTAATTCAAAAAAACATCCTTTAAGCTTAACCACACTAAAAGAGTTCCTTACTATTTAGTAGTCAATATAGACATTATAAAATAATAATTTTTTCAAGAATAGAAAATAATGGATATTTATAAACACATAAAATCCACCTGTAATAAGATAGGTATTTCAATAATTTTAAAACATTTAATAAAATATAATTTATTATAAAATATCATTAATGTAAATTTTTCCATTATTCATTTTGTTTGAATTTAAAAATTGCAATATAATGATGGAATTATAATATATTATGACAAATATTTACTAATATGGTATATTCATCTACAAAATTAATTTATTTCAATAATTTATTCAATTTACATATCTTTTAATATTTTTAGTATCATTTATTTTAGTTAATTATTAACTAAATAATTTCCACATTAAAATATCATAAGTATTTAAAGTAAAAACTATAATCTATAAAAATTTTAAATAAATTATCTTGATTTTAAAAACATAATTATATTTCAAAATAATATTTATTTCAAAACCTATATTAATATTTCTTTATCCCAATGATTTATATAATTTAAATGGGAAAAGATTCATATTTTTCTTTTTCATTACATAACTTATTATATTGGTCACATTCATGGGAATCTATCCCAAAAACAAAAAAACATATCTTAAGGTAATAAGAGTCAAGATATGGCCTTCCAATGACTTTTGTATATGTTTTCAATCATTTTTACACTTTATATTATACGTTTATCTACTCTATAAACTCTTTTTACCTTAATAATTTTAATTAAATTTAACTATTTTCACTAATAATTATTTCCAAAAATAAATTTGAACTTGTTAGATTAAAAATTATTCTAATTTTAGATAAGTAATATATATTTCCAAATTCGATTCAAATGAGATTCCAAATCTAATTTAATATTAATCTCGAAGACCTGATGAGAAGGTTAGTTTTAAAGTTAAAATATTCAAAATATTATTATGTTTTTATATTAAGATTCAATATGTAATTCCTAACAATGAACTAAATTGGAATAATTGATATATTATTGAATTAATTTTCCATTTAAACCAATTATATATAAATATATCAGTATTATAAATTATTTAAATGAAATGGAAGTTTTCAATTAAAATTAAGTATTTTTCAATTTTCATCATAAAATATATCATTTTAGAAAAAATCTAAAAAATAACCCTAAACTAATATTAGTTTTGAAATATCAAAAATTAAGTTTATTTTATCAAGAAAATATAAAATTGGTAAAAAATTATTTTTAAATAATGTGTACAAAGCATGACTAATCCATCTTTTAAAATAATACATTTTTATATAAAACATTTCTTTATTTTTCTAAATGATTATTATTTTGTTACCAATCATGAGATAACCATGTTTTTTAGAATTTATTTTTCCAATTAATACCTACTAATTTGATGGATATGTTAAATAATTTATAATAAATAATAATAGTTTATTAAAATATCACATTTCATTTAAACATGGTGTTGTGTGTAATATAAACTAAACTGAGTGTTACTTATAATTTTTTCTATCGAACAAAACATTCATGTTTTAAAATATGAGGGTGTAACATCCTCTAACTATTAATAAACTTTATCATCTCAACATCACTTTTTCCCCGATAATCCACGGTTTGATATTTGAAAATAATTTTTTGTAAAACCTCATCATAAAAAGGGTTAAATAATAGTCATCTTAATAAGATAGATATAAAATTACAAATGTCATATTGAATAACACATAACTAGGTTTCTATATTGGGGACATGGGTGGTAATGGGTGAAATTTTTAAATAATTTTATATAGTGATTGAGTTCAGTGATCAAAGGCAATTGAATGATGAATAGACTATTGAGGTCTTCCAAACCACTTATCTGTAATGATTTAAAATAAAATTTAATTCATCATATATGAATGTAATATGATATGTTTTTTGTTTTAATAACCCTTTACTAAAGATTTGATTTTATTTACTTTCTAATAATATATGTAATTGAAATTTCATTATGTGTTTATATTTTTAACCACAATTTCATCCACCATCTATAATTCAATCAATTTCAAATTCACCCCTTAGTCCATGAAATTTATATCTAAAAAGTGTTCTTTTTATACCTAAACCACCAAAATTTACATTAACTGGTCATAATATCTATAAAAGAGTGACTTATATTTTCATTTTTCTCTAAATATTTTCCAAACCCAAAATGGATGGAACATGTTGTAATAAATTAATCTCTAAAATTATAAAGTAAGACCACTAGTTCATCATTAGTATTTTTTTTATATTAAATTGTTTTAAATAAAAAAAAAATTCATTAATGATCATATTATCCCTAAAGATTATAAATACATTAAAATATATTTCTAAAAAATTTAAAGGCATTATTCAACAAATAAATATTCCATTAAAAAATACGTCAACTATCTGCAAAATCTCAATAAATGTCTCACAGAGTACATCCATTACCAAAATCATTAAATGAGGTGTGCCTAATTCATTGAGATTATGAAAAACACTAAAAAAATAGAGATCTTCCAAGGTATATCACCACAACAGTATATGGAGTAACATAAACTATATAAGTGGAAAATGATATTTCATATCATGTTATTCATATAATCATGATGATTTCTACCTTGATTATGAAAATTTAGACACGCATTAGTGTAATGTACAAACTCATTGAAACTAAAACATTAAATTTTCAACTATCTATCTTTCATCATATTCTTAGAATTTACGAAACTATTTGCATTATAGTCATGAACCATGTGACCAAGCTTACCACACTTGTAACACTTTGTATATTCTAACATACATTCCCAAATGTGTATTTTACCTCATGTGGAACAAGTTTTTGGCTTACCTCTATAATTATTAGTTGGTTGCTTCTCAATTTCAATCTACTTGGACTGATTCTTACTCCTTTCATTTATCATTGTATAATTGTTGGGAAACTCCATCTAAAATTTACTAGCACAATGAAAAACATTCTTATAAATTTTAATTCATGTTCATCCAATTCATGTCGTAATGTTAATTTAACTCCAGATTAAAATCTATTAATTTTACTAACAATGTCTCGAATAAATTCTGGGACATACCTCAAAAATATTAATAACTTTTCTTTATATATATCTGTATAATCATTTCCTTTTTTTTATTTTTATAAAAAAAATCTCCAAACCAAGATGAAAAGCCTTAGTATTATCAATGAATGAATTCTAAAATGTGTCCTCCTCCATAGAATCATGAACATGTTTCTCCCTGGTATTTTTAACCAAAACCACTATCTATCATCTTCACCTTAAAAATTATATACAGAAGGAGTTATCTATTGACATTCCTAAAATCCCAATACATCAAATATATTCCACGTGGAAGTGATCCGTACATTGGCTACCACTGGTTCAGATGATCTATTTAACTATGGGGGATGTTTCCTCATAAAAACAGTACTATAGAAACTTTCCATCATCATATATCGGGTTATTCTTTGGCATGGATTCCATCATCATTTATAGCATGTGTCCACTAATCCATAAATATAGAAAATAATTTTTTCCCATTCAAACTATCCCGAGATTAGGATTTGGATGGATATTTTCATCTCGATGACTTCTCACTACAGTTTTCCATTATCCTCTGTGGAAAACCATTTGGAACATATATAGTTTCGATGAAGAAATATAGATATAACAATTTCTACATAATTTCAACCTATCAATAATTTAAAATCTTCTAATATCATGATATTAACTATACCTTAAGCTATAAATATGTTTTAACCATCCTTTGATCCCAAATATAAGGACCCAAACCAAAAATTTATAAAATCATAGGTTTTTTTCAATAAATCATTTCCTTACATTTGACGATATTTTCTTGTTTGGAGTTTTATAGAATTATGAAATAAAATATAGATAAAAATCCCTAAAATATAAATTTGTCACTTCTAATTAGTATCTATTTTTACATAAGATAAATTTTAAAAAATAAATAATTATGTAATTCTTTGTAAAATCCACACAACTTTTAAATGGATTATTCCTCTCCCATACCCATCATTAAACCCTATGAAAAACATTTTAGAACAATGTGATTAGAAAAAAAATATTAGTAATGGGTATAAATATAAATTAACCATTAGTTTAGTAAAAAAGTGAAAACCCATGAAATAATTTTCTTTACAAAAATGTTGTTTAAGAAAAAGAAATAAAACCATGTCATAAGAAAACAAACAGATGCTTTTTCTCAATGAAATTCTTTAAAACCCATAAAAATCAATTAAAAAACAATTTCTGTGACTTAAAGAATTATATTCATAAAATACAATGAAAGCCCTTTTTTACAATAACCATTTGGCCAGAATCTAATATAATCATTATCCAATTCTTTGAAGAGATATAATGGGTCTCACTCTTCATATAATCTATATCAGGTTCACATATTTCTCATGAGCTATAATGGGGATCAACACTTCATATAAGATATATTGGACTCACTCGTGATATCTAATAGTGGATCAAACATTCATATAAGTTATATTAGTCTCACTAATATCATATAATTATCAAGTACCATATCATGAATACAAAAACTTTTTTATAAACCCATTGAAAATCACTTGTAAACTCATATGAAAAAACGTTTAGATAAAATAAAATTTACTTTTAAACCCACATTTTTAATTCCAAAATACCCAAAAATGGAAAGGGTGATTGTTTTAATAAAACATGAATGATTTCTAGGGAATCTATAAATTAAATAATGGTCACTGTGGTAGAAAAGACATTGTCACCCTGTATGTTAAGAATAGTGAATTCCTTTCTTCATTTATGAAAACCATCCATATAAGACAACCACAAATAATTCATTTAAAAATATTAAATAAAATAAAGGTTAAAAAATGTGATATATAAATATTTTATTTTTATATAAAAACATTAATACAATAATTAATAAAATAGTGACATGGAAGAGAAAGAGTTGGAATAAAAACATTAATAGAGATTTACAAAAAGAAAAGTCCTTTATCGCTTGAAAAAAACATCAGTCAAAATAAATATTTATAAATATAATTAAAAGTAGGTTAAATATGAATATAAATGATATAATAGTGATATAAAATGTAAAAGGGTTTTTATATACACCTCATAAAATAATATTTGTGCATAATATCAAAGAATTGCTCAGTGAAAGGATATTGAGGCAAAGTCTCGTACATTGAGTCTAATTTGTCTGATATATATTTATCTTGTTATATAATAGACATATTTTAATTATTTACTTACTTGGTACCATTTTAATTTTATTTACAACTTTTATTTCACATATTAAAAAGTTATATATCTTTTATTAATCACTTAAGCTTAAGTAAGATGTTTTGACCGTATTCATCTTATGGGTCAAAAATAGATTTGGGAGGATGATTACTGTAAAAGATATCCTTATTTAAACATATCTAGAATTATAATCATGAAATAATTATATTATTTATATATATATATTACAAATTTAAAACAAATAATTAATTTTTCCTAGAGAAAATGAACTAACGTTATATTCATAGAAATAATAGGTTTTACATACGCTTGAGTAATGCTTCAATTTTTAAATGATCATTTTGAAAAGAAGGTATGAATTATTTTATATTTACAATTTATTAATAATATGATAAATACCATATTATTTAATTACATAGAACTATATATATAGAATTATTCTATTGTGGTGTTGAAAAAATAATCTTTTTTCTTTAAGGAGACAGTAGTCCACACTTCCACGAACACCATTATATATTATTTTAGTGTGTTAAAATAAAGAAGTAATATGTTATATTATATTTATATAATGATAAATAATTCATTAATGTCATAAATATTTCATTTATATCAGATATATTTATTATATTTACCCTTATTACCATCTATGTACGTGTTAGTGAAAAAACAGATCACATTTCTTCGTGAGGTGGTAGGCCTCCATATACACGAGTGATGTAATCTTATCCCTTACTAAATAGAATGAAAATGGTTATTTATTATATAGTTAATACATAGGTATAATTATGTTATAAATATCATATATAAACATTATATCCATCATCATACCCAACTTTGAGAAGTGGTAATGGAAATAAATGACACTGTTTCGTAAGGCGGCAATACTCCATACATAGGAATGATGATTTTATAACCCACTAGGTGGATTTTTTTCTTGATATAGGTGGTAAACAAAAAATAAAATCATATCATAATGTTGATGATACTGAGATTGTTATATCATAATGCAATTAGAATAATTGAACGAGGTGGAGAAATAAATAAAAAATATCAATGAATAAAATTACCTCTTATTCGAGTAACCTCCATTGATTTTCCCTAAATCCTTCCTAGATTGGATTTATATAACACACCATGATTTTATGGTATTTCCCTTTTAAATTTAACATCTTTGGTATTTTTTGGTAAGAAACATGGAGTTTCAAACCATGACATACTATTGTGTGATTGTTGTAACCTAGCAATTAAATTAGAGTGTATGAATAAAAATAACTTATGTATGAAATTAATATATAGAGACTAATAAATTTAAATATAATTTAAAATGATCATAATATAATAAAAATATTTTTAGTATGTTCATTTCAAATCATTAGAAATACATTTTCTTCAAAATGTGTTCTATAATACTCTTTATGAATGAATATTATGATAATTTCTGAATGTTTTAGGTAATTTATTTAATAAAATGAAATTCATATTTGAAAACATTATACCATAATTAGTATATGGTAACATTTTGAGAATTCTCTGCAAAAGTTATTTTTTGTCGAATAGTAAAAAAATAATGTTTTTTATAAAATACTATCTCTTTTGTGATATCATAATGGTTTAATTACGGTATAAAAATTTATGAAAATTATGTAATGAGTAATTTATGATATTTTAATATAAATATTTTTCATAAATACATCATAACAAGTAAATTATAATTTATTTTAAGATAAATATGAACATCATTTTTTGTGTCATTGTAGTGTGTCCACAACCATCAAAATTTTAAATTTGGTGTCTTATAAATAGAAATTGTTTCATAAGAAGTATTTATTTGAATTTTTTTTAATTATTTTGTATATATGATTTTTTGGATTGATAGTTTCCAATTTTTAAGTTACGTTACATGAATCTTATCCAAAATCATGGGGCAATGCTTGTACAAAGAATAAAAAGTCAAATTAACAAATTAAATAAATTTTCTTGAAAATGTTATGAATAATACAAATAAAGAGTGAATATAAATGATTATATTGATAAAAATAAGTTTTTTTATGATATTAATTTATTTTTAATTATATATGATATAATTAACATTAATTCTTATGAAACATTGATGCAATACTTGTGATAGACATAGAAAAATAAATAATATGATTTTAATTAAAATTATAAGAACCCATAAATCACCAAAAATATTTTATAAATCCTATAAACTGTTTAATATTCATAAAAAATCAACATTGGGTATAATATATTACCCTTTTGACTAACTTATTTTACAATAATTTCATTAAATTATTTTATTTGAAAAATGTAAAATTGTTCACTCAATGGTTTCTAATTAGTTTAACATTTTTAATATATTGTATTACAGTAGAAATATTCCACTATAATTATGATATAGTAAATATAATATATTAATATTATTCATCAATTTTTTTTTACTTTTAAGGGATGGAAAATATACCTTAAATGCTTACACAACAATGATGTAGTAATTATAAAATTAATAGAAAAATAAAATAAATGATATTATAAATAAAAAAATAAATATAATTTGATATAATTAGTAAGATACATGAATAATCTAGAAAAAATGACATTTATTGATTTTAAAAAATAGTGTGTTTTAATTTGGATCTTTTGTAATGTTTTTAGAGTCTTAATAATGAATAGTGTTAAATTTGACAACAATGATATTTCATGAATATAATATTTTATTAAATTACATAAAAAGCATTAAAATATTTAATAATTCCAAATATGTTAATACTAATACAAAACTCTAGTCCCATATTCATTTTAGGCTTTCTGGAAGTCTTTTCCTCTAGAATGGATTTAATTTTATTTAAATATTTTAAGGATTTTCTTAAGATATCCTCACCTCATTTATAGAATCGAACTCCTTAAATAATTTCATTTCACCTACATGAGCCTTCTAGATCAAGAAAACATTTTCCATTTCTCCTCATAATATATATAGAAACCTGTTTTAGGTTCTGGTACTCTAAAGAGACCAAAATTATATCCTTTTATAAGAGATCTAAAAGAATTCCACTAAAATAGAGGAAGTAGTTTTTACCAACCCATTCGAATTCATTTATTTTTTACTTCTTTATCATGTGTTTATTCTATTATAAAATAATAAATATAGTATCATATGAATACTAATATGTTATTTTGTTTATTAAATGACCATATTATGCCTTTTATCCATCCTATAAAAAATGAAAGCACCACATGTGTGTTTGTATGACTTGCAGTCTCCACATAGTGGTGAAAATCGTTTTCAATGATAAACATTAAAAAATGGATAAAAAAATAAATTTAATGATTAAATATTATATTTACATCATCAATATTAGTCTTTAAATGTTGGATCCATACCCTATTTAGGATAACACAGACTTTTATGACAAAATAATCATGAGAAACAATGCAATTAATGCCCAAAATAGTGAAATGAATAAATAGTATTGATAAAAAAGTGTTATAAAATTATAAGGTGATAATATATGATATCAAAAATATTAATATGATTCAATTAAAAGTTCATTATATGTTTGAAACCATTATACATGAGTTTTGATCACACAATGTGGAAATCAGACCTAATGTAAGGGAATTCGTACCCCAATTTCCCTTATTTGGATTAAACATTACTCCCATTATTATTTCATAAAATAATTCAATGTGAAATGAATTTTAATTATCCTATATTTTATTTAAACTTTACAATTTTTATTTATATGTTATACACATAATCGTTAAATTTGGTCACCACTCACAAAATCTTTTAAAAATACTATTTTAAATTCTTTCGTTTCAAAATTTAAAATGAATTATTTATAACATGAAATTATAGAGGAGTAGATTCATGAAGCCTTAATTTTATGGGGAATCATTTACATGTTTAAAATTTTATTTTAAATGAAATTATTATAAAGGAGGGAATTTGTAAATAAATAATTTCCACGTAAAAGTGGTATTTCTATCAGTAAATTCCTAATGGTTTTATTAGAGTATTTTTATCTATGTAAACAATATTTGTTAGAAATTTTCCTTAATTGTGATTTATCTCTTATAAAACCATATATCATATTTTATTGATTTTTTATGAGTAGTTTTTATTTGGATGTGCTTATAGGTCACCATTCATAATATTACATTGTATTGTTAATGATTATGTTTATTTTTTGGGGAATTTTATTGTCATTTCATGTTCTATTTTCAATATTCATATATATATTTGACTATGTTTTACCTCTTTAATTGTAATATTGTATTTATATTTTTATGATATGGGAGTTTCTTGTTATATCCCCTTGATGCATCAGTAGATCTAATAAGAAAAAAATTATAGGTATTTGCTAAGGCATTAACCATTTATGTATGGTGTCCTGTTCGAAGCCTTGAAAGTATATCTTTGAGGTTCTGTATTATTTATTCCCTCCTTATGAGATTTGTTATAGATAATCTATGTGATTATTCAAATAGTAGAATCAACATGATTTTATTTCATTGTCATTTTATTATTTATATGGAATTATTGGATCATATTTTATTCCTTCCATGTTATTATCAATATTATGTTTTAATGGTACACATTTTTAGTTATTTACCTTTACATATTATTTATTCTAATTTAAAATAATTTTTACAAAATTATTACCCTTACTGGGCATTTGAGTTCACCCCTTTCTTATGTTTTATTTTTTTCTTGGATGTTAAGAGGTATATTGTGATTGAAATGTATGAATAGTCTAAGATAATATGAGTGTTTTCAAGGGAGTTATGAGGCTTTAATTTATATTTTCAGTATATTTGTAATATTAAATTATGTATCTAGTTTCCCAGAACTACTAAAATATCTATTTCTATAGGATGTTATTCTTTATTTATCATTCCAATGTTATAAATTAAGGCACAAGATATGGTATATAAGGTTCGAGGACTTTATAGTTGTTATTAGAGGATGTTTAGTAGAAAATTTGGAAACTACATTTAGGAAAACATATATTAGGGAAATATTACCCTATAAAAAATATTGATAATATTCCCAATTTACCCATGTTTATGATTTTGATATTATTTTCACCTTAATTTTTAAGTGTTTCCCTAGTTTCAGAATTTCATAACCCAATCTAGTGTATGTCATTATTTAAAAGATAAATCTAGTGGAAAGAATGTGAATTGTATTACTGTATGTATTCCATGTAGGTATTACAATCATATGAAAGATAATGATGTTATAGTTGGATCATCATCATTAGAAGAAAAACATATAACTATTATAGTACAATAGAAACAAATTATGAGAAATAACCTTGCTCTAGTGGAGAATCTTGATCCACAAAGAAATGTAACAATGTTAGACTAACTCATTTGAAAAGAAATTTCATCATTCAATGGGACTAAAAATCCTCTTGTAGTTGAGAAATTGATAATTTATTTGCAGAAGATATTTCACACTTTGAGATATAATGAATTTTATAATATTATCAGTGTAGTCTATCATATCTCAAGAGACGTTATTCAATGGTGGTCATTAATTCAAAATAAAAATTATGAATAAATTGAAAAAATATTGTTGAATGGTTTTAAAGAAATATTACTTGAAAAATATTTCACTCACCAACAGCAAGTACAAATTGAGATAAAATAAACAGTCTGAGACAAAAAAGATGAAAATATTGATAAGTATGAATCAAACTTTACAAGGGTAGAAGGACATGATATACTATATACTTAATCTAAATATAAATATTGATCATTTCTAAGATGGTCTTACAAAAATTCTCTAAAGGTCACTAGTCTTCCAAACATTCTCATAATATGTGGATATAGTACATTCAGCTATCTAGAAAGAGAAATAATTTTCCAGGCCAAATGGATTCAAAGAGAATAAAGATAAGAAGAGGGAACCTGAGTACTATGGAAAAGAAAATAATGTAAAAGGGATGAAGGGATGAATACAATTTCCAACAAGAAATAAATATGGAATGAACCATTATGGAATATGCCTATTTGGAATGGGAGTTTGTTATAAGTTTTTATAAAAAGGACATCAGTCCTGTGATTGAAATGGAAAGTAATAATTTATAAATTTTCAATGATTCAACTATAAGGATATTATACTCTAAATACATTATTTTTCGAGACATCAAAAAAACATTCCTCAGAAAATGACAAGGGAACAAGATCAGGTTTATATAGTCACTACAGTTAATGTTAAATTTTTAATTGACATGGTGGAAGGAAATTTAATCATCTCCTCGTATTTAGATAATGAATTATTTGATTCTAGATAAATAAATTAATTGTTTTCTTTCTATTTATCTATAAAAATGAGATATCTCTAATTAACCATAAAAAGGATGAATTCATTGAAAATCATAGTGTAAGCCTCATTAAAATAATTTTAGGTCAAAAAATTCATTTTATGACATATAAACGTGAACTAATCACTAATTATATTATCATCCATATGGTTTATCTTGATATAGTCTTTGGTATGGACTAGATTTCAAAACATTATATGAAATATTATTACAATAGGAAGGAAATTATGATTTGTGAGGAAGATTTAGAATTTTTTTTTCTTTAGAGAAGAAACATTATTATTTAATTATTTTCAAGATCCACCCCTAATAGTTATTCAATATTCTATTCTTATAGAAGGAGAAGCAATAAAAACTATTGATGAAAAATGTGATCTTCAAATTGATGATGTACTTGATGGGGCAGGATACGTTGATTTATTTCCAAAGTAATTACATAGACATCCACTAGAGTGTGAAATTGGGTTTTCTATTGATTTAATTCTTAATGAAAGACTTATATCAATTACTCCCATTAAAATGGTAATGGTGCAGTTAATAGAGTTAAATAAGAAACCAACGGAATTTAGTGGTAAAGGATTTATACAGCCAAGTTTTTCAACATGAGAAGATCCAATTATTTTTGTTAAGAAGAAATATGGATCTATGAGTCTATGCATTGACTATGGGGAGAACAATGATATTAAGATAAATAACATGTTTCCATTACCATTCATTAATGACTTATTTGAACGACATCATATAGAGAAATATTTTTCAAATATTTATCTTCATTCTAGATATCATCAATTATGTGTAAATAAATAATATATTCCAAAGATAGTGTTTTAAATAAGGTATAAAATTTATGAGTTTAAAATAATTCCATTTGGACTGACTAATCCGCACTTATATTTAATGAATCTATGTAATATATTATATAATGAATATCATGATAATTTTGTTGAGGTATTTTTTGAATATATCTTTATAAGTTTTAAAATGTATGAGGACAATGATAACCACTTTATTTTTTTTTCTACAGACTCATAAAATAAAAGTGTTATATGGGAAACTTATCATTTGTGTGTTCTAGCTTAAAATTTTTTCTTTTCCTTGGAATTTTGTCTCCAGGTATTGAATCTCATTTGATCTTATGAAGAAAAATGAAATCCAGGAATGGCCTACACAAACAAACATAATTGGGTTATATAGTTTCATTAGTTAAGAAGGTTATTATTATTGTTTCATTCATAATTTTCCCTGATTAGGTAACCTATTAACCATGCTGGCTCATAAAGGTGCTGTGTTTATTTTTGAAAATTATGGTTAAGAATACTTTGATGAATTCAATAAGAGATTAGTTAATGCTCTAATCTTGCCTCTACCATTGGGAAGTGGTGGATTTTTTATTTATAGTTATGAATCAATAAAATTACTTGGTTGTGTCTTTAAGATGAATGATAGGGTTATTTTTGATGCATCAAGGAAGTTAAAAATCAATGAACAGAACTATCCAACCCATGATGTTGTGTTTGATGCTATAATCATTTCTATGAAAATATGAACGCACTATCAATATAACGATGTATGTGACATATATAAGGATAATAATAGTTTTAAATATCTCTTATCAAAAAATGAACTCAACATGGGGAAAAGTTACTATCTCGAGTAACTCAAGGATGATGATTTTTCAATACACTAACTAGGGAAGGAACATAACATAAGAGATGCATTGATCAGGAATGACAATGGAGTTCTGAAAAAATTAAGGATTGACTAGGATCTTGTGTTCATGGATATAGTAATGAATTATATGGTAATTGTTAAGGTGAAACATGAATACATTTTCAAATGGCTTCTTAACAATATTTGTTAGAAATAATAAAAATTTCTCATCATTTTGATGATAATTTAAAAACAAGTCAATGATACGAAATTTGTAGACTTTTTAAATAGTAATGGAATTTTAATTTTTTTATGTTTATTTTTTTCCTCTATAACTAAGATAAAAATGGAATTATTGGATGATACTCATAGATAAAGTTTCCATATACACTTTTATAGCATTTTGATGTATATAAGTTTGAAGAAACATTTTTTAGGGGTTAATTTGACGATGGAAATTTATGATTTTTCATAGAGACGTTTAGTTCATCAATAAGTGAAGGATGAAAGACAACGTCCTAGAGGATTCATTCAATATCAACATATTCGTACATGGAAATGGGATGACATTACAATGGATTTCATCACTAGATTAACAAAAAATACGAGAATTAATGATGCAATATGGGTAATTGTTCAAAAAATTACCAAATATGAACAATTATTATCTATAAGAGAAGATTTTACCATAGAGAGCCTTGAAAGAATCTATATTCATGAGGTTGGTATACTTCCCGGTGCACCTCTTTCAATTATGTCTGATCATGACCCATGATTTACATCGAAAATATATAAAAAAATTAAAAGGGAAATTGATACAGAGCATCATTTCATAAATTCTTGTCACCCTCAAATTGATTAGAATTCATAAAGGATAACACAGCCATTAGATGACATGTTGAGGTAATTGTCATTGTACTTTCAAGGTATGTGGGATTGATATTTACATTTGTTATAAATTTCATACAACAATAGATTTCATTGAAGTAAACGAACAAAACTATATAAACTGTAATATGAAAATAGATATCATACACCAGCTTATTGGGATTAATTTATTGAATGGATGCTTGTGGGCCCATAACTTGTGTAGAAAACAACAAAAAATTTATAGACTAATCAAATCCATAACAAAGAATCTTAATGTAGGAGAAATAAATATGTGATTAATCCAAGTAATGATCTAGAGTCTCAAGTGGGAGATCACATTTTCGTGAAGGTATATCCATGAAAAGATGTTATTATATTTAGAGTGAAAGTGAAAGTGAGCCCTATGTAAATTAGACCTCTTTAAATTATGAATATAATTGGATTTGTGGATTATAATTTTGAAATTCCATCTAGCCTTTCTAAAGTACATGATGTCTTCCACATCTCATTATTAAGGAAGTAAATTCTAAACCCAACACATGTTCTCACTTATGAATAAAGAAAATTAAAGCCTGATTTATCATACTGTGATGTTCCAATCCAGATTCTAGACATTAGAGAAAAGGTGTTAAAGAACCAAATGACTCAATTAGAAAAGGGATTTTTAAAAAATCATAAAATCGAAGAGGCGTCATGGGAACATGAAGAAATTATCATGAATAGATACTCAAATGTTTTTTAGAAGTGTAATTATGGGAATTTTGAGGTAAAAAAATTTATATAGGGGATAATGTATCACCCTAAATGCTTTTGGTATTTCCATTTTAAATTTAAAATATTTGATAGCTTATGTTACATGCAACACCGATTTTAAAACCATGATTATTATTATGTTACTCATAAAACCATGACATTAAATTATAAGGTATGTATATAAATAACTAATTTTTTAAATCAACATATAGGTCCAACTCAATTATAATATTATTTAAAATGACCATAATATAATTTTTTAGTAGCTCATTTTAAATCTTTAGAAATACATTTTCTTCAGAAGTGAAATTTATTTTTTCTTAAGAATTAATATAATAAATAATTTATGGAAGTTTTAGAATATTTATTTTCAAAATTGGATTATTTTTTGAAACCATTTTAGAAAAAATATCTTATGGTGAAATGTTGATAAATTTATGAAAAAGTTATATTTTGGTGGGTAGTAAAAATTTTTGTTTTTATCCAATATGTAATATTCTATGATATTATAATGATATAATTATGATATAATAGTATAATAAACTTATGTAATAACTATTTTATAGTTTTACAAAATAAATATTATAAAAAATTAAAAAGAAGTAAATTATAATTTATTTTATGATATATATGAATACTATCTTTAGCGCTAACGTAGTGCCTCCGCAGTTTTGGAAAGGTCAAATTTGCATACATATAAAAAATAATTAAGGGATAAAAAATAGTTTATGAATTTTTTTATTATACATTTTTTATTGATGATTTTTTTTATTTATAGTTCCAAATTTTAGATTCAAATAACATGAATCTTATATAAATTTTGTGGAATTCTTTCCAAATGAATGAATACTCAATTTAACAAATTAAATAAGTTATCATGACATAGATATAAGAAAATAATAATAAATAAATAATATAAAAGGCTATATTGTGACTAATTATTTTTTTATGAAAATATTTTCTTTTTAATTTATTATATTATATAATTAACTTTAATTCTTATTCAATGCTGATGTAGTACTTTTGAAATCAGAAGAAAAATCAATAAAATGTTTTTAATTATCATTATAAGAATGATTAAATAACCCAAAAAAATTTAAATCTTATTGGATGAGTAATATTCAGCCAAAATCATCCTCTGGTCAAATATTGGACCTTTTGGACCGACAATGTTTACATTATGTCCCTTATAGTATTTTATTTAAAATAAAGTCTAAATGTTCACACTATGGTTTCTAATTAGTATTAAAATTTTAAAATATGATTTTAGAGAAGATTTATTCAACCATAAACACTATTTGGAAATATAAAATATTAATATTCTTAACAAAATTTTATTTATAATTTTTATGGAAGTAATTAATACCTTAAATGCTTACACATTGATGATGCAATAATTTTTAAATTAAATGAAAAATGAATTAAATAATATTATTATTATCAAAATAAATATAATTTTAGATAGTTTAGATTATCGATGAATCATAAATATAACTATGAAATGACTATGATATAATAAAATATATGGTTTTAATTTTAATCATTGTTTATATGTTTTTTGAGTAATAGTGATGAATAGTTTCATTTTGACAATAATGATTTTTCATGAATAAAATATTTTTTTAATTACATATAGATCATTAAAATATTAAATAAGGACAAATGGGAAAATATTTGTCCTAAAATTTATTACCCTATTGTTTATAGTCCTTTTGAATTTATTTTAATTTTGAATGGATTTAATTTTATTTTAATTTTTGAAGGAATTCCTCAAGTTCCCCTAACATAAATTTTAAAAGGGAACTCCTTCATTTCATTTACACACATTTTTCAAATATATATTTACCAAAAACTATTAATTTCTCCTCTTAAAATACTTATCTTTTTTTTGGGTTCTTTTACTCCTGAAATATAGACTCTATATCACTTGAGAAGTGGTCTAAATGAGGTCTGTCGAAGAAGAGTTAATCTTTTATACCAATTATACAAATTCATTTAAACTTTTACTTCCTATTAAAAAAAATTTCTATTAAAAATAATAAATTTATCGCCATATATATGTTAAAATGTTATTATGATTATTAAGAACCATATTTTACATTTTATCAATCCTACAAAAAATAAAGCATCGCACATGCATACATACAACTTACCATCTCTACATAGCGGGGTGATTCAATTTATATGATCATCATTAAAAAAGGTTCTAAATTAGTGTTTAATGATTAAATATGATATCTATGAAATTAATATTATTCTATAAATGTTGTATATATACCTACTACAATAGAATTGGGGATTTTAGGACAAAATTTTGCATGACAAACAATGAAATTAATGCCCAAAAAAAGTGAAATGAATAGATATTATTGATAAAATATTTTTTAAACATAATAATGGGATAATATATGAAATCATAAATTTTATTATTATTATATTATATAACAATAATATTTTTAAATCCACTATACCAGAAATTTATACATGTACGGTGGAAATGGGAAATAAGGTAAAGAAATTCTTAAACTGATTTCCATACTTTTGGTAAAACATGTAATCAATTGATTATTTAAGGGTATGATTATGTGTGAAATAAATATTTATTATCTTATATTCTATTTACACAAGTTTTATGTTGATTTTTAATTGATTCAAAAAATCAATCCATTCCATTGATGCTCACACATACTTTTAAAAATGCTCTTTTAAATGTTTTTTTTCAAAATTTAATATGATTTTTAAAAAAACATATGAAACATGATTGGATTTATAAATACTTAATTTCATGAGATAACCTTTACATGTTTACAATTATAATTTCAAGGAAATTGGTCTCTTTTATACTTTTGTGTCTTTTAAAAGAAATATTTCAATGTGAATGTGGTATTTCACTCAGGAATTTTACAATGATTTTGTTAGAGTATTTCCATGTATGTAAAAAATCAATGTTGGGGTTTTTTATCAATCAAGATTGATATATTGTGATACCATATACCATATTTTATTTATTTTATAATGATTATTTTTACTCTAGATGTTGTAATTTGATATTGTTTGTCATATTACACATGATGTTTTATGAATATGTTTTTTGTTTGGGGAATGCTATTACCATTTAATACTCTAGTATAAATACAAATATATATTTTTTCTACATTTCAACTATTTCATATGAGGAATGAATTGGACATATTATGTGATGTGTGGGGCGCTCAAAATCCTCTCAATCCCTTGATAGGTCTCATGAATGAAATTATTTTGGGTATTGGTTGATTCCTTACATGTTTATGAATGTTGTCTTGGACGAAGCCTTGATGGTATTTTTACAATGTACCATGTTATGAATTCCATTGTTATGAGATTAGTTATTGATAATCCATGTTATTATTAGACATGTTTAAGATCAATGTTTATGTTTCATTCTTAGGTATTTATTTATATGTAATTTTTCTATTATATTTTATTCTATCTATATTACGCTCAAGATTATGTTTTAATTTTATTTATTTTTTTATTTATTCACATTAATATATATTATATTCTTATTTATGATATCATCCATAGTATTTCTACCCTTATTGAGTATATGAGATCCCCCTTTCTTATTTTTTATTTTTTTCTAGGATGCTGAAATATATATTAGGATTGACATTGGGGGATAATATTATAGAGTAGGAGTGGTTTTAATGGATTTATGATGTTTTGTTTTTATATTTTTAATATTAATGTTTGATTCAAGTATGCATCTATTTTTGAAGAAAAACTAAACTAGCTGGTCATTTTGAATGTGATTCCTTCATTATTATGCATATGTAATAATGTAAGGCATCAGATCTGGGCTACTGGGGTTGGGTTCATTCTACTTTGTATTAGAGGAAGTTCAGTATAAACTTTAGAAACTAGATTTAGAAAAACTAGATTGGTGAAATGTAACACTATAACTAAATTTGAGAATATTTCCATGGTATCTTTGTTTATTATTTTGAGATTATTTATATATAAATTTATAAGTGTTTCAATATCTTTAGAATATCATAATCTAAAATTATGTTTTATGATGTTTATAAAAAAATCATTTTAGAATGAATAGAAACTCTATCAATTCACGTATTCAATATAGGTATTTCTTATCATGAAACAACCTAGGTCGACACTGAACCGGTCACCCGAGATGATCTGTGGAAATGCCCGAGAGGTGTTTCATATGCTCTCGGGATGGCGATATGAACCAAGGGCATCAACAAAATAAAAATAATGAATGAATTATCCCAATTGATAAAATATGAACTAAACAACATAATGTTGCGCATGTAGTTCAAAATATATATATACACAACTCAAATGAACTTTTTTTATAAAAATAGAAAAAATTATACACCAGTAATAACAAAGAAACAAAAACTAACCAGAAGACCCTACTACTTCACTGTGACCTCATGGGTCACCCTCCAGCACAATGATCTTCCTTCACCCAAGGATAATTAATCCCAATTTAAAACTAACACAAGATATAAAAATAGAAAACTATATGCAAGATTATAAAACTCAGTAATCTAGCCCAATAATCTATGCCTATTTCACTGCCTTTAAAAATAAAGAAACATCAACTTCAGTCTTGAACTATAATTTATAAAAATAATCATTTTTTGAATTTTACATAAAATAAATCTAAGACCCATAACCCTCATTCATTTATAGAAACAAAACACATTCCCTTAGTGCATCATTTACATTTTAGAAAGGGGAGTGATGCTTTAATTATCAATGGTGAGGAAAACAATAAACAAATTACATTAAAAAAAATTTCAGAATCCTTTATAAACTAACACATCACTTCCAAATAAATAGTACACAAGAAGGAACCACAAAACACACATACCAATGTCAATGTAAATATACATACAAGTATCTCAAACATCCCTCCGGGAAACTAAAAACCAATATACATAGGTGAAACCAGTAGATCAAGAACAATCAAGAATGTACTAGTAAATTATATATCATCCTCAGCAGCATGCCACACACAATGAAATAAAAACACCAAAATGTTGACCACCCTTACTCTAGATAGATTGATGGGACCACTCCCATAGTAATAAACCCAAATATATCAACCTACTATGGATAACTGGTTAGTATGTGAACTACCAATGCAGCATTCATTCAAAAAATATTCTCTCAATATGTTAGGTTCTTAAGTGTCATTTATAAAATTGGGATGATCTAACTGATTCCATTCGAGCATCAATTAAAAAGTGTATATATAATAAATAAACAATGACATGTATCACCTCGAGCCACACCATGGTCTGATCATATACAATAGAAAAAACTAAACATAAATTGTCTAACATGATGCACTCTCATAATGGATCACAAGGATTCCACAGCGAGGGAATCCCATCCATTATATACACATACAAGGAATGATAAATATCCAAGGTGGTTTTTATAATAATCAATTTCAAAATTTATACCAAGATACCAAATGGGCCATTAAACCATTCAAAAAACCAACCATTACCAAAAATTCCACCCATCATTCAAGAAAAATGTCCCATTTCAAAAAAATCACAATAAATCCTTTAAAAATTTCAATTACACCTAAAAATTAACCATTTCATACAAAATTTTCAAACATTCCATTTATTAGTTTCACATGCCAAAAAACCTTAAAACCCCACATTCATCCCTTAATAAACCCAATCCTAGATTAGAAACCATACAAGGAACCCACAAACATTGTTTCACATGTTGAAAATATATTTATAATTTCAAAAAAATATATCACATTCAGCACATAAAATCTAACTGGGCAATTAATTTAATGTGACACATGCCATATTTAACAAAACAACCTCTATTTTACACTATCCATGGTTTAAAGAACAAATTTTCATTCAATCAATTTATTTTAATTGTTAAAAAATGTTATATATTTTAAAAACATGTTCTAAATCTAATGGATCATTTTATTAAACACTTGGTGTTCGCATTTTTAACAAAACAACACTAATCCTCATGAATCAAGGAATAAAATACCATTTTTTACACCAAATAAAAAGGAAAATGCATAAGGAAGTCTACCCCAAAACTGTGGCCCGCCACCAACACAAACTCGAAATTTCACCTTAAAGTTATAAAACCCTAAACCAATTAATGTAAATCCTAAAAAAACTCCCAATAAAATAAAAAAAATTGAGGAAGAATGAGGTTTTACCATAGGGGTGATGTCGCGTCGGCAATGTGCGCACCAGAATAGGCGACACAGGCAGGGTGTGGGTTGGCCAGAGGATGGGTGGGTCATCCATGTTTTACTCTGGAAGGGGAGAATGGTTGAGTGGTGCTAATGAGGAGCGACACTACAGTATAGCAGGGGTCCAAAATTAGAGGATGGCCTCGATAAAGGTGGTGTGCGCCGAGCAGGAGGGATTGCCAGAAATGGATGTATCGACGAGAGGGGTTCGCACTAGCATGGGCGATGCCAAAAGGGTGTGCACCGGTAGGGAGGGGCTCCAACTAGGATATGGAGGTGCTCTCTTAAAGGGGGCCTTCGAAATAGGTGGTGCACACTGGGTGGTGTTGCGGCGCACAGGGATGTCACGTTGTAGGTCATCGGTGTTGGGGTAGTGACCAGAGAAGGAGGAGGATGATGAAAGGGGGAGGGACAGCCGACAACAGGATATGATGAGGAAGGAGGCACATTTAAGATGGGAGGAAGGGAAGGGGTGCAATGTAGATAAGTATAAGGGGGGATGGTCAATGTGCACTGCAAGAGGGAAGGGGAGGAGATGTATTGAAGAACAAAGAGGGGAGAGTTAGAGAGGAAAAGAAACAAATAAATAAAATAAAAACAAAATAAGAAAACCTAGTAATACAAATTTTTAAACAGAAAACATAATTATAATTATATTCAATAATAATAATAATAAAATTCGTGACAATTATATTAGTGAATACTCACAAAAAAATTATGATTTTAAAACTAAAATTATTATTATTATTATTATTATAATAATAAATAGACATTCCATTTTATGTAATATTTATATTCATAACAATTTTTATAGTACAAGTGATAATAATAATTTTATTAATAGTAATAAAAATTATTATTACTATTAATGATAGTGATAATTAAGATTCATTTTATTTATAATACTTACTCATAATAATTAAACTAATAATTACTCATAATAATTATAATTTGAATATTATAATTATTATCACACATTCTTTTTTTTGTTAATTTATTTCTTGTAAATTTTAGTTGAATATAAATATTGGGCAATTGCACAGTCCACGCATGGCTCAAGCGACTATGTGTGTACCGTGTTGTAGCTTCTGACCACCCTAGAAGCGGCCACACAAGTACCTGGGACGACCGCATGATTCCTGTAATTTATGTGGTGGACATGCATTAGCCTAAATCCCCTCAAAACACTTAATAATATTAACAAAATTAATAATAATATTATTATTATTATGATAATAATTAAAATTAATATTTATTTAATTTTTATTCATAATAATATAAACAAAAGTTTTTAATAATGTTATTCTTAACATTTAACAATGATAATAATAATAATAATATCATTTCATTACTCATTTAATTATTATTTTATTTTTCAAAGACATGCATGTTGTGTAGTGGCCTGAGAAAAGTTGTATGGTTTCCAAACTGTTCTCTGCTCATGCGAGAGATGATGTCAAACCCAAAATGCATATTTTTCACAAATAGATCAAATATTTAAACAAAGACGCAACCTAAATACCAAAAAAATTATTCAGATCCAATAAAATAAGAAACTAAAATAATTACATAGGTTGGGGTGTGACATCTCCCCCTATTGAAAGACAATGATATTGGATATGTATCATTAATTGGAGCTGAAGAACTTATAATTATACTGGGAAAATTGACTCATGTATTGAGAAAAAAACTTACTCTCTTGGTGTACCACGATCCAAAAAGTAGTTGAATAATATAGACCAGTTTATGTGGCCCTAACCTTTATCATTCAATGGGACTACAAATCCATTTGTAGATGAGAAAGGGAGAAGATCTTCCTAGGGTTTTGAGAGTCTATCGACGGCGATGGCTCCTTCTACCACCTCTTCGGTCTTCTTCCTTCCGGGTTCTCTTCCTCATTTTTTCTTTACCTTATTCTTGGAAACCCCTCCTTTCTAGGGTACCATTCTTCTTAGCTTGGGTTCTCCGATTCCTTTTTCTTCTTCCCTCTAGTTTGTTCTCCCGGTCTCATTTCATCCCTTGTTCCTCATATCGTTTCTTGCTAATTTGTTTTTATGGTTTCCTCCTCAGTTCCCACTTCATCGTTCTGACAATCCTTTCTCGGATGCTTATCACATGTTCTTATTTTCTTAGGGTTTCATTCCCATTCTCCCCCTTTTCCATTCCATGATGGTTCTTTCATCTAAGGCTCCTAGTTAAGGTATATGTTCTCTTCCTCTCTGCTCTTGTCACTAGATCTGTTACTTCTAGACCCAATCTTGGTCTGGTGTGAAGGCTCTAGGGGTGGCCTAGGAGGTGTTGATCGAGCGTAGGAATTTTTTTCTTGGAGACTCTTTTATTGGTTTTATGTTTTTGCATCTGCTTTTTGGTTCGCGGTTTTATGGGACGATGCGGCTCCTGGCATGGTCCCCTGCCGAGGTATCCTCTGCTCAGTCATGCTCTAATGTCCCGGTCCTGTACTCTTTTCTCTATCAGTCAGGAGAACAGGTCTTCATGGAGGTTATGCGAGGTGCGGTTCGAGTAGTTTAGGGTCTTGGGGGGGTGAGACTGGCCAATTGTGAAAGTTCGGTGTTTGCAATGTTCTGTTTTGATGGTATTTTTGTAGTGATGTTGGAGTTACACAGTGGTGTTTCTGAAGACATCAATGGTGATGGATGGATGTATTGGTACTATTTTCTCTGGTTCTGGGATCCGGCAATAATGGTTGATGACGACAAAGGGGGTGTTCTAGCCAGTGATTTGGTGACTCTGGCGGTGATGGTCACGTAGATGACATTTGGTGCAGTTGGTGACAACATGATGATGAATATAGATGATGATCATTATGACATCGTTTTCTTCATCTTTCCTCAATGCAGTGGTTGTACGATTTGCGGGATCCATCACTGATGCAAAAGTTCCCGCGGTGTTGAATCTCGATTCAATTTTTGAATCTGTGGATTGTTTTGGATTTTTGATGTGTCAAGTGGTGTTTCTGGTCATATATGGTTCCCAATTTTTCCTCAAAGTAGTTGTTTTGAAAATAATAATAAAATTATTTGGTGTTTGTGGGGAAATATCAAAAGGGATAAGGTTATCATGGTAGTTTATCTTCACTAGGGATATTTGGATCAATTGTTGTTGTAAAATCAAAAATTGAAATGAGGAAAATAAATAGAAAATTTAAAATTGAAAGAGATTAAGAAAAAGTTCTTTAAAAAATATTCCCCTCATGAATAGTAACTGAATATAGAGAGACAATTCTTGATTCTGAGATCGAAAATGGATGAAAAAATTTATAAGTTTGAAACCAAATTTACAAGGTTAACAAGACAATTCATGGGCTACGTATATAATCCAAAGAAAATGATTGACTTCTACATTGATAGTAATAATCCAATTCCCCGAAGGGCACTATTCTCCCAAACATTCTCTTCATACAAGGATATTGTATCATGTTCCATGAAGAAGAAGAAATAATTTTTAGGAAATATAAATTTTAGTGGAAGTGTGGTATGAAGATAGATTTTGAGTAGTCTTGACAATGAGATGAGGGATAAGGAATGAATGGAAGAAACAAATTTCCAACTTGTAAAAAGTATGAAATGAAAACTCCTAGGGAATTCCTTTTGAGAATGTGAGTTTATTTCAATATTGGAGATAAAGGCCATGAGGGACAGGATTGTAAGGGTAAGAAAGAAGTCTTCAATGTTAAATTTCATAGCTATATGAATATGGGACACTATACACATTATTTTCATAGAAAACAAGAAAAAATTCCACATTAAAATGCTAACGAACAAGGCCATTTTTATATAGCCACAACAGTTGATGTTGATGTACATAAAGATGTGGTGGTAGGTTCTTTAATCATCTCCTCAATTTTAGTAAATATATTATTTGATTCTATATCACAACATAATTTTATATATTTCTAATTTTCACTAAAAATTAAATATTTCAAATTCATCATAATAGGTAGGATTTAATTAAAAATTTCTAGTGGGAACCGTATTACAACAATGATGTGTTATGAAATTACAATTAGGGAACATAAATGTGATATAATTGTTGAGTTTATTACAATCCATTAGATTAATTTTTGTCTAATTCTTGATATGTAATGGATTTGAAAATATGATGAAAAAATTTATTATATGATGATAGAAATTATGATTTGTGAGGATGTTATAGAATTTTTTATCTTTAGAAAATGAATTTCATCATCTGATTCTTATAACGGTCTACCTCTAGTCACTCTTATAGATGATATTCTTGGAAAATAATAGATCGTAAAAGCTATTTATGAAAAAGGTAATCTTGTAATTGAGGTTTTCCCTATTATACGTGAATATATTTATGTATTTCTGGAGTAATTACCTAGAAATCCACCATATATGGAAGTTGGTATTTCTATGAATTTAATCCCTGATGCAAGAACTATATCAAATAATACCAATAGAATGTCCATAGTGGTGTTAATAGAGATATAGAAACAAATAGTGGAATTGAGTGGTAAGGTATTTCTACACCCAATTGTTTCACCTTGAGGAGATCATGTTCTTTTCATTAAGAAGATATATGGGTCTATGAGGCAATTCATTTACTATAGGGAGATCAATTATATTTCAACAAAGAACATGTGTTCGCTTCCTTGCATTAATGACTTAATTGAACAACATCACATATATCATTATTTTTCAATAATTTATCTTTATTTTGTATATCATTAGTTATGTATACTGAAGGAAGATATTTCAAAGAGAACATTACAAACAAGGTATAGACATTAAGTGTTTAGAAAAATACCATTTGGAAGGACTCAATCACCCTAAATTTTTATGTATCTGATAAACAATGTATTCAAGGAATATCGTGGTATGTTTTTTTTATTATTTCTTTATGATATCTTGGAATACTATAAAATCTATGAGGACGATGTGAACCACTTAATAGATATTCTAGAGGCTCTTTAATGAAAATATTTGTATTTTAAATTTAGTATGTGTAAATTTTAGCTTCAAAAAGATTCTTCTTATGGCCATATTGTCTCCAATATGGAATATCAGTTGATAATATGAAGAAAAAGGTAGTCCAAAAAATGTGTTATGCCTATGAACATAACTGAGGAATGTAGTTTCATTTGATTTGGGTTTATTATTGATGTTTCATTCATAAATATTTCTTGTTTCATTCATAAATGTTTCTTATTAGCTAGTCGATTCTCCAAGATTATTCGTAAAGGGGGTAATTTTATTTGGAAAATATAATTGGAATAATTCGTTATAGAATTTTAGTGGATGATAGTTAATGATAAGATCTGGAATCTACCATCTAGAAGTGGTTGGTTTTTTATTTATGGTTATGCACCAAATAAAGGACTTGGTTGTGTCCTTATATAGAATGATAGAGTTATTACTAATGCATCAAGGCAATTAAAACGTCCTCAACAGAACTATCAATGTCTTGACTTTGAGTCAGAAACTATAATCAATACTCTAAATATATATATAAATTATATATATGGTAATATATATGAGATATATACATATTAAAAGAGTTTAAAATATATATTCTCATAGAAAGTGTTTCAAAGGAGACGGTTTGAACAACTCAATGATTGTGACTATTCAATACAATTCCACATAGGGAAGGAAAATGAGGTATTAGAAGCATTGAGTTGGAAGTATAATGAAGTTCTGAAGAAAAGGAGGATTGATAGAGATCTTCTGTTCATGGATCCGGTAAATATGGATTTGTTAATTGTCAAAGAAATTGAAACACCACTATTTTTTCAAATGGTTTCCAAACCATCTTTATTGGAAGAGATTAAAAGTTCTTAGTTTGATGATGAGAATTTTCAAAATAAAATAAAATCTTTGAATGATGTTAAATTTTTAAACATCATATACGAAACGGGAATTTTTAAATTTAAGAAGAGGATCGGTGTTCTACCTATTCCAGATCTAAAAGGGTAATTATTGGATGATTCTCATAGATTTAATTTCTTTATACACCCTGGTAGCACTAATTTTTTTAGTGATATGAAGTAAAAATATTTTTTAGATAATTTGAAGTGGGAAACTCATGATTATGTATCAACATGTTTATTTTTTGAATAGGTGAAGGTTGCAGGAAAACATCCCGGATGATTCATGCAACCTCTAACTATTCCTATATGAAAATGAGAAGACATTACTGACGTTTTTTACACTATATTACCAAATGGTCCAATTATGATTGATGAAATATGGGTAATTATTGATAGACTTACCAAATCTGCACATTTTAGTACTACAAGGGAATATTTTCCACTGGAGAGACTTGAAAGACTCTACATTTATGAATTTACAAGACTTCATGGTTCACCTCATTCAATTGTGTTTTATCATGACCAATAATTTAAATAAAAATTATTGAAAAACATTCATACATCTCTTGATACAGAGATTCCTTTGAGCACTACTTATCACCATCCAAATGAAGGGTAATTAAAAAGGATGATCCAATATTTAGATGACATGATCAGTCTATACTCTTGTGACTTTTATGGTATTTGGGATCCTTATTTTGTAAGGCCCCAGCCTTAAACCTTACTTAATCTTGAGTTATTACAAGATTACACATTGAGGATATTTTCGGGTTTAGAGTTTTAGAGAATTAGATCATAAAACTTGAATTACATTCCACATATAAACAAAGTGGTTACATAATGATAGTATTCTTCTTTCCCATCAATGGAAACATATTTTAAAATAAAACATGGATTCTTTCTTGACACACCCTTGTCACTATCATCATATCATGTACCTTTCCCTTGACCTGTGAAAAACATTTCAAAAAAACTTGGGATGAGCATAAAAAGCTCAGTAAGGGATATAAAAATATATGGAAAGGAAACATGGGTACATATATACATATGAATGAAATCATACATTACCCATAAAACATAAGCACTTTAACATACCTCATCAAATCATGAATAAATCATAGAAATCATAAGACATAAAGGTAACTTTAGTCATTCATAACATTCTTACATAGGGAGTAACCCTCTTGGTTACGTTTGGAATACCCATCACAGTATATTCCCTAAATCTATTCGGAGAAACCTTAACGTTTCTCTCCTTTGCATTACCCAATGCATTGGAGAGCTATATCAGGCTCACCCGCCCTTAGTTTATCACGGAACCACCTGTCTTCATAATAATTCCCAAGAACCTCAAAATAATCGTATCACATAAAACATGCACAAAGGAAACATAAAATTTCCACCTCTCAATCAAAAGATATCAATACAACACATTGATATAAAAACATTATGAAAAACATTTTCAATACCAAAATAAAAGAAAATTAAAACATGGTATTTATTTTTTTTAAAGAAGGTATGGCTTGTAGAGGAAGCTGAAACTCAAATAATGGTCACGGTGGCGGAGAAGTCGTTGTCACCGCATACGTACGACAAGAACATTCCCTTTTGTCGTTTAGTAAACGCTTCGTATAAAAAAGATTCTCTTTTTAATAAACGTAAAAGTCAAAGGGGTTTATACACCATATAAAAGAAGGTTGTGTATAAAACTAAATATGCCTCAATGAAAGGAGATTGAGACGAAGTCCCATACCTCGGGTCCGACTTGACTCGATCATTCTTTAATTTCCTGAATAATAAACTTGAGTTAATTTATACTTTATTAAGAACCTTTTTCAAGTTCATTATTCATTTTCTATCACTTATTTCCATGTCATTAACACTATGTAATTATTTAAGTTAATAACGGTCGTTTTAACGATCATTGGAACTTGAGTCAAAAATAAACCCTTTATAATTACAAGTTGTTCATGTATCCATTATATCCAGAATTATAATCATGATTTATATATCATATATATCTAGTATATACATGCATTTATAATATTACATAATCATTTAGAGGTAAGAAATGAAATGCACCGTTCATGGAGACGGTAAGCCGTACGTACGCATGAACGCTACTTCTATTTCTATTTCGTATTTTATAGAACGGAATCATAATGATATAAAGGTATATAATAATTCCAGTATAATATCATATATAATATCATAGTTTCATCCTTTATATGTGTAAAGACCCGTAAAATTAATGGGAAATTTTTTTCTGAATTTTCTTTGGAATTTTACAAGAGCGCGGTTTCTGACGGCACCTGATTCTGAGGCCCGGTGTGCCTGGAATCAATTTCCGAAGTTTGGCTCGGGTACGTTCAGTGAACGAACAAGCAGGAATTTCTAACTTTTGAACCGGTGCTCGGAATAGAATTCCAAGGGAACCGATGAACTCACAACGCCGGTAATCGCTTAAGGGAACCTTTACCGTAGTTGCGTTTCTGCGGGAGAAGAAGTTAATTAATGGGGTTTAATTAAAAAGAATATAAAATTGTTGAATCAATTTTATTTCATATCAAAGTGGTTATTTTTCTCCCATGGGAAGTTGGTGGTGGGGCCCACTTCCACCCAACTTCCCATGTGTGGATAATTGAAAGGGTGGGGCCCACACGAACCCCCCACCTTTTCAAATCCCTTCACTCTCTTAACCCCTCACTTTCCTAACTCCCCATTAACTCACTTTCATTAATTTTTGACAACTTGTTATAATTAATAAAGTGAGTTACTTAATTTGAAACTCTTGAAATTCAAATGGTTAGGTTGTGTTAATAAAATAAGACTTGGTGTTATTTTATTATTGTTAGAGTTTTGCCACCTTGAGAGGATTGGGAATCATGAAGTCTTATTCTTCTACAACCTCGACGAAGAACGTGAAGAACACCGTTCTTCAATGAAACACTTCTCTGACGAAGAACACGGTTCTTCCGCGACGCCGTATCTGTGATGCGACGTTATTCTTCCGTGTCATCTCTTCCGTGACGGTTTACCGCGACGAAATCTCCGTCAAAGACTTCGAATCCTCACTTCGCGACGTCGACGTTCTTTTCCCACGACGCTTGAACTCTGCGATGCTCGTCTTCCATGGCTCGTTGACGAACATCGTTCCTGAACCGAGGTAGGGGTTTTATTTATTTATTTGTTCTTGATTACCAACATGACGATCTTCGTGGATTTAAACCATTTGTTATCGAATAACGCGAGGGGGTCGGACCGCACAAACACGGCCGGCCCTCCTCCTTAATTTCCGTGTTGGTTCTTTTATGGTTGGTACGGGAGAGCGTGGTGCAGTCGCACCACGCGGATTCTTGCGGAAGGAAATGTGTGGCGTCGTCGCGCCGCGCCGTGGAAAAAAGTTGAAAAACGCGACGCCGTCGTGCCGCGTCGAAGAAAACCGAAGACGCCGCGGCCAGAGTGGGGCCGCGGTGGAGGGGTGCGGTGCCGTTGCACCGCGCCGGAAGACAAGGGTCGCGGCCGGTTCCGGGCCGCGGCGGAGCAAGGTGACCGGCGGCCGGACCGGGCCGCCGGTGTCGGCGAAGAAGGGGGCCGGCAATCGCCGGTCCCGTGGAGGCCAGAACCGGCCTACCAGGGTGGGCCGGCTGGACCGGTGTGCAACCGGGGGTTCAAACCCCCGGCCGGCTGGCCAAAACGGCCCCCCTTAATTGCGGGGGGCCGCGGTTACACAGGGGGGCAGGCGCCCCCCTTTGCCGAAACGGCTTGGCCTTCGGCCAGGCCCGGTCCGGGCCGCGCCGGGCCGGGCCAACCCGGACCCGAGGTGGGTCAACCCAGTTCGGGTCGACCGGGGGGGTCTCGGGCCGGGTCGGTTCGGGCCCGAAACCCCCGTTTTCGGACCGTTTGGGTTCAATTGCCCATAACCCGGGCTACGGACCTCCAATCGACACGCCGTCAGCGGCGGCACGATCCTTGGAACGAGGCGGTCGTTTCGACATATCGCACTTAAGGTTTCGAAATACTTTGAGTTCGGCCGGGTTGGTTCGTACACGAAACCAGACGGGCCCTCGGAGCAGAAATGCTCATATCTTAAGCTATGGACGTCCGATTGACGTGCCGTCAACTTTGTTGAGATCCTCTTAGTGAGACGGATCTTTTGGCATACTCCCCCCAAGGTTTCGACGCAGGTGGAGTATGGTCGGGTTGGTTTTGCCTTAAAAACCAACCGGGCCCCTGGGACAAAAAAGCCAATAACTCTCAGACCGGGCGTCTGATTGACGCGCCGTCTGCGACGTTGAGTTCCTGTTGACGATACGGAACTTTTGGATACATCAACCTTGGACTATGTCTCAGTTGATGTATCAGCCTCTCGGCTCGTGGAGCGGACTCTCCCGAATGAGCTTGTTGTGTGCGGGATCCCTAGAGATGGCTGCGACTACTACTATGACTACGACTGCTACTGTGACTGCGACGAGGACTGTGGAGAGATCCTCAGTGGATTCGACGACGATGACTATAACACTCAGCGATCCTTTGTGGATCAGTGCTACCGATCATGTGTGGGTCCGATCCTGTGTGGGTCAGCGCTCAGCGGTTCTGTGTGAGCCAGCGCCTACAGATCCTGTGTGGGTCTGATCCTGTGTGGGTCTGATCCTGTGTCGGTCTTTGCGGGGGTTAGTACCTATCGATCCTTTGTGGGTCTGACGACTTAGATGGATCAGTGATCATCTCTATCGTCTTTGACGAAGTATACCTGTGTGAGCTGAATCCTGTTTGCTTTCCTATGTGGATTGTGTATTGTTATCCTGTGTGGATTACGTTTTTTTACCTATGTGGAATACGTATACTTTCCTATGTGGACTGGGTTATTCTTGGGCTCGGAGGTTGGATCATTTTGGAATTGATGACTTAGGTATATGTATGGGTATATACCTAAGCAGTGTCGTTTGTTACTTCGTGATTGTAACACTCTTTTTTGGGTTATCCTTTGTGGATTTTGGGAGACCTTCAGGGGTCTCAGGGTACCTACTGAGTAGCTTATACTCACCCCTGCACGGGCTATGCCCGCACTACGTTGTGTTGGTTGCAGACGACGGACAACGCTAATCGTGGTTGAGTCTTGCAGAGCAGGACGGTACATGGAGGTGGATCACTGGGCGGGACGTACTCGGAGCGGACAGTGGGACTCGAGGAGCAGTGGAGCTATCTGTACCCACCCTTCAGTTGGTATTTCTAGTGGACAGCTTGGCGTAGTGGCTTTTACATTTCAGTTGTTGTTTTCTCTTTCGAGTTGTACTTTACTTTTAGTTTGAGTTTGTATACTGGCCCACTTACTTTCTGCACTTACAGTTGTACTCAGTTTTTACTTAGTGTTTACTTTTTCCGCTTGCTTACTCTGCGGTGCATGTTTACTTTACAAAGGCAATGCCTTCCCATTTTACCAGGATTTACACCTTGGTGCTAGTCGCCAGCCCCTGGCCTATGGAAGGCGGGCTTGGGGTAGTCACGACACGGGCCTCGAGGACGGGTCGTGACAAATTGGTATCAGAGGAGTTCGGTTCTACCGCGAACTCTGATATTTTCTATCTGAAGCAATAGTGTTTAGCGTATTGAGTATGGTTATCAGTCCAGGGAGTCCAGTGTTGGTTCGACGGCTGATGTATCCATACACCAGGACCCTGACTTCTGATTTCTGACTTAATGCACGAAAACATTGATTGCATTAGTGTTTCATGTTTTCTTTGTGATTACTTTGTATCAGCTCACCAGGTATACTGGTCTGACCGTGGCACACCTGTTTCCTTTTCAGGATGGCCCCACGACGGCAGCCAGCTAGGGTTCCGAGAGTCGAGCATGACGACAGCCCACTGAGCGACGAGGCCTCAGTGCAGGGCCCTTTGTCAGCAGTGGCACCGGTGATAGCTCTACCCGCCGAGCCACCGATTCTTCCAGCACCAGCCGCTGACGATGCACGTCGCCTTAGTGCACTGCATGATTTCCAGTGCCAGAGACCGCCCAGGTTCTGCGGGGAGACGGACCCCCAGGAAGCCGAGGACTTGCTGGAGGCAGTCGTACGAGTTTTCAGGCTAGTGAGGACACCAGCATACCTCATGGTTATCCTCGTTGCGAGCCTACTGCACGAAGCAGTGGGCCGATGGTGGAGCTTGATGTTCCAGGTGCACGATGAGGCATCTCTACTCTGGACAGACTTTGAGAGCCTCTTCCTCACAGAGTTTGTCCCAGCCACCCTCTGTGCGGTGCGCATTCAAGAGCTTCTTCAGTTGTGATAGGGCAGCATGATGGTCGCCCAGTACTCGGCGAGATTTACTGATCTCTCGCGCTACTCGATCGACATGGTACAAGACCCATTATCCCGGGCCCGGACCTTTGAGCAGGGATTGGGACACGAGATCAGGGCATCGCTGATCTCTCTCAGCATTCCGACTTAGACAAGATTACTGGAGCGGGCCCTTTTGATCGAGAGCTTTATTGCTGACTCTACACTAGCGCCGAGACTCACCGTAGGGCGGCACATAGCAGAGTCTTCTACAACAGGCAGTCGACAGATGACTCTTGGGTCCAAGAAGACCAGACCCTCAGGCAGATGACCTCAGGACACTAGATCAGCAGTGCGGGGAAAACATTGCGGAGTCAGTCTTTTGAGAGGCAGGCAGTGCTACTCGTGCGGCGGGTAGGGCCACATGGCTCGTGACTGCCCGACCCGTCATGCCGAGGAGCAGCATACGGTTGAGGGACCACCGAGGAAGAGGTAGAGGGTCGACCGTGGCAGTCCGCAGGGAGGAGGTGGACGAGGCAGGGGAGCTGGACGAGCAGCAGGTGGTGGGCGACGCTTTGAGGCTTTACCATCACCACCACCAGGAGGTCAACCCCGACCACAGGGAGCTGGCGGGCAGAGACAGGCACAGCTCCAGGCAGTAGTGGCCTATGACCACGGCGCCCGAGATGATTCGAGGTACTATCTGTGTCTGTTATACCCTTTTTGTAGTACTTATAGACATAGGAGTGAGTCACTCTTTCATAGCCGCTGCACTTGTTCGGAGCTCGGAGATTCCGACAGAGCCGTTGGCTCGATCCTTACGGCTAGAGACTCCTACGGGAGCAGACTCGACGATTACACACTGGTTCTGGCAGTGTGAGCTTACTCTAGTAGGCGAGAGCTTCGGCTGGGATCGTCTTGTAGCGGCGTCGGGGCCTTACGATGTCATCTTGGGCATGGATTGGTTATCTATGGTCCATGCACAGATTGACTATTTCAGGCGCAAGGTGCGATGTGTACGCACCAACGGGAGCAGGTTCACATTCACCGGCCAGATGGGAGCCTTTGCATCACAGGATGGACTTCCGCGGAGAAGAGGACAGCCCATCACTCATCAGTCGGTTAGCCTCATCCTAGGAGCAGTTGACGTGCAGAGTCCTGGATTTCCTATAGTGGTGGATCAGTTTGCGGACGTTTTTCCCGACGACGTCCAGGACTACCTCCTCGCAGAGAGGTAGACTTTTATATTAACATGTACCCCGGGACAACCCCGATATCGACTCCAGCATATCGTATGGCCCCCACCGAGCTTCGAGAGCTACGGGTACAGTTGGAGGACTTGCAGGGCAAGGGGTTCATCCGACCCAGTGTTTCACCCTGGGCTTCCCTGATATTGTTCGCCAAGAAGGCGGACGAGAGCTTGCGACATTGTGTCGACTATCGTCGCCTGAACCAGGTGATAGTGAGGAACAAGTATCCGCTACCGAGGATTGATGACCTCTTTGATCAGCTCAAGGGAGCATGGTGGTTCTCGAAGATAGACCTCAGGTCAGGCTATCATCAGCTCAGAGTTCGAGATGAGGACGTGCAGAAGACGGCCTTCAGATGTCGGTATGGCCACTATGAGTTCTTGGTTATGCCATTCGGCATAACCAATGCTCTAGCTGTGTTCATGGCCCTCATGAACAGGATCTTTCTTCCATACCTCGATCGATTTATTGTGGTCTTCATCGACGACATTTTGATTTACTCGATGACTGAGGAGGAGCACGCCTACCACATACGGGTTGTACTAGACACACTCCGAGAGCACCAGCTTTATGGTAAGCCCTGGAAGTGCCAGTTCTGGATACGTGAGGTCCACTTCATGGGAAACATCATCTCTGAGGCGGGAGTTGCAGTGAATCCCGTGAAGATCGAGGCAGTACTAGCTTGGGAGCCACCCAGGAGCCTGACGGAGGTGCATAGTTTCTTGGGACTAGCTGGATACTACAGGAGATTTGTTTCTAGACTTCTCCAGAGTTGCGGCACCACTCACAGATTTGACAAAGAAGGGGAAACCCTTCGTGTGGTCATACAGATGTCAGTAGAGCTTCTAGGAGCTAAGACAGAGATTGACCAGTGCACGTATCTTGAGGTTGCCTGAAGAGGGAGTAGGGTACGTAGTCTACTGTGATGCATCAGGGACAGGACTCGATTGTGTCCTGATGCAGGAGCGGGCAGTGATCGCCTATAGATCACGCCAGTTGAGGCCGCATGAGCAGAACTACGCTACCCATGACCTGGAGTTAGCAGTAGTTGTCTTCGCTCTGAAGACATGGTGACACTATCTGATGGGAGAGCACTTTACAGTATTTTCTGACCATCAGAGTCTCAGGTACATCTTCTCGCGGAAGGACCTGAACCTGAGACAATGGTGATGGCTCGAGTTCCATCAGGACTATGACATTGTGATATTCTATACTCCTGGGAAGGGGAACGTGGTAGCCGATGCTCTCAGCAGGAGGACGAGCATTCAACTACTTGAGGAGGTGACAGAGCAACTAGCCTTTGTGCAGATATCCTTCGTGGATAGAGATGGAGTAGCCTTCCTTCAGTCTCTCAAAGTCACTCCACTACTACAGCGGGTGAGAGAGGCACAAGGTGGGGACACTGATTGTGAGACGCGGCGTGCACAGATATCCTCAGGATAGGCACCTGATGGTTTCTCCTTTGGAGCAGAGCACGACATCCTTTTCAGAGGACGTACCTTGGTACAAGTCCCTTTACGAGAGGAGGTGATGAGAGAGTTTCACACTTCTCCTTTAGCGGTACATCCTGGAGTGGCAAACATGTACCAAGATCTCAGACAACAGCACTGGTGGTCAGGCATGAAGAAGGCTGTGGCAGAGTTCATTTCTCGATGCCTCACCTGCCAGTAGGTGAAGGCTGAGCACCAGGTACCAGCAGGATTGGTACAACCCTTGGAGGTTCTGGAGTGGAAGTGGGATGGGATATCTATCGACTTCGTGACTAGACTTCCACGCACTTCCAGAGGTCATGACTCCATCTGGGTGATTGTCGACCGACTCACCAAGTCGGCTCACTTCATACCCATCAGAGAGCAGGGCTCAGTGGAGAGCTTGGGACGACTTTACATTCAAGAGATTGTTCGGCTTCATGGTGTGCCATCATCTATCGTCTCCGATCGAGATGCTCGCTTTACTTCCCGGCTTTGGAAGGGGTTACAGGAGGCGTTCGGGACGCAGCTACGTTTGAGCACCGCCTTTCACCCTCAGACGGATGGTCAGACGGAGAGGACCATTCAGACTCTCGAGGACATGCTCCGCACATGTGTCCTCAACTTTGGTCATAGCTGGGAGGACCACCTACCCTTTGTGGAGTTTGCGTACAACAATAGCTACCACTCCACCATTAGGATGGCATCATACGAGGCGTTGTACGACCGACCTTGCAGATCTCCTTTGTGCTGGACAGACCCTGGGGAGTCAGCACTTGTGGGATCGGAGATGGTCCAGGCCATGACAGAGAAGGTCCAGGTCATCCAGGAGCTGATGAGGATAGCTCACAGCCGGCATAAGTCATACGCTAACAGGAGGCGGAGGCCACTAGAGTTCGAGGATGGTGACCACGTCTTCTTGCGTGTCTCAACTCGACGTGGATTAAAGAGATTTGGCCGAAGCGGCGAGTTATCTTTGCACTTCATCGGACCCTTCCAAGTCCTTAGCAGGATTGGCGAGGTGGATTATCGCCTGGCTCTACCACCTCAGCTGCACCAAGTGCACGACGTCTTCCACGTGTCTCAGCTGAGGAGATACGTGCACGACCCGATGCATATCATGGACCATGGGGAGCTTGACGTTGATGATGGGGCAACTTTTACGGAGGTCCTGGTGGAGATTGAGGATCGACAGGAGCGGTTCCTATGTGGATGGTCGATTCCTCTAGTGCACATCAGATGGCAGCACGGGAACCTCCAGGAGAGCACTTTGGAGCGGGAGGCTCAGATGCGTGCTCAGTACCCACATTTGTTTCCCTAATTATGATGTATCTTTACGGGGACATAAATCCCTGAGGTGGGAGTAATGTAAAGACCCGTAAAATTCAATGGAAATTTTTTCTTAATTTTCTTTGAAATTTTACAAGAGCGCTGTTTCATATGGCACCTGATTCCGAGGCCCGGTGTGCCCGTAATCAATTTCCAAAGTTTGGCTCAGGTACGTTCAGTGAACGAACGATCGAGAATTTCTATCTTTTGAACCGGTGCTCGGAATCTAATTCCGAGGGCACCGATGAACTCGCAACGCCGGTAATCGCTTAAGGTAACCTTTACCGTAGTTGCGTTTGCACGGGAGAAGAATTTAATTAATGGGGTTTAATTAAAAAGAAAATAGAATTGTTGAATCAATATTATTTCTTATCAAAGTGGTTATTTTTCTCCCATGGGATGTTGGTGGTGGGGCCCACATCCACCCAACTTCCCATGTGTGGATAATTGAAAGGGTGGGGCCCACACGAACCCCCCGCCTTTTCAAATCCCTTAACTCTCTTAACCCCTCAATTTCCTAACTCCCCATTAACTCACTTTCATTAATTTTTGACAACTTGTTATAATTAATAATGTGAGTTACTTAATTTCAAACTCTTGAAATTCAAATGGTTAGGTTGTGTTAATAAAATAAGACTTGGTATTATTTTATTAATGTTAGAGTTTTGCCACCTTGAGAGGATTGGGAAGCGTGAAGTCTTCTTCTTCTTCATCCTCGAAGATGAATGCGAAGAACACCATTCTTCAATGAAGAACTTCTCTGCCGAAGAACATGGTTCTTCCGCGATGCCATATCCGCGCCACGACGTTCTTCTTCCGCATCGTCTCTTCTGTGACGGTTTCCCGTGAAGAAATCTCCGTCAAAGACTTCGAATCCTCGCTTCGCGACGTCGGCGTTCTTTTCCCGCGACGCCCGACCTCCGCGACGCTCGTCTTCCACGGCTCGTTGACGAACACTGTTCCTGAACCGAGGTAGGGGTTTTATTTATTTATTTGTTCTTGATTACCAACTTGACGATCTTCGTGGATTTAAACCATTTGTTATCGAATAATGAGAGGGGGCTAGACTGCACAAACACGGCCGACCCTCCACCTTAATTTTCATGATGGTTCCTTTGTGGTTGGTATGGGAGGGCGTGGTGCCGTCGCACCACGCGGATTCTTGCGGAAGGTAATGTGTGGTGCCGTCGCGCCACGTCGTGGAAAGATGTTTAAGAACGCGACGCCGTCGTGCCGCGTCGAAGAAAACCAAAGACGCCACGGCCAGAGCGGGGCTGCGGTGGAGGGGCGCGGTGTCGTCGCACCGCGCTGGATGACAAGGGCCAGGGCCGGTTCTGGGCCGCGGTGGAGCAAGGTGACCAGCGGCCGGACCGGGCCGCCAGTGTCGGCGAAGAAGGGGACCGGCTTTCGCCGGTCCCGTGGAGGCCGGAACCGGCCGGCCAGGGCCGGCCGGCCGGACCGGTGTGCAACCGGGGGTTCAAACCCCCGGCCGGCTGGCCAAAACGGCCCCCCATAATTGCGGGGGGCCGCAATTACACAGGGGGGCAGGCGCCCCCCTTTGCCGAAATGGCTCGGCCTTCGGCCGAGCCGGACAGCGCGCTGTGCCCAGCCGGACCGGCCGCCTTGCCGGTCTGCCAGCCCGGCCGACCCGGACCCGGGGCGGGTTGACCCGGTTTGGACCGACCGGGGGGGGCGGTCTCGGGCCGGGTCGGTCCGGGCCCGAAACCCCCGTTTTCGGACCGTTTGGGCTCAATTGCCCATAACTCGGGCTACAGACCTTCGATCGACGCGCCGTCAGCGGCGACACAATCCATGGAACGGGCCGGTCGTTTCGACATATCGCACTCAAGGATTCGGAATACTTTGACTTCGGCCGAGTTGGTTCGTACACGAAACCAACCAGGCCCTCGGAGCGGAAACACTCATATCTTGAGCTATGGACGTCTGATTGACGTGCCGTCAACTTTTTTGAGTTCCTCTTAGTGAGACGAATCTTTTGGAATACTCCGCCCGAGGTTTGGACGCAGGTGGAGTACGGTCAGGTTGTTTTTTCCTTAAAAACAAACTGGGCCCCTGGGACGAAAAAGCCAATAACTCTCAGACCGGGTTTCTGATTGACGCGTCGTCTGCGACGTTGAGTTCCTGTTGACGATACAGAACTTTTGGATACATTAACTCTAGACTATGTGTCAGTTGATGTATCAGCCTCTCGGCTCGTGGAGCGGACCCTCTCGAACGAGCTTGCTGTGTGCGAGAACCCTCGAGCTGGCTGCGACTGCTACTGTGACTGCGACTGCTACTGTGACTACGACGATGACTGTGCAGAGATCCTCAGTGGATTCGACGATGACGACTACAGCACTCAGCGATCCTGTGTGGATCAGTGCTACCGATCATGTGTGGGTCCGATCCTGTGTCGCTCAGCGCTAAGCGGTTCTGTGTGAGCCAGCGCCTACAGATCCTGTGTGGGTCCGATCCTGTGTGGGTCTTTGCAGGGGGTTAGTACCTATAGATCCTTTGTGGGTCCGACGACTTAGATGGATCGGTGATCATCTCTATCATCTTCGAAGAAGTATACCTGTGTGAGCTGAATCCTGTTTGCTTTCCTGTGTGGATTGTGTAGTGATATCCTGTGTGGATTACGTTTTTTACCTGTATGGAATACGTATACTTTCCTATGTGGACTGGGTTATTCTTGGGCTCGGAGGTTGGAGCATTTTGTAATTTATAACTTAGGTATATGTATGGGTATATACCTAAGCAGTGTCGGTTGTTACTTCGTGATTGTAACTTTCCTTTGTGGTTTATCCTTTGTGGATTTTTGGAGACCTTCAGGGGTATCGGGGTCCCTACTGAGTAGCTTATACTCACCCCTGCACGGGCTATGCCTGGACTACGTTGTGTTGGTTGCAGACGACAGACAGCATTGATCGTGGTTGAGGCTTGCAGAGCAGGACGGTACCTGGAGGTGGATCACTGGGCGGGACGTACTCGGAGCGGACGGTGGGACCCGAGGAGCAGTGGAGCTATCTGTACCCAGCCTTCAGGTGGGATTTCCAGTGGACAGCTCGGCGTAGTGGCTTTTACTTTTCAGTTGCTGTTTTCCCTTTCGAGTTGTACTTTACTTTCAGTTTGGGTTTGTATACTGGCCCACTTACTTTCTGCACTTACAGTTGTACTCAGTTTTTACTTAGTGTTTACTTTTTCTGCTTGCTTACTCTGTGGTGCTTGTTTACTTTACAAAGTCAATGCCTTCCCATTTTACCGGGATTTATGCCTTGGTGCTAGTCGTCAGCCCCTGTCCTATGGAAGGCGGGCTTGGGGTAGTCACGACACGGGCCCCGAGGACGAGTCGTGACAATACGTCCCACATATGGTATTTAATGAGTCAAATCACATTGAGGGGGCGGTAGTCCGCACTTCCTTAAATGAAGATATCGCGTTTACCCATAATTGAAACCATTAAGGTATGCCCAAAATGAAAAATACAGAAGCTTAAGGAAAAAATAAACATATTATATATCATATATAAATATAGTGTCATCTTAATGGCCACCTTTGAAGGTGTTAAAAAAATGTTGAACAATCATCATTTCGGGAGGCAAAAATTTTCCATCCACGGAAACAGTATGTCCTTTAACCATTAGATGTAGGTGTGTGTAAGTGTAGCTCGAATCCTTCTTATAAAAACATCCTAGCATATTGAAGATACTGGAGTTGTTATAAAATAAATGAATAAAAAAATTTTAGGGGGTTGGAGAAGAAAAATAAAACAAAAGAACTCAAGTGAAGACATTACCTTAAAATCGGGTAACTCCCTTTGGTTTGAGCTCAATGGCTTCCTTGGGAAGACTTCTTCCCAAAGTGAGGCTTTAAGGAGTAAGAGAGGGAAGTGGAGAGACAAAACGGGCAGGGGTTGGCCGAGCCAAAGGCTTTGGGAGTGTGGGTAAGGAGGTAGAGGTGGGGGCCTTTTATAAGAGAAGAGGAGGGGCACTCTTAGAAAGTAAAGAAATGATACTTTATTTGAAAATGATTTTCGGATACAAAAGGTCCCACATTGATATAATTCGAGGTTAAGGTGATAAGGGTTCGAAATCCACCCATCCAATAGGTTTTGTACATGTGTAGGTCATAGATTTTACATTATCATTTCTTTTTATTTAAATCCTTTATTAATGAGGTAATCGCTGCATCATAATGATGTCATAAATAATTTAATTTATTTAAAGTCTAAAAATTATAAAAAAAAATACTATAATGTCGAAAATATTTTAAGATTTCTAATGAATATTTATAGTCCAAAAGATAATTTATGTTGACAAAATTAAAAATATTTTACTTAGATGATACATTCTTTGTCACATTTAACATTCTTTAAAAATAAAAAGATAAAAAGTCACTTTCTCACAAAAGTGATTCCATGGGGCCCCCATGTTTAGCACAAGGCATCCCATGGTCAGACATGAGACAACCAGTAGACTTAGGACACATTTTTTGGTCTTTTTATATTATTATGATATCATTTTATTATCTTTAACTACCTGATTACTCATTAATCAAGATAATTAAAGATAATTACCATTGTTACTATTCATAATGTCCAAAAATAAAACAGTCTTAATTACATAATTTGGACCTTATGATTCCAAATATTTAATCCATTTTACCAAATTCCAAACCCATGAATTGCAATAATTGATTTAAAAGTAATTCCTGTTGTCAAAACAAATAGCGGGTTTTTTTGAAACAATATCTATGAAAAGATTGGCATTAGTTTATGACCAATTCCAAAGTAAAATTAATCCTAATGACCACCATTGTATTAAATAGTAAAAATATATTCATATTACACTTTAAAACCAATTTAAAGTATAATCTAACCATATAATTAAATTAAATGAAAAAGAAGTTTTGATGTAAAATGCAGTATTTTTTCACTATTCATTAAAAAAATGAACATTGTCAGAAAAATACCAAAAATTTATCCAATGTGAATTTCAATGTCCCAATCATAATGAATATGTTTATTTTGAAAAATATAGATTATAAAATTGTCAAAAGTTTGATTTAAAAGGGATTGCCATCAAAAGGCAGTAAAACAATCTTTTAAGAATATTAGAGTATTCCATGCATAAGATTGTATTTATTTTCATTTTAAGCCTCTAAAACAAATTCTTAATCACTAATAGACATAGATAAAAATATATATTATTCATTACATACTTGGGATGTTACATCCTTCCCCCCTTTATAAAATTGTGTCCCCGCAATTTATTTACTTATCGAATAAATGGGGGTACTTATCCCTCATTGCATTTTCAGATTCCCATGTTGCCTCTTCCATCATGTGGTTTTTCCACAAAACCTTTACCTGATTAATCACCTTATTTAGTAACACTTTATCCCTGTGGTCAAGAATCTGGACCGCTTGTTCCTAATAAGATAGGTTCTCTTCCGGCTGAACTACCTCTGGACTCAAAACATGAGATGTATCTGGCATGTACTTTCTCAGCATCAAAACATGAAAAACGTTGTGTACCTGAGATAAACTCAGAGGTAAAGCCAACTGGTATACAACTGATCCAACTCTCTCCAGAATTTCATATGGTCCAATTAACCTTGGACTCAGCTTTCCTTTCTTACCAAATCTCATCACACATTTCCATGGTGAGACTTTGAGAAAAACATGATCACCTACCTCAAAAGTTAGATCCTTCTTCCTGTTGTCTGCATAACTCTTCTGCCTACTTTGATCTGTTCTCATTTGTTTCTGAATCAACTGAACTTTTTCTCCCATCTCTTCTACCAATTCTGGTCCCATCAACTTCCTTTCACCAACTTCATCCCAGAAAGATGGAGTTCGACAGCGCTTCCCATATAACGCCTCAAATGGTGTCATCTGTATACTGTAATGAAAACTGTTATTATATGAAAATTCAACCAAAGAAATATGTTGGTCCCAAATTCCCTGATAATCCATCAAACAAGATCATAGCATATCCTCCAAGGTCTGAATTTTTCATTCTGACTGCCCATCTGATTGAGGATGAAATGTTGTACTAAAATTTAATTCAGTACCCAACGACTTCTGAAGGCCCTCCCAAAAGTTAGAAGTAAACCTGGGATCACGATCGGATACAATGGAAATAGGAACTCCATGTAACCTAACTATCTCAAGATAAAAACAGGAAAGTTGATCTAGGGGAAAAGTATCTCATATATCAAGAAAATGAGCAGATTTAGTCAAGCGATCAACAATAACCCATATTGCATTATTACCCCAAGATGTCTTTGGTAATCCCACAACAAAGTACATGGATATATTCTCCCATTTCCACTCTGTAACTGGTAAAGGCTGAAGCATACCTTTCGGTAACTACCGCTCTGCTTTAACCTATTGACATGTCAAACACTTCATAGTAAAATCAGCAATATCTCTTTTCATTCAATCCCACCAGTAATACTCCCGCAGATCTCTGTATATCTTAGTACTTCCAGGATGAACTAAAAACGGAGAACTATGAGCATCACATAACAACACTCTCTTCAACTGTGAATCACAAGGCACACACAATCTCTTCCCAAAACTCAAAATGAAATCATTATCAATGTTGAATTCATGCAACTTACCTTTCTGAACCAGCTCTACCTTTTTCTACAACTCACTGTCTTGGTTCTGTGCTTGCTTGATTCTATCTGATAGAGATGATCACACTGATACCTGAAACAAAACAGAAGATCTTCCTGCACCAACAAATTCTATGCCAAAGTTCATCAAATCCTTAACCAAAGGATCACGTTCCAAATGCAACATTGCTAATGAAGCATTACATTTTCGACTCAAATCATCAGCCACTTTATTTTCTTTTCTCGGATGGTAACAAATTGTACAATCATAATCCTTGATTAATTTTAGCCATCTCCTCTGTCTCATGATTAACTCTTGCTGAGTAAATATATACATTAAACATTTGTGATCAGTATATATTTCACACTTTACTCCATACAAATGATGCCTCTAAATTTTTAAAGCGAAAACAACAATAGCTAATTCCAAATCATGTGTACGGTAATTTACCTCATGAGTTTTCTACTTTCGTGAAGCATAAGAAATTACCTTATCATTCTGCATTAGGACACAACCAAGTCCTTTCAATGAAGCATCACTGTATATAACAAACTCACCATTCCTGGATGGTAGTGCCAAAACTGGAGCATTCACCAATCTTCTTTTCAATTCCCGAAAACAGTCATCACATTCTTTTGTCTAGATAAACTTAACACCCTTCCGAGTTAGCTTCGTCATCGGACTAGATAACCGTGAAAAATTTCTAACAAACCTTCGGTAATAGGCTGTCAAACCAAGGAAACTACGAATCTCTGTTAAATTTATGGGTCTTGGCCATTCTTCAACAACATTTGTTTTTGCAGGATCAACAGTTATCCCATATTTAGAAACAATGTGACCAATAAAAGAAATTTGTTGTAACCAAAAATCACACTTGCTTAATTTCCCATACAATTTCGTTTCCATTAAAGTTTTCAAAATAACCCTTAAATGTCTTTCATGCTCCTCTTTACTTTTAGAAAACACAAAAATATCATCAATAAAAACAACAAACATTTTTCACCTGAGTCAACTGAGCCATCACTACAACAAACTGTTTAGTTCTGATTCTGACCATCTCAGGATACTGATTTGAAAGGTCACTTCCTTCTGTATCCCTTTCTAGCACTACTTCCCTATTTCCTCTACGAAAAACCATTCTGAACAAACATTTCTTAGATGAAGCAACATGGTAATCTTCAAATACTATATCACTTCAATTTGACCATAAAAAATATTTTTGGATAATCATTTAATAAAATTCTAACTCCTAAAGTTATCTAAACCGACCTATGATACCAACTATAAGGCCCCAGCCTTAAACCTTACCTAATCTTGAGTTATTACAAGTCTACACATTGAGGAGCTTTTCGGGTTTAGAGTTTTCGATAATTAGATCATAAAACTTGCATTACATTCCACATATAAACAAAGTGGTTACATAAAGATAGTATTCTTCTTTCCCATCAATGGAAAAATATTTAAAATAAAACATGGATTCTTTCTTGACACTCCCTTGACACTATCATCATATCATGTACCTTTCCCTTGACCTGTGAAAAACTTTTCAAAAAAACATGGGATGAGAATAAAAAGCTCAGTAAGGGATATAAAAATATATGGAAAGGAAACATGGGTACATATATACATAAGAATGAAATCATACTTTACCCATACAACATAAGCACTTTAACATACCTCATCAAATCATGAATAAATCATAGAAATCATAATACATAAAGGTAACTTGAGACATTCATAACATTCTTACATAAGGAGTAACCCTCTTGGTTACATTTGGAATACCCATCACAGTATATTCCCAAAATCTCTTTGGAGAAACCTTAACGTTTCACTCCTTCGCGTTACCCAATGCATTGGAGAGCTATATCGGGCTCACCTGCCCTTAGTTTATCATGGAACCACCCGTCTTCATAATAATGCCCCAGAACCTCAACATAATCGTATCACATAAAACATGCATAAAGGAAACAAAACATTTCCACCTTTCAATCACAAGATATCAATACAACACATTGATATAAAAACATTATGAAACCCATTTTAAATACCAAAATAAAATAAAAGTAAAACATGGTATTTATATTTCTTTTTAAAAGAAGGTATGGCTTGTAGAGGAAGCCGAAACTAAAATAATGGTCATGGTGGTGGAGAAGTCGTTGTCGCCGCATACGTACGACAAGAACATTTCCTTTTGTCGTTTAGTAAACGCTTTGTATAAAAAAAGATTCTCTTTTTAATAAATGTAAAAGTCAAAGGGTTTTATACACCATATAAAATAAGATTGTGTATAAAACAAAATATGCCTCAATGAAAGGAGATTGAGACGAAGTCCCATACCTCGGGTCCGACTTGACTCGATCGTTCATTAATTTCCTGAATAATAAACTTGAGTTAATTTGTACTTGCTTAAGAACCTTTTTCAAGTTCATTATTCCTTTTATATCACTTATTTGCATGTCATTAACACTATGTAATTATTTAAGTTAATAACGGTCGTTTTAACGATCATTGGTACTTGAGTAAAAAATAAACCCTTTATAATTACTAGTTGTTCATTTATCCATTATATCCAGAATTATAATCATGATTTATATATCATATATATCCAGTATATACATTCATTTATAATATTACATAATCATTTAGAGGTAAGAAATGAAATGCACCGTTCATGGAGACGGTAAGCCGTACGTACGCGTGAACACTACTTTCATTTCTATTTCGTATTTTATAGAATGGAATCATAATGATATAAAGGTATATTATAATTCCAGTATAATATAATATATAATATCATAGTTCCATCCTTTATACGTCCCACATATGGTATTTAACGTATCAAATCACTTTGAGGGGGCGGTAGTCCGCACTTCCTTAAATAAAGATATCGTGTTTACCCATAATGGAAACCATAAAGGTATGCCCCAAAGGAAAAATACAGAAGCTTAAGGAAAACTATAACATATTATATATAATATATAAATATAGTTTCATCTTAATGGCCACCTTTGAAGGTGTTAAAATAATTCTGAACAATCATCGTTTCGGGAGGCAGAAATTCACCATCCACGGAAATAGTATGTCCTTTAACCATTAGATGTAGGTGTGTGTAAGTGTAGCTCGAATAATTCTTATAACAACATCCTAGTATATTGAATATACTGTATTTGTTACAATAGAAATGAATAAAAAGAGTTTAGGGGGTTGGAGAAGCAAAATAAAACAAAAGGACTCAAGTGAAGACATTACCTTAAAATCGGGTAACTCCCTTTGGTTTGAGCTCAAAGGCTTCCTTGGGAAGACTTCTGCCCAAATTGAGGCTTTAAGGAGTAAGAGAGGGAAGCGGAGAGACAAACTGGGCAGGTTTTGGCCGAGCCAAAGGCTTTGGGAGTGTGGGTAAGGAGGTAGAGGTGGGGGCCTTTTATAAGATGAGAGGAGGGGCACTCTTGGAATGTAAAGAAAGGTTACTTTATTTGAAAATTATTTACGGATTAAAAAGGTCCCACATTGATATCATTCGTGGGTAAGGTGATAAGGGTTCTAAATACACCCATCCAATAGGTTTTTCACATGTGTAGGTCATAGATTTTACATTATCATTTCATTTTATTTAAATCCTTTATTAATGAGGTAATCGATGCATCATCATGATGTCATAAATAATTTAATTTACTTAAATTCTAAAAATTATAAAAAAAATACTATGATGTAGGAAATATTTTTAGCTTTCTAATCAATCTTTATAGTCTAAAAGATCATTTATTTAGACAAAATTAAAAATATTTTACTTAGGTGATACATTCTTTATCTCATTTAACATTCTTTAAAAATAAAAAGATAAAAAGTCACTTTCTCACTAAAGTGATTCCATGGGGCCCCCAAGTTTGGAACAAGGAATCCCATGGTCGTCCATGATACAACCAGTAGACTTAATACACATTTTGTGGTCTTTATTTATTGTTATGATATCATTTTTTTATCTTTAACTACCCGATTACTCATTAATCAAGATAATTAAAGATAATTACCACCTTCACTATTCATAATGTCAAAAAATAAAAGAGTCTTAATTACATAATTTGGACCTTCTGATTCCAAATATTTAATCCATTTTACCAAATTCCAAACACATAAATTGCATTAATTGATTTAAAAATAATTCCCGTTGTCAAAACAAATAGCGGGTTTTTTTTGAAACAATATCTATGAAAAGTTTGGCATTAGTTTATGACCAATTCCAAAGTGAAATTAATCATAATGACCACCATTGGATTAAATGGTAAAAATATATTCAGATTACTCTTTAATACCAATTAAAAGGATAATCTAACCATATAATTAAATAAAATGAAAAAGCAGTTTTGATGTAAAACACAATATTTTTCACTATTCATTAAAAAATGAACATTGTCAGAAAAATACCAAAAATTTATCCAATGTAAATTTCAATGTCCCAATCATAATGAATATGTTTATTTTGACAAATATAGATTATAAAATTGTAAAAAGTTTTATTTAAAAAGGGTTTTCTCTCAAAAGGCAGTAAAACAATCTTTTAAGAATATTAGTGTATTCCATGCATAAGATTGTATTTATTTTCATTTTAAGCCTCTAAAACACTATCTTAATCATTAATAGACATAGATAAAAATATCTATTATTCATTACTTACTTGGGATGTTACATATTTACCTTTTTTATTATTTTCTAATAACAATAGCTTAAATTCAAGAATACAAATGGAACCATATCAAGCATTATATATTAAGTGATGTCTTACAAAAACTTCTTGGGATGAGGTTGGTGAAAAGAAGCTTGTAGGCCCAAAATGGGTAGAGGAAATAAAAGAAAATGTAAATACTAATCTAACATATATCAAAGTAGTTAAAAAGTAATAAAAGAATTATGTATATAATTGGAGGAAATTTTTGGAGTTTCAAGTGGGAGATGACATTTTATTGAAGGAATCTCCATGGAATGGTGTTGTAATATTTTAAATGATAGAGAAAATGAGCCCCATATACATTGGACCTTCTGAAATTTGGATATAATTGGTGTTGTGGATTATAATTTGGATATTCCACCTAGCCTTTCTATAAAACATGATGTTTACCACGTCTCATTATTAATGAAGTACATGATAGACCCAATGCCTGTTATAAATTCTGAATAAATATAATTGGAAACTGATTTATCTTATTGTGAAGAGCCAATCTTGATTCTAGAAACTGTAGAATATGTGTTGAGGAATCAGACAACTGAGCTAGTGTGTGTAACATGGAAAATTCACAATATAGAAGGCGTGATGCGGGAACTTGAGAAAATTATGATGAATAGCTACCCAACCTTTTTTTTGAAGTGACATTATTGAAACTTATATGATGAAATATTTGTAGGGTGGGAGAATGTAGCACCCTAAGATTTTATGCTATGTCTATTTTACATTTCATTGCTCTGATAGCTTATGTTGCAAGCAACACCAAGTTTAAAACAACAATATAATATTATGCGATTGTTATAACATAGGTGTTAAATTAGATGGTATGAATGAGAATAAAAGATTTATGAAATGAATACATAGATCCTACATAGTGAAAATAAATTTGAAAATGGTCAGAATATAATAACAAAATTTTACGTATTATCATTTTAAATCATTAGAAATAAATTTTCTTCAAAAGTTTGTTTTATTTATTTTTATGAAGGAATTTTATAATTTATTTTTGGTTTTTTTAAAATGTATTTTATAAAATTAAATTCATTTTTGAAAACGACATACCAAAATTATTCTATGGTGAACTTTTTTGATTTTTCTAAAAAATTTAACTTTTTCCTTAATACTAAAAAATATATTTTTTTATAAAATACATTATATTTTTTAATATCATAATGACACAATTATGATATAATAATATATTTAAATTATGGAATGAATAATAAATTATATTATAATATAAATTTTGTATAAAAATTACTCATGCATGTAAATGAAAAAAAATTAAGATAAATATAAAACTCATTTTCAGCTTTGATGTAGTACCGGTGAAGCATTGGAAAAGACTAATTTGGTGTCTTATAAATAATAATTTAGTTATAATACGTTTTTTTTTAAGATTTTTTTATTCAATATTATGTATTTATCATAATATTTATTGATAGTTTCTAATTTTATAGTTATTTAACATGAATCTTATACAAATGCTTGTTTCATGCTTATGTAAGGTAAGAAAATTCAAATAAAGAAATTAAATAAATTTTCTTTACATTGATATGATTAAATATACATGATTAATGAATACAAATGATTACATTGATCCTAGTTAATTTATTTTTATGATATTAATATATTTTTAATTTTTATATACGATATAAATAACATTAATTCTTATTAAACACTGATACAGCACTAATTAGAAAAAAGAAGAATCAATAAAATGATTTTATTTAAAATTATAATAACTATTAAATGAACCCAAAAATTGGATAAATATTATTTGATGTGTAATATTAGGAAAAAATAATTTTTGGGTCAAATATAGGTCTTTTTGGAACCAATTTTTTGACATCATTTTCCTTATAGTATTTTTTTTATAATAAAGTCAAAATTTTCTCGCTATGGTTTCTAATTATTATAAAATTTTTAATATTTTTTTAGAAGCTATATTTGAACATAAATTGTTTTTTAAGATAAAATATTAATACAGTTTAGGTTAATTTATTTATAATTATCATGACCTATCCCAAAGGAGCCCATGTCATGACTACATCAAGCCCACCTCTAATAGGCCAGGGGATGGTGAATAGCACCGATTAGGCATGTCCCACAAATGGGAGCCATTTTATTAAGTACCTATACACACACAGACACACGTCTCTAATCCAAAAATACTGAAATGTAAAAACACTATGTAAGTAAGGTTGTGTACCACTAAGATACAAAAAACATAGTATAAAAGTAGGGAACTGGAATGTCAAAAGGGATAGAATAGAAATCCACCAAAAGAAAGAGTCTATAAAAGTGAATGAACATGTTCTTGAAACAAATCCATAGAAAACCCTACCTAAAGGGTGGGTACATGACTATCTGTCTGAAGTTGTAGGAACACACCTCGATTTCCTGGCCTCTCCAATCACTACCTGGTCATGGTCTACCTAGAACTCTGTCAAAGCATCAGTTGTGTGCACAATACAAGAGACTTGTGGGAAACTCCCATAAAGGGGTGAGTAAAACAATACTTAATAGGATACCCTGAAAAATGAAGTTAAATACCATGTAGGAAAAAACACTAATAAGATATAGTCATCTCAACAAAGGTATATTTTTATAAAACCTATAGAAAGAACAACCAGATTTACTCATAAAAAATCCCAAGCATCAAAGGTCTCATCCACTGCCATAAATATGGTTTCATTTGTAGTATGTGCAATCCAGAAGATATCACTCCTTGAGATATCTAATAGTAAGAAAATAGAATAGGTCTACCAAAACATTCAAAGAGAACACAATTGTCTCAAAAAGTTACATAGTTTCTCTATGACATCCACTCTCACTAAGACATGATGATTCAATAATACATAGAGTTTTAGTAATACACAGAGTCTCAATCCACATATATGGGGTCAACCATTCCCTGGCACATTGGGGGGACTCTTGGCCCTACTAGAAAATTTATCCTAGATAGGGGATTAATTTCTGTGTAAATATAGGTTATAGAAGCTCTATAAACCCTATTTAAGGTAACACGGAGAGAAGTGAGGGCCATAGGGACTCTTGGTGCGATACGTGATCCATCCCACTGAGTCAACTATTGAACTTGGGCTGAGAAAACACACATTTGAATATTGGTTATTTTCAATTATGGGAACATGATTATGCAACAAAATTTCAAAGGAAAAGACAAATATAGAACTACAAAACTCTTCTGGTCTAATTGAAAACCCAGCAAACTATCTCCAAAAGAAATCCTCGTTTCAATGGTCCCAAAGCCATAGATGGATCATCAAACCGATGGTTTGATTGAATGTTATCCCTGGTTTATAGATAAGGTGTGATCTAGGTTCGGTCTGGGTTTGATTCGGATAATCAGATATGGTCTAACACACCAGCTGATCGGATCTAGTCTGGCTGACCCAACATGGCCTGGTCCACTAGAACCGGTCCAGCCTAGACTACTAGGCTGATGAGACTTCTAGGATACTGGAGCGGCTTATCCCTCTTTTCATGCACGCTAGCTCGCTATGGCTTGTGCGGTCTGCCTCGACCACATGCCCCGCTAGTCAACGTGGCGCTATAGCGTTCACCTCCCCCTCATGACCTAATGTTTTCGTAGGCCACCAAACATGGTCGAGTTCTGGTTTATTTGACTACCGCCACTGTATGGCACCATGGGTTCTCCCCCTCATGACCTCCTATTTCCATAGGCCACCAAACACGACTGAGTTCTGGTTTATGTGACTATTGCCACTGTAGGGAACCATGGGTGCTGGTCTATGGTGATTGTGCTACCTCCCGTGGGCTGCTATTTCTTCTATGGTGCTACATTTTTCAAAACAGATGCATGTCTTTGAAACTTGTTTTTTTTTCACTACCCTGGGCTCAGATAAACATCACAATCCATACCAACTAAAAAACATGAGTGGAGACATATCTTGAATCATTTAAATCCATCCATCGACGTCATTGTCACACCTTCAGTTAGTCATCCTAACATTTGGTCTTCAAATTTGGATCTAGTGCTAAAAAGTAAGGGTACAACGATTATGCATTCATAAACAACAAATAATGTGAATAACATAAAGAAAATGAAGAACATCATGAAATAAAGGAGCATGAAACCACCCATGGATCAAACCTCAACTGTTGTTTATTCAATCTTCATTCCATTCCATAATAATTATCACTAAATCATATCAAATCCTTAATCAAAACAACCTCAAGAATAAAATCCCACAATTACACCCATCCAGCATGAATGACCAATACAAGAGTCAACATGTTCTTTGGCTAATCTGGGTTCCTTATTGATTTCAATGAATGGAAAAAATAATAATCAAACCTAAAATGACCTACCTCAATTCTGTTCGATCGATAATGAAGAATAGTCCATGTGTCATTATCATGGTCAAGATCCTTCGAATCTGACGTCTGTCATTCTTGATTCACCAATCTATCATTGTTCTTTGGAGAGAGCATTGTCTCTTTACCTCATATGATTTCCAAGGTTATGTCGTAACACGAGATTCTGGAAAATAGGATATATTAAAATAGTTCCAATGTTGTGTCAAAAATTATTTTTATTAAATTATTTTAATAATGTTTACGTCTAAATACTATTTTTCACTTGGCCCACACCGGTCGATGTTAGGCCTCTACTAAGGAGAAAAACCCCTTTACAACTCAACGATGGTCTCATATTTCTAATATGAGTTATCATTTATGAGTTATTAGTATTTTAAAATAAAATAATTTATTTACTTATTTTATTTACAATTACACCCTCGGTGACTTTTTCTATAGATGACCCGTGCCGACAAAATATAGATTGTGCATAGGATAAAGCCATTAATCTGAACTTAATGTTTCCATCATATTTCTGATTTGGAAAATCACTTAGAGTTGTTTTTATTTTTAATAAGATTCACACACACGTGATATTAAAAAGATACCAATTTTAATCAAATTGATCTGGTCACACCGGGCCCTGGAATCGCTTGTTGTCTCAGCACGTAGCCTCAGAATGTTCCCAAATAATTATTAAAAATAAAAAGAATGAAAATGAAAGTCATTAAAATAATTTTTATGGAATAAATATATTTCTTAAATAATTTCACCACAATGAATCAGAAATTAATAAATTAAATGAAAATTCAAATGAATGAAATTAAAAATATTAAAAGAAATATTGTTTTATGTAATTTATCTAATCCTTTAAATATCAAGGTTAATATTAATTTTATAATATATCATAAAATATTTGGTTCAAATTTTAATATTTTTTAATGTTTCTAGAGTCGTAGTAATGAAAAGTACTATCTTTGATAACAACGATATTTCATGAATGTAATATTTTATTAAATTACATAAAAATCATAAAAATATTAAATAATTCCAAATGGAATAATATTTGGTCGATAATGTATTCCCCTATTCTTTTTTGGAATTTTGGAAGTTTTTTCCTCTAAAATTCTTATAATTATATTTTACTATTTTAAGGAATTCATGTAATGCCCCTCACCTCAATTATAAAATAACTCCCCTTACTTCATTTCATTTCACCACTTTGAGCCTTTTATATAGACCAAAATCTATCCTTTTATCCTTTTAATATCTTTATCTATTATTTGGAGGTTTTGGTACTACAAAAATGCTGACTCTAGATCACTTGAAAAGAGATCTAAAAGAGGGATACCAAATAACAGGTAACTATTTTTACCAACTCATTCAAACTCAATTCTTATTTTACTTCCTATTTATGAGTTTTTACCTTAAAAAATAATAACATCAGTATCATATGTATACATATATGTTATTATAATTTTAAAATAACCATATTATATCTTTTACACATCCTATAAAAATGAAAGAAATGTATGTGTGTACATATGGATTATTGTCTCTGCATAACAATTCAATTCATTTTCTATGATAAACATCCAAAAATGGTTCTAAAATTTTACATAATTTATAAATATGATTTTGAGGATAATATTACTCTAAAAATGTCATATTTATTCCCTATGTAACAGAACTAATACTTTTACATCAAAACAAGTATGATAAACAATATAATTGACTCCCAAAATGATGAAATGAATGTATATTATTAATAAATGTGTGACAATGTGTTATAATGGGATAATATATGATATAATAAATATCTATATTATTATATTATAATTAAATAATATGTTTAAAACCATTTTACCCAAGGTCTTGACATGTATGGTGGAAATCATATAAATGTTAATGGAATTCTTAACCAAATTTCCATTATTTGGGATAAAATTTTACTACATTGATTATTTTATGATATGATTAAGAGTTAATGAATTTTTATTAACATATACTATATTTAATGTTGTTTTAGGTGGATTTTTATTTCATACACTTTATCAATCCAATTGGTTAATGCTGAAAGTATCTTTTACAAATACTATTTTAAATGTTTTCTTTTCAATATATTAATGGAAAGTTATTTTAGAAAAAATACATATAAAGAATAAGAGGCTTTGTGATACATTAATCTATTTAGAAATCATTAACATGTTTATAATTTTATTTTCAACTATATATTTTCTTTTAGAATTTCATATATTTTAAATTAAATAAATCCAATGTAAAAGTAGTATTTTTCTAAGGAATTTTTCAATCATTTTATTAGAGTATTTTAATATATTTTAAAACACTTTCTTTGATCTATTTATTAATTTAGGTTGATAAATTATGATACCATATACCATATTTTATTGATTTTTTATGATTAATTTGAATGTGGATGTGGTAAATTAAGACCATTCATCAAATTGCACAGAATGATTTATGATTATGTCTATTGGTTGGGGAGTGTTATTATACTTCCATTTGATATATTAAATATGAATTTGTATTTTGACTTTGTTTCTCACCTTTCATATGGGAAATAAATTGCAATGTTTATATGATGGGGACTTCGATTAACCTAAGATGAATTAGTAGGTATCATGAGGAAAAATAGTTTGGGTATTGGTCGATGCCTTACCAGTTTATATGTGATTTCTTGGATGAAGCCTTGATGGTATGTTTATGATGTCCATTATTATGTATTCCCACATTATGATATTTTTTATTCATAATCCATTTGATCATTTTACAAGTAGAATATCCAAGGTTATGATTCATTCTCATGTGATTATTTATATTTCATTATTTGATCATCTTTTTATTCATTCCATATTATGTTTTAATAGTTTTTTTAGTTATTCACCTTTCCTTATTTTTTATTCTTTTTAATGATATATTTGGGAGATTTCACACCCTTACTATGTGTTTGACCTCACCCCTTTATTATTTTTTATTTTTCCTAGGATTCCAAGATGTATATAATGATTGATATGAAAAGATAAGATAAGAGTATAAGTTTGTTTTAAATGGATTTCTTTTGTTTTATTTGTATTTTTGTATTAATGTAATATACAGGTATGTATCTAGGTTTCCAGAACTGCTAAACAATCTGGTCCTTTGGGGTGTTATTCCTTGATTATAATGCCAATGTAATAATGTCAGTCACCTGATCAAAACTACTAGGATAAGGATATATATACATAATTCCCATAATAAGTCATCTATGATGATATTAGTGAATTTTTAATGTTATTTATGTAGGTTTTGGATGACTAAAATATATTTATAGGTGTGAATAACTAAGGAGAGTGTGTTCTCTTTTCTGATTGATGAGGAGTGGAATTCCTCTAAATAGTCAAATGTAATCATTATTGGGAAGAACAAATTGCCATAAGTGTCTCCATGATTGATAGTTAAAGGTTTTTAGGGATTATATTGTTGATTCACACCTACACAATGTAATAAAATATATGTTTTAAACATTTTTTCCTTAGCTCTTATGTTTCCTTATTTTTTTCATTTTGGTTATTAATTATGGTAACTAGTTTTCTAACCTATGTGACTAATTCATTAAGACTAAATTAAATTGATAATTTCAATATAATTTTTACCGACATATTATATGTATTATAAAAGATTTATCTATTTAAAAAAAGTGATTGTTTAATATTAATTTTCATTAAAACTCATTTAACTTGAAAAATACCCATTTTCCTTAACCACGCTAAAAAAGGGTTTTTCTACATAGTGGTAAACATATACACTATAAAAAAATAATTATTCAATTAATAGATCTTGTTTTATGTTTACTGTCACTGAAAAATCACATGGAATAAGATATCATGTTTAGTAATTTAAATTATTTAATAAAACTCTATTTACTATAAAATGGAATTAATGTCAATTTTAACATTTTTTATTTCAATTTAATTTAAAATGAAAAATAAAATGATGTAATGAGAATAAATTATGGTAAAAAATTTGTAACATGATATATAAATCTAAAAAATTAAAAGAACTAAATAATTTATTCAATTTACATAACTTCTAATAATTAAATTATCATTTATTGTTGTTGATTTTTAACTAAATAATTACTATATAGGAATTTAAAAAGTATTTAAAGGTACTAATTAATATATAAACAATTAAAATAAATTATAATGATTTGGAAAATCATTTATATTTCAAAAAATATATTTATAACCAAACTTATGTTGTATTTCTCTTTCCCAAAACATTATATAAATTAAAATGAAAAGGTTCCTTTTTATTTTTATTTACTTAAATTATTACATTGTTAAAATTATTTTAAAAGTGTACCAAACACTTAAATTTTTTATAATAAGGTCATTTGTGTCATGTTATTTCTATAAAATGGGTTTTGGAAACGCTTTGGGTCATTTTTAAAAATTATATTACAAGTTTATACACTTAGTAAACTCATTTTTACATCAATCACTACAATTAATTATTATTTTTTTCACCAATAGTTATGGTCAAAATATTTTAAACATATTTGAAATAATAAATTCATTCTGATTTAAAATATTGAATCCATTTTTAAAATTAATGTCACAAAATTGGAAATATTTAATTTAATATTAATCTTGCAGAAGTGATGATAAAGTGGTTTCTGAAGAAAAAATTTTCATAAGTCTAAAAATTTTCTATAAAAATTTAAATATAAAAATAATTCCAATGACATAAATTATATTAAATGATAAAAAATTGAACTACTTATAGTTGAAACCAATTAAATATATAATTTTTATATATAAATTATATTAAAAGAGGTAGTTTTAACTAAAATTTAAGATTTTTCATTATTAATCAAATATGAAACATTTAATAAATATCCCATAAATTCACCCTAATATATTTTTTGTATTAAAATTTCAATAATTATTATTAATTTATAAAATAAAGTTTTTTAAAAGTGTGTAAAAATTATTTTTATTCTATGTGCGCAAAGGAAAACTAATTTGAATTTTTAAAAAAATATAGATTTTTATAAATATTTTCTTTTTCATAGAAATGATTCTTATTTTGTTACTAATAATTATATAGTACGTTTTACTTTATTTAGTTTTTATTATTATTACAATCCAATTTAATGACTACTTTATAAATTTCATATTAAATAATAATATATTTATAATATTTAACATTTCATTTAAGCACGGTGTTGTGTGGAACATAAGTTAAATTTAGTGTTGCATTTAATTCCCTCCATAGAACAAAATTTAATTCATTTAAATATAAGTGATTTCCAGTAGGTAATTCCATTCATTTATAATAATTAATATGAAAATATTCATTTTAAATTTTTGGTATAAAGTAAAAAAGTATCTCATTCTAAAAATGACAAGAAGTTTCATTCAAACCATTTTATAAAAATTCAAACATGAGTAAAAATGAATTTAAAATATAACGGGATAATATTAAGAACCTTATTTAAATCATTTTTATAAAAGGTTGATATGGGATAAATTGTTTTTTAAAATGAAGAGATAAATGAAGTCTATTTTTTATTAAAATCATACATTTTGTCTCATGAGTACTTATGGTTAGTAAAATAAATGTAAAACATGTACATTAACTAAATAAATAGTTTATAATAAGACTAATGAGTTTTTTTGAGGTAAATTATTAGATTTTTTCTTCTGAACATGGTAATAAAGAACACTAATAAATAATGACATTAGAACAATAAACCCTACAACATTGGAAACATTAAGATCATAAGCACCATGATAAAATGAAATTTATATAGACAGGTTTATAACATAATTATCTTGTTAATAATAAAAAATTAAATTCATGTTATCCATTTATATCACAAAAAATAAATATTTGGTGGATATGGAATGTCTCCCACAGAAATAAAGGTTGTAAAAAATACCCTTACCATAGGTATCACATACTTTGTATGTGTTGAATCCTCCTATATAATAAATATTTTTTTATTAAAAATATATTATATAAAAAACTAATATGTATCATTCTATATATATTTAAATTATATAGTTTTATCAACATTTTTAACACTTTATTATTTAAATCTCTATTTTGGATGATATCTCCTTTATTTTTCCAATATGTTTTGGATTGGTTGTTTTTGTATTTCAATATTGACAATGGATCCATAATATTAATAATTTTAATAATTATACGAATATAATATATGATAGTTATATACATATTTTCTTTTATTCATAAAATATATCCATTAAAAAATTAATTACATCATTCATCAAGATAGTAGGCCTTACGTACGCTTGAATGAAATTTCCTTTGTCTAACATATGGATCAACTAAAAGGTAAATAATAAATCGCCATTAAAATATAATTATAATATCATATATATCATATATATATATATTCATTAAAACTATCATTACTTCCATCTAAGTAAAATTTGAATGAAAAATGAAACACATCGCCTTGGGGAGGTGGTCGTCCACACTTACACATGATTGACATTATCGTTTTATAAGGGTATGGAAGGTAAGAAGGTAGATATGATATTATAATTAAAAAATTATAATTTATTAATAGTTATTATATGTATAAATTAAACCAATTTTAACACCCATAAATAAAATATAATGGTGATAAATTAATTGTATAGCTACATAGAGAGTGAAAGTCTTACATATGAACAAGTGATATTTTCACATCACATTGAATGGTAATAGGATGAATAAATATTATTTTGATAACTATAATAAAATTTCAGTTTATCTAGGATAAAAAAATTAATTTATTAAATATATAATAGATTTATAGGAGTAAAAATAATAATCATATAGAAACTGATTGGTTAATATGATTATCTCTTCTTTGAGAAAACCTCTTTAGATATCCCCTTAAGGGATACAGGGATGGTATTTTTGGAAATAAAAAACCAATTGAATATTACATGTGAATTGAAGAAGTTAAATTTTAATTTTCCATGATATAAGGGTCAATATGGTTTGAAAAATATAAATGAGGGGTTCCCTTTATAATTGAGGGGATAAGCACTCTTGGGATTTATTATAATAATAAATTTATATAAATTAAATATTATGTCCAAATTTAATTAAATAAATTTTTTTTAATCTAATATTATTATTATTTTGAAAACACTCATGTAATAAAATAATGAAATGTATACATGAATTTTTTATCCTTAACTCTTGGTTTAATTTCTTCATTAACCCTTTTGAAAAATTTTGTATTATTAAATTTTTCTACCATAAAGGATTAATAAGGAACTATAAATGGAAAAATGACCCATAAATGGACCATGGACGATTTTTTTAACCATATACCATTATTATAGCTAAATATAGTATTTTTATGAATTTAATAAAATATTATTTATTTAAAAATATCATTAAATTAATTTATACAATATTTAGTTCATTTGAATATAAATACATCAAGGAAAAGGGATAATTAAAATATAATGCTTTCATTCCTCCCTAATATTTCATATAGATCTATTAAATTAATGGTAATATTCACTAATTCACATTATATCACGTTTCAAATAATTAAAATATATATTTTTCTTTGTATTTTTATGGAATAAATGTTTTTTAATATTGCACAAACATTTTAGGTAATTATATAATTTTTAATAATTAAAATTAAATTTATACCATGAAATTAATTTATTTATGAAAAAAAGTCATGTAGATTCATTAATAACATGATTTTATCTATACGTAGACATGAATTATTAATTTAATACCTATAGCGAGACATTTTGTGAATATCTTTGATTTAAATATTATATTAGTAATTTTCTAGGAACATAGACCATTAAACAAATCAATTCAATACTAAGGTTATAAGGGTTAAATTTACTTCATAAAATAAAAAATTTCAATAAAAATATATGGCATTATCACTGAGTTTTAAACTAGATTAATCTAATTTACCCTTTTCTAAGGTGATAAATTTTTTAACATTTACTATTCATATTGACCAAAAATAAAAGTATTTTATTTATTGATTTTTATCCTATTAATTCTAAATATGAAATCCATTTCATCAAATTTAAAAATTATAAATGAAAATAATTAATTTCAAAATATCTGTGTAGAAATCGATGAAAGATACATTTCGGAAAAATATAATTTTTAAAGAAAAAAACGGATTTATTTGTTATCTTATTCCTTAGAGAATATATAACGACCCATGCTTTACATACATTGTTATTACTTCAGAATTGAAGCACACTTATTACAACATATAACAAAACCAAGAAAAGACCGTATAGGTATAGTGTCTTTAGAAACTGAGAAACATAAACAACTGGTTCATAAAGTATTTACTTTGCCTCCCATTTATTTCGTCATATCTAGAGTCCCTTTTTGGCATATTCTACTTAATAACCTTCTTCCTGACCTGGGGAAATAAAACATACAAAAGGGTGAGCTCAAATGCTCAGTAAGGGTAAACAAAATAAATATCAATCACATAATATTCATAAGAACATAACATTTTAGAGATCTTCTCCTGCAAAAGAGAGCATAATTTCATAACATGGGATAAATCATAGTAGTGAAATGAAATCCCAATAATCATAACTTAAAACAAGAAACTTTGTGGCATACACACATAATCATAAAGAATCATATCTTATTAGTCAAGACTCATTGCCAAGACTATCTTAGTGGACAAAGTCCATTTCTGAACCGAGTCACCCTCGTTTCAATCCTGTTTCACTGAACCGGTATAACCTACCGTTCCAGCCATGTCTATTTCATGAGATATAAAATCTTTACCCAATGCATTGGAGGGAGATATAGGTCCCACCCATCTCATAATGATATCATTCTTATTTGTGACACAAAATCATAAACCGTACATCATAGCATAACCCATGTAATAAAAATGGGAATCTTAAACATCGTGACATCATAAAAATATTTCCATCACAGCATAATCAAATCAATGTAATAATAGCGATAGAAACAGAACCCTATATTATCTTAGATGGAAAATAATTTTGATAAAACTCTTGAACTCCATTCATGAGGAAAATATCCTTTCTACTCCAAAAACATTTTCCTTTTATAACATGTCATACAATTTTAAACAAAAAGAAGTTAATTAAAAATAAACGTGAAAAATTTTAAAGGAAGCTTCTTGGATATAATTTTTTAAAAATCCATTCATGCCGTATAAGTTAACAAAAACATTCTTCGTACTTTTGTCGGAAAAGTCAAAAAGTACCTCGTACGAAAAACGAAATAAGATTCATTTAATATCTTTTACTAAAAACTCACCGAAGGGTAAAATTAGATACAAACTATTGTAGAAGGATATAAATATTACATATAGAGGAAACATGGATGTGGATAAAATACACCCCAGTAAATACCAAAGTATAAACAATCTTGGATAAAAATGAGATTGTGATATTTCCCTTACCTTAGGTCTGATATGCTTTGTACGTGTCCGAACCTCCTGTATAATGATTTAAATAATGTTATTGAATTATTCCAGAATCATACTTATTTTTATGATATGATATTTAGTCATATTCTCAGCTTTTTAGTAGTAATATTTCATTGCTACTTGTTATTTGGGTGTTTATAACTTGTTGTTCTTATGCGTGTTTTGTTGAATAAATTCTTTTTCTTCTCTTTAGGTTATAGATACCTCATTTACAGAATGGTATTCGTGTAATATATATCATATTAATTCATTCAATTCATTTCATTTATATAATCATTATGAAATGAAGATCATTTAGAACAAGTCGCATCACATCGTGGAGACGGTATTCCGTACGTACGCACGAGTGATGATATCATTCCTATGATCATGGAATTGTATTGGAGTGTATGTATACTATTTCAGAATTAGTATCACTTTATAATAGTCATATATAGTCATTATTTACAACATTATACCCATCCAAGTAAGGTGGTGGTGGAAAATAGATTACACCACGGCGTGGAGACGGTATTCCGTACGTTCGCGCGCGTGGTGATTTATTTTTCCGTAGGATGGATAGATGGTGAAATAGGGTTGTTTCATACTTATAATAATATATCCGTATATGAGTGATACTGATGTTATTACTTTATAATGAAACAACTCAAGAAGAATAAGTGGAATAAGAAATAAAGATAAAAGAATCGGTAAAGGACATTACCTCTTCTTTGAGGTGCTTCTTTAAGACCTCCTTTTAGGGCACTAAAATAGGTCTTTGAAGAAGACCAGAACCTCTAGGATGTCTCTAGGGAAGTGGAGAGGAGAAAGTGGCAGGGGTTGGCCGAGCTTGAAGGCTCAATGTGGTGTGAGGAAGAGAGGGAGGAGGTGCCCTTTTATAAGGGAGGAGAGGGGCACCTTTGGAATAAGAAAAAATATTATTTTATTATAAAGTCAAGTTCGCTTTTAAATAGCTCCAAATTGATTTATTTCGAGGCTAAGGTGGGTATGGGTCGAAATCCTCTCATCCAATAGAATTTATACAAGTTTTGGTTCCTATTTTAACCTTATCATGTAGATTTAACATTAAGCTAAATAATTTTACTTTTATCGTGTCTTCTTGTGTTCTTATACTATAAGGTTAATAAACATACTATAAGCAGCCAAACGAACCCCAAGTTGTTTATTATTAATATATATATCCATACTTAAGTCATTTGGCGGAACCTTAGATTTTTAGGAATAAAATAACAATTACTAATATAATATTTTTTTTAAAACCTACTTTATGTCAATTTTGACACTATTTAGTAATTAATTTTTGTGAAAATCATAACAGAATGATTAGTTCGAAAAAAGTTAATTAAATCAATAATAACATGTCATATTAGTCTATAAAGTTATTGTAATTCATAAAAAGTGTCAAATTACATTTATTTTGGTGTTTATAACATCAATTATATCAATATTTCATTAATAAGATAATTACTGCATCATATTTGTGTCATAAATAAATTAAATTATTTAATGTCTAAAAATTACAAATAAAATACCATTATGTAGGAAATCTTTTTATCTTTCTAATTAGTATTTATAGTCGAATTTATCTTTTGTATAACCCCATATAAAAAATTATTTACTTATTACACTTTGATTTTAACTATTTTAACCCTTCTTTAAATAAATTAATAATAAATGTCCTAATCTAATCCAAGTGGGCCTAAAAGGTCATATTTTATTCCTAAGTTTGTTTTTGGTCGAATTACACTTATCCAATAGAATTAGGACTTGTTTTAGGGTAATAATAATATCATTTTTACACTTAATTGCCTATTTACTTTTAACCGTGGTAAAAAAAGTAAAAAGTTACTATTCACCAAAAAATTATTTTCATCTAATTGAACCACATTTTACTTATTGACATCAACCATGTCTCTCGGATTTTAGAAATTCCACTCACAGAAGTGGTAAAATTATGTTTTATGAAAAAAATCAGTTTTTTAACGACCACTTAGTGGTTTCACTATTCATCAAAAATTGAAAGTTTTCAGAAAAATACCAAAATTTCACCCTAGGCTAATTTCGATATTACGAATCCAAAAATGAAGTCCATTTTGAAAAATAAAATTTATAAAATTTCAAAAAGTGGTTATTACTATTCATAACGGCTAGTTTTAGTAATATTTTAATAGAATATCGTTGTTTAGTGAAACTCGGTATTGCGTACGACGCAAGCTATCAGGGAAGGTCGCGATTTCATGTAAAGCAAGCCAAGCAAGTGTTGTGTAAAAAAAGATTCCTTTGATGATTTATATAACATAAAAGTCTCGGGTGTTACATTCTACCCCACTTAAAATGAATTTCACCCTCGAAATTCTTCACTTTGTAACAAACAGATGAGGATACCTCTCCCTCATCACATCCCCAAGCTCCCATGTAGCTTCTTCTAATTGGTGGTTCCTCCATAAAACTTTCACCAATAGAGTGGTCTTGTTTCATAGGACTTTTTTGCTACGATCTAGAATCTCTATTGGTTATTCTTCATAAGAAAGATCTTGCTCCAGCGGTACAACTTTTGAGCTGAGTACATGTGAAGGATTAGGTATGTACTTTCTCAAGAGATATACATAGAACACATCGTGAACTTGAGATAGATTCAGTGGAAGTGCCAATCGGTAAGCTACCTTCCCAACATGATCCAGTATTTCGAAAGGACTGATATATCTAGGGCTCAACTTCCCCTTCTTTCCAAATCTCATAACCCTCTTCCAGGGAGATATTCGTAAGAACACTTTATCACCCACTTCAAACTCTAGGTCTTTTCTTCGGTTTTCGGCATAACATTTCTATCGACTCTGAGCTGCTCTTATGTGTTGTTGAATAGATCTGACCTTTTCTGCCATTTCATCAACGAGATCAGGTCCTAATAGCTTTCTTTCCCCAACTTCATCCCAGCAAGTTGGATTCCTGCATTTCTTTCCATAGAGAGCTTCATAATGAGCCATCTGAATACTGGAGTGAAAGCTATTATTATAAGAAAATTCCACCAAAGGTAGGTGTTGATCCCAACCACCTTTGAAATCCATAGAGCAGGCTCTCATCATATCTTCTAGAGTTTGAATTGTTCTCTCAGACTGACCGTCTGTCTGAGGATGATAAGCAGTGCTGAAACTCAACTTTGTATCCAGAGTATGCTGAAGACTTCTCCAGAACTTCGAGGTAAATCTCGGATCCCGATCAGATATAATAGAATGTGGTACTCCATACAATCTGACCACTTCCTTTACATATATCCTGGCAAGCTGATCCAGAGAGAAATACTCTCTAATAGTAATGAAGTGTGCAGACTTTGTAAGACGATCAACTATAACCCAGATAGCATTATTGCCTTTAGATGTTTTAGGATGTCCGGTGACAAAATCCATAGTTATTTTTTCCCATTTCCATTCGGGTATGGGTAATGGTTGTAACATCCCCTTAGACTTCTATCTCTCATCTTTAACTTGTTGAATAACCAAGCATCGAGAGACATATTCTGCAACATCTCTTTTCATGCCATCCCACCAGAAGTATTCTTTCAGGTCCCTATACATCTTCGTGCTTCCAGGATGAATAGAGAATGAAGAACTATGAGCCTCATCCAGCAGCTCCTTCTTTAATTCTAGGATGGGAGGAACACAAACCCTATTCTTGAACTTTATTATCCCATCACAATCAAGGTTGAATTCAGGAACATTTCTCACCGTCTTTTGTAACTCAACATCTTCTTTCTGTGCCTCTTTAATCATTACATGTATAGATGGTTGAAAATTCATTTGAGAAAGATATGATTTTTCCCCATTCATTATAATTCCAAGATCCATCCTTTGTAAATCCATAAATATTGGATCTTCTGTGATCCTCATCATGGATAAACAAGCATGGTCTTGTCGACTTAATGCATCTGCCACCTTGTTTGCTTTCCCAGGGTGGTAATGAATTGAGCTGTCGTAATCCTTAATTAGCTCCAACCATCCTCTTTGGCGCAAATTCAGCTCCTTTTGTGTGAAAATATACTTTAAACTTTTATGATCAGTATAAATATCACACATTTCACCATAAAGGTAATGCCTCCAAATCTTTAATGCAAAGATTACCGCAGCTGACTCCAAATCATGAGTTGGGTAATTTGCTCATGTATTTTCAACTGTCGTGAGGCATAAGCTATCACCATATCATTTTGCATAAGAACACACCCCAATCCCTTCTTGGATGAATCACTATAGATCACAAACCTTTCTCCACTACAAGGCAGTGTGAGCACAGGTGCACTGGATAACCTTCTTTTCAACTCCTTGAAATTCTCTTCACATTCCTCTGTCCAAACAAACTTAACTCCTTTCCGAGTCAACTTGGTGAGTGGATTAGATAATTTTGAAAAAGATTTCACAAAAAGTCGATAATATCCAGCCAAACCAAGAAAACTTCGGATCTCAGTTACTGATGTTGGTCTCGACCATCTTTCGATAACCTCTGTTTTTGCTGGATCCACAGATATCCCCTCTTTTGAGATTATGTGACCCAAAAATGCAACTTTTTGAAGCCAAAATTCACACTTGGTAAATTTGGCATAAAGCTTCTCAATTCTCAGGGTCTTCAATATAATTCTCAATTGATCTTCATGTTCTTCCTTGCTCTTTGAATAGACAAGAATATCATCTATAAAGACTACCACAAATTGATCAAGATAGTCTCTAAAGACTCTATTCATCATATCCATGAAGATATCAGGGGCATTAGTAAGACCAAATGGCATCACTATAAATTCATAGTGTCCATACCTTGTACGGAAAGCGGTCTTTGGTATATCCTCCCTTTTGACCCTTAATTGATGATACCCTGAACGAAGATCAATCTTGGAAAATTATTGAGCTCTGCATAGTTGGTCAAATAAGTCATCAATGCGTGGGAGAGGATATTTTTTCTTGATAGTGATCTTGTTAAGTTCTCGATAATCAATGCAGAGTCTCATTGATCCATCTTTCTTCTTAACAAACAGAACAGGTGCTCCCCAAGGTGACGCACTAGGGCGTATAAACCCCTTATCAAGATTCTCTTGGAGTTGCTTCTTCAATTCCTACAACTCAATTGGGGCCATTCTATAAGGTTTCTTTGAAATAGGCCAAGCACCCGGTACGAGTTCTATTGAAAAGTCAACTTCACGATTCGGTGGACGACCCGGTAATTCCTCTGGAAAGACATCATCAAACTCCCGTACAATGGGAATATTATTAATCGTGAGTTTCTCACCAACCATTTGAGATAAATAACCTTCATTTAGTGGAATCAATACCCATAAAATGGAAGAAATTTCCACTGGAAGGTTATGTTCATCCTTGCATCGATAGACGATCATAGTTTGATCTGGAATATGATATGTGAATTACCTTATTTGGCAATTGATATGATCTCCATGTAGAGAAATCCAATCCATGCCAAGAATCGCATCAAATTCCACTATAGGAAGGATCACAAGATTTGCAAGAAGCACTTTCCCTCAAACATCAATCGGAAAAGAATTATAAACTTTTGATCCGACTGTTGTGCCATTAGGTGTTGTCACAACTAACTCAACATCTAATTGTTGAGGTAATACGGTGATACCCTTATAAAATTCTTTAGAAATAAAGGAGTGGGTGGATCCAGAATCAAATAAAACATTTGCTAATTTAGAGTGGATGGTAAGTGTACCTTCACCACATCGTTATCGTACTCCACATCGCTGATAGAAATTTCATGTGACTTTCCTTTGTCTGTAGCCTTAAGAGTTTGTTGACGTCGACCATCATCACCAACCCTTGGATTAGGGCATTTATTGGCATAATGTCCCATCTCCTTGCACTTGAAACATTAAAGTGTTGTAGGGTCATTCTGTGTATCCCTTCCTTTGTTTTCATCATTAGACATCTTCTTCCCATCATTGCGGCATTCAAATGCCTGATGACCTTCCTTTCCACATTTGAAACATTTACTTGTCCCTTTAATACAACTCCCTCCATGTTTCTTTCCACACTTTGAGCATAAGGGAAAGCTCATCTTCTTTTCAGTGTGCTCTTTATATTTTCCTTTGAATTCCATTTTCCTCTTCTTATCAAACCCATATGACTGATGGGTTACTCCAATCTCCATCTCAACTTTGAGAGCACATCGAACGATTTCCTCGTAGCTATTGAAGTCCCTTATGGCTAACTCGCTTCGAATACTTGGTTTTAAGCGACTAAATAATCGATCGATCTTACTCTCCGGTTGGATAATAATACCAGAAGCATACCTTGCAAGTCTTGTAAAATTTGCTTCATAGGTACCAACAGATTCATCATCCTTTTGCTTCAGTTCAAGAAACTCTTTCTCCATCATTGTTTAGAGAATATGAGGGAAGTACTTATTGAAAAATAAGTTTTTGAACTCATCCCATTCCATGGACTCAATTTCATCCCTTTTCCTCGTATTCTTAATAAGATTCCACCATTAATCAGCATCACCTTCCTAACGATACACTGCTAAGATGACTTTATCATGCTCAGAACATTGAAGAACTGAAAATATATTTTCAGTAGTACTAATCCATTGTTCAGCAACAAATGGATCAGTAGACCCACTGAATGAAGGTGGACGCTGTCTTATGAAGGATTCAACAGAATGTTTCTCCTTGCTTTGCTCGTTTGGAAGTCCTGCATGATTCATAGCTTGAGAAAGTTGTGTGAGCATGGCTACAATATTTTTCATTCCATCTCCCATAAGGTTTGGTTGCTCAGGGGTACAATCATTTCATTGCTCGTCACATTCCGTATTAACACGGTTCCTTCGGGTTCCATCCATGGACTAAAACCAAGAAGAATAGTGTGAGAAACACGAATTATAATAGGAAAACCAAATAATCAAGAATAAAATTTCACACTTAAGGTATTATCCTAGGTTATTCATGGACATTTTGAAAACACTAAAATTGTGTTCTATGATTAGACTTATCCTTAGGGTTCTTACTAAGGCTTTCACATCCTAGTTTCCAAAGGTTGGCTATACCTTTCCTCTGATACCAACTATAACGACCCATACTTTACATACATTGTTATTACTTCAGAATTGAATCACACTTATTACAACATATAAAAAAACCAAGAATGGACCGTATAGGTGTAGTGTATTTAGAAACTGGGAAACATAAACAACTAGTTCATAAAGCATCTACTTTGCCTCCCATTTATTTCATCATATCTAGAGTCCCTTTTTGGCATATTCTACTTAATAACCTTCTTCCTGACCTGGGGAAATAAAACATACAAAATGGTGAGCTCAAATGCTCAGTAAGGGTAAACAAAATAAATATCAATCACATCATATTCATAAGAACATAACATTTTAAAGATCTTCACCTGCAAAAGAGAGCATAATTTCATAACATGGGATAAATCATAGTAGTGAAATGATATCCCAATAATCATAACATAAACATGAAACTTTGTGGCATACACACATAATCAAAGAGAATCATATCTTATTAGTCAAGAATCATTGCCAAGACTATCTTAGTGGACAAAGTCCATTTCTGAACCGAGTCACCCTCATTTCAGTCCTGTTTCACTGAACTGGTATAACCTACCGTTCCAGCCATGTCTATCTCATGAGATATAAAATCTTTACCCAATGCATTGGAGGGAGATATAGGTCCCACCCATCTCATAATGATACCATTCTTATTTTTGACACAAAATCATAAACCGTACATCATAGCATAACCCATGTAATAAAAATGGGAATCTTAAACATCGTGACATCATAAAAATATTTCCATCACAACATAATAAAATAAATTTAATAATAGCAATAGAAACAGAACCCTATATTATCTTAGATGGAAAATAATTTTTATAAAACTCTTGAACTCCATTTTTGAAGAAAATATCCTTTCTACTCAAAACACATTTTCCTTTCTTAACATGTCATACAATTTTAAACTAAAAGAAGTTGATTAAAAATATACTTGAAAACTTTTAAAGGAAGCTTCTTGGAACTAATTTTTTAAAAATTCATTCATGCCGTATAAGTTAAAAAACATTCTTCGTACTTTTGTCGGAAAAGTCAAAAAGTACCTCGTACGAAAAACGACAAAAGATTCATTTCATATCTTTTATTAAAAACTCACCGAAAGGTAAAATTGGATATAAACTATTGTAGAAGGATATAAATATTACATATTGAGAAAACATGGATGTGGATAAAATACACCCCAGTAAATACCAAAGTATAAACAATCTCGGATAAAAATTAGAATGTGATATTTACCTTAACTTAGGTCTGATATGCTTTGTACGTGTCCGAACCTCCTATATAATGATTTAAATAATGTTATTGACTTATTACAGAATCATAATTATTTTTATGATATCATATTTGGTCATATTCTTAGTTTCTTAGTAGTAATATTTCATTGCTACTTGTTATTCGGGTGTTTATAACTTTTTGTTCTTATGCGTGTTTTGTCGAATAAATTCTTATTCTTCTCTTTAGGTTATAGATACCTCATTTCCAGAATGGTATTCGTGTAATATATATCATATTCATTCATTCAATTCAATTCATTTATATAATCATTATGAAATGAAGATCATGTAGAACGAGTCGCATCACATCGTGGAGACGGTATTCCGTACGTACGCACGAGTGATTATATCGTTCCTATGATCATGGAATTGTATTGGAGTGTATGTATACTATTTCAGAATCAGTATCACTTTATAATAGTCATATATATTCATTATATACACCATTATACCCATCCAAGTAAGGTGGTGGTGGAAAAAATAGATTACACCACGGCGTGGAGACGGTATTCCGTACGTACGCACGCGCGGTGATTTATTTTTCCATAGGATGGATAGATGGTAAAATAGTGTTGTTTCATACTTATAATAACATATCAGTATATGAGTGATACTGATGTTATTACTTCATAATGAAACAACTAAAGAAGAATAAGTGGAAGAAGAAATAAAGATGAAAGAATCGGTAACGGACATTACCTCTTCTTTGATGTGCTTCTTTGAGACCTCCTTTTTGGGCACTAAAATAGGTATTTGAAGAAGAACAGAAACTCTAGGATGTCTCTAGGGAAGTGGATAGGAGAAAGTGGTAGGGTTTGGCCGAGCAGGAAGGCTCAATGTGGTGTGAGGAATGAGAGAGGAGGTGCCCTTTTATAAGGGAGGAGAGGGGCACCTTTGGAATAACTAAAAATATTATTTTATTATAAAGTCATGTTCGGTTTTAAATAGCTCCAAATTGATTTATTTCGAGGCTAAGGTGGGGATGGGTCGAAATACTCTCATCCAATATAATTTAGACAAGTTTAGGTTCCTATTTTAACCTTATCATGTAGATTTAACATTAAGTTAAATAATTTTACTTTTATCGTGTCTTCTTGTGTTCTTATACAATAAGGTTAATAAACATACTATAAGCAGCCAAACGAACCCCAAGTGGTTTATTATTAATATATATAACCTTATCTAAGTCATTTGGACGAACCATAGATTTTTAGGAATAAAATAACAATTACTAATATAATATTTGTTTTAAAAACTACTTTATGTCAGTTTTGACACTATTTAGTAATTAATTTTTGTGAAAATCATAACAGAATGATTAGTTCGAAAAAAGTTAATTAAATCAATACTAACATGTCATATTAATTTATAAAATTAGTTGAATTCATAAAAAGTGTAAAATTGAATTTATTTTGGTGTTTATAACATCAATTATGTCAATATTTCATTAGTAAGATAATTACTGCATCATCTTTGTGTCATAAAAAATTACATTATTTAATGTCTAAAAATTACAAATAAAATATCATTATGTAGGAAATCTTTTTATCTTTCTAATTAATATTTATAGTCGAATTTATCTTATGTATTACCCAATATAAAAAATGATTTACTTATTACACTATGATTTTAACTATTTTAACCCTTCTTTAAATAAATTAATAATAAATGTCCTAATCTAATCCAAGTGGGCCTAAATTGTCATATTTTATTCCTAAGTTTGTTTTTGGTCGAATTACACTTATCCAATAGAATTAGGACATGTGTTAGGATAATAATAATATCATTTTTACCCTTAATTACCCTATTTACTTATAACCGTGGTAAAAAAAAGTAAAAAGTTACTATTCACCAAAAAATTATTTTTATCTCATTGAACCACATTTTATTTACTGACATCAACTGTGTCTCTCGGATTTTCAAAATTCTACTCACAGAAGCGGTAAAATTAAGTTTTATGAAAAATTCAGTTTTTTTAACGACCACTTAGTGGTTTCACTATTCATCAAAAATTGAAAGTTTTCATAAAAATACCAAAATTTCACCCTATACTAATTTCGATATTACGAATCCAAAAATGAAGTCCATTTTGAAAAATAAAATTTATAAAATTTCAAAAAGTGGTTATTACTATTCATAACGGCTAGTTTTAATAATATTTTAATAGTATATCGTTGTTTAGTGAAACTCGGTATTGCGTACGACGCAAGCTATCGGGGAAGGTCATGATTTCGTGTAAAGCAAGCCAAGCAAGTGTTGTGTAGAAAAATATTCCTTTGATGATATATATAACATAAAAGTCTCGGGTGTTACAAAATATTATATAAATGTTAAATAATTTTATTGAATATATGAAATATAATTTTTAAAAATATAATTTAACATTAGTGGCCAAATATAATTTATTGAGAAAAAAATACATTGCTTTTATATATTTTTTTTCTCAATGAAAATGTATTTTACCTATAAAAATTATTTTATACTTAATTAAAACATAAAATTGATTCAAATGGACTTCATTAGTTTATTAAAAATATTTTCTAAGTAAAATTAAATTGAAACTATTTACAAAGATTGGAAATTTTGTACATATATTAATCTATAAAATCAGAATTTTTTACTATTTAGTGGAAGATCAATATTTTGAAAAAACCCTCAAGAATTTAGACTATGATAATTTTAATATGATGATTTTAACAATTGTGTTAAATTTATAAATTAAACATTTAAATTGATCCTGAAATTAATCATAATATTTTCCCAAAAATAATAATAATATGTTAATGATGAAAATGTATTTTTGAATCATAAACTTATTTTATTAAAAATTGAGTGATTAATAACTAATTTTTTCTAAAATATTATATTCTGTAGGAAATTTTTATATATTCCATAATGTATTTAATATTATTCATAACTACCTATTCAACGATTAGTTTTAACATCCAAGAAAAATTAGAGTATATTAGAGTTTCTTTAACCATGATGTTTCATGTTACACAGTTATCAAAGAATTAAAATAAATAAAAGGGAAATGTTTTCTATGATTTCAGGGTGTTAAATTCTAAACAATACCTTTAATAAATATTTTCCTCAAAAATTTAAATTTTTCTCCAAAATAAAAAGTGTTATATTTAAAAATTTCTTTCTCCAAAACCCACATCATAAAAAGGTGAATCAAACATTCATTAAAATATTGAAAAGGATGTACAAAGGTCGCTATAAAACTAGGTTTTCAAATAGTGGAATATTCGTGTGAGGTGAAAATATGGTCATGGAAGAGAAAAATGACACCCAAGGACTAATAGAGAGTGATGAATAACATGGTCAAGATCATTCTAACAACCAAAAAACATGAATCAATTATGGGTTAAAATTTTTTAATTTAAAGGAATAAAATTTTATTGGACAAAAGAAATTTATTAAGACCCTTTTTAGACACTTGTTGAATTTTTCTTACAATCTATAGTAATATATATATGAAATATTCTTGACGTTTATAGTTTCATTTATTAATCAATTTCCACCAAAATATCATCTATTTCGTCAAAAAATAAGTATTCTTGATAAAACTGTTTTTTTGATTGATTAAATAAAATGAACATTTAATCGATCACAAATGTGGACCAATATATTCCTCTTTTCATTTGGAATTTACTAAAACCATGAATTATTATCACAAGATAATTTTCAAAATGGCGAAATAAATATATAATGAAATTCAGAATTTATGTACAAAACCTTTATCAGCTCAATTACATTATCATTAGATAATATTTTAATCTCAAAGGCTATATCATACACTTTATCTAACGTCAAAAAAAAATTAATTTCATTCTTTTGAAATAATATATCATGTCAAATTAGTTTTTTAAAACTAATGTTCATGGATTCCGTAACCCAATAAATCATCTCACAAATATAATTAATCACCATGATAAATTACTACATAATCTCTAACATATTGAAATTCATAAAAGTATCACGTATCAAATTCATATACTAACCTGAATGGTAATCATTAACTTGAACATAAATATATCTAAAAATATATGTTTTTCAATGAGTCACTTTTCAACCATCGATGTTATCTATTTTTTACTATTCATTAGTTCATAAAAAAATATAATTAATTACTATTTCACTAAAAAAGGTTATTTAAACCATAATAGAGTATTCTTAGTGATACCCTTTAAAAGTTTTAAATCACATCAAAATACAATATTCTAAAATAATAAAGTGTGTTGTTGATTCCATTGAACTTATGATCAACATTAAACTTGTAAACCCATTTTGGTATACATAAAATTTATGATGAATTAAAATGGAAACACGTATGCCTATAAAAATTTACAGAATCCTTATTTCTTATAGATGTTCACAAACAATTTAATATATTTTATAAATCCAAAAATTTTAATAAACATCTTAAAAAATGACCTAAATAATTTTTTATCAGCTAATATATTTCAAGGTCACCTATATTCTGAATTTGAATAATCTATTTATCCTAACACCAAATTACTAACTCAAAGCAAGTCAAATTTTAGGGTTTATCTTTCCCTTATTCACATTTTTTCTACAAAAAATTTTCTACCACTGAATCACTTTTCATGGTTATTTTTACCATTGAAAATATGATTTCATATAGAGAAATAAAAACTAATTAATATAAATAATGAGTTTGTGGTTTTGATAACCATATTTTAATTATTGTACACTTTTAGATCATAATTATTCTATCTACGTGCATACACATTTCAATCATCCAACATTATTATTAAAAAATTAACTTGGATTCATCATTTTATTCCCCAATAAATCATTCATACAATTTGAAATATAAATCATGTATTAAGATTAATAAACCTAAATTTAATCATAAATTATTACTTTTAACATAAGAAATATTTTTAGAAAAACATATACCCTTCATACATCATTTGTACTATCTTATTCATCTTTGTTAAAACAACTTCTCATAAAATATTTAATGTTCCCTTATATATATTTCCCTTTAGGATATTAGTTTTCATAATGCCTATATATTCTATATTTAATGTATTCAACCATCAAAGACACCTTAGAGACAAAATTTTTCTCATCCATTGTGTTACCCAATTTTTTTCTTTTTCCTCATTAATTAATTGAGTTGAGTCCTTTTTTCCCATACTAATAAATCTCTCTGTTCCTATAAGACATTTATTTGAGTGTTTCTTACCGCATTCAAAAAAATTTGGAAGCTAAAATTTTCTTCCTCTATAGTCTTTATAAACATATTTCTTTATCTTATTATGTGGGTTAGGAATATCACCAATGTTGAGACTGTTAGTCATATAATGAAAAGGATTATTAGGCATAATAATTAGGTTTTTCATTACATATCTTATTATAATTAGTTTCTTAATAGAATAATCATTCCATTGACTATCATATTCCACATTAAGATGATTTTTTCGGTTCCAAACATTATCGGAAAATAAAAAGTATTGCGTGAGAAAAAATAATCATAGTGGGAGGCCACATATTTGTAAAAATTCATTTAATGGATAACTCAATTAGGATATATTCATTTATGAAAACATACATTTAACCAAGGAAATTCATGTCCTTCCTCAAAACATTAGGATTATAACTTAACATAGAAGTACCCCTAGGATTATAACTAAATTTATCTCATCCTAGTTTCCAAAGGTAAGATAAAACATACTCTAATTCCAACTATTGTAGACCATAAATTTCATACATATATATAAAATCATATTATAAGAATATTAATTAAATAATATAACAAACCATGCAAAATTTATTTTGGTCTAGTGCCTTTGGGATCATGGTCACATAATCAAACAGTTCAAAATAGATCTACATCATCTACCACTAATTTCATCATAATCTTCACCCTTTATAAAAATATCATACATCGTACATTTATTCAAATCATGGGAAACAAAACATATGAAATGGTAGGATTATAGGATTAATAAAGATAAACTAGGGAAATTCCAATGATCACATGATCATAACATGAACATAAGTGTTTTTTTAACATGATAATAACATTTCTAAATCATACAATTTATATCATAAATTGTAATATTGATCCATGGAATAAATAATAGTTCTTCATAAGGTGTGAATCATAATAAAATCAAATATCATGAGTCATGACTGAATTACATTGGAAAAATACATCTATTTCTGGCATACACATAAGAATATAAAATTATTTCATTATTAGTCAAGGATCATTTCGAATACTATTATTTTGGAATGGGATCACTCCCCAAATAATCATAGTAGTCATGGTTCACTCTTATGTCTGTCATAGTAAAAAAAAACCATTAATAAATCATGTTCACTCCCCAATTCTGGTTTTGTTTCTCATGAGATATAAATTGTCCCCTAATGCATTTGAGGGGGATAGAGGTCTCACACATCATTTGTTATAATGTGAACACCATCCTGAGTTATAACATAACCAGATTCCTTGGTTAAAACTTAACCGCCATCCTTTATAATAATGTAACAAGAATCCTTTCCTACAACATAACCACCATCACATAATGAAAATAAATAATTTGATTTCTACATGATCATAAAATATTAAATATATCATCAGTTTCATAAATATTTCATCCATTCATCAAAGAATAACCAACTATTAATAAATGAGTATTAAAAATATCTCATATATGGAAACAATAACCTCCCAGATAAATAGTAAGGATAGTTACAATTTATCATATCCCCAAAAAACATAGTTAACATTTATCGATGTTATGATATATATAAATTTATTTAAAAATATAACAGAAACAAATTAGTAAAATATCCCTTCAATTTTGAAAATCACTTTTATAAATAATTTTCTCAAAAAAATTTATGGAATAATTTTACATTAAAAAGATCCATCTTAAATATTAAAGTATGATTCAAAATATTGAGTTCTCATTATGTTCGGAAATTTTATTCATACCTCCTATGTAAAATGAAAAAAATACTTTTCCATTTTTTGGTAAAATGTTAAAAAATACCTCATTCAACAAATTACTAAAAAATTACATTTAAATCATTTTTAAAGAGTATAAAATGGTTTTAAAGACATTAAAATGATATTATAATAGTAAAAATCTTCTATAAAATCTATCTACTATCTATACTAATCGTAAATTTCCAACCTATCAACGTGTCCTCCCTACATACCTCCATGCTTATATGAGCAATATCATCCACATTATCCTTCCAGGTATATCTAGTCTCATTGCTTCATCCCTCTATACAGTGACATTGCCCTCATTTTCTTCTCCCACTCGTGATTCCTCTTCGTTCAATTTACAGTTCACATATCCTCCACTCGATGCTTTCCTTCCTCCCGCTCGTGATTCCTATTCTATTGATCTAGGGTTACCGCTGACCCCATTAGATGTGATTCTTCGTGTGAAACACATTCGCTTCCTCCTTCCCTCTACTACATTCTGTTTCCTGGTGTTTCTACACCCACTCGCGCTTCACCTACTGTCGAGGTTCGTTTCCCTCCATCATGATAAGGGTTCCTGTCATTTTTCATACCCTCCTCTGCCTACGCATGCTCCACCACCGCCTATTCCTCCTCGGTCACATACGGTCTATACCTATCTATCCAGTAGGTTATATTTTATTTTTTATTAAAATTTTATTTCTTTTCCTTCCTTTGTTAATTCCCATAGCTTCACGCCTCTCTTCAACCTCTATTTCCTCCTAACAGAAGACCTTCATTACAATCTGGCCTTTCTTCATCATCATCTACAAATTTTTAGGTTACAGGTATGTTCTTATTGGCTACAGGTACGTTCTTATTCCCTCACGCCTCTCATCAAAGGTTCCAATGTTTAATTTTTCATTCTTTTTTGATGTCCCTAAACCAAAAGATTCTTATGTCGATTGGATAATTGTTTATAGCATAGAATTTTTGAATGGAAAACCTAATCTTCTAGATATGTGATACGATAACATTCTGGATCTTCCTATACAAAGTAGGTTTTTGGTTTCATCATATATTTGTTATTTTTCTTTTTGATATCTTATTCGTGTTCACCAGTTATCTATTATGGAGTTGGCCACACTATCACTCCTGAGTTTTACTATTCTTTTTGAGAATTGGATGCCTCGCTCGCTGGTCTGTGCAAGTTTTTTAATTCCTATCACACCCATTCTATTGAAGCAACATTTCTTTTTAATCGTTGTTTCTTTCATTATATATATCTTTCACCTTGATTTATCTCTATTGTGAAAACACTAGAACACTTTTACATGTATAATAATTTTTTTTTTTCAACATAGAGGTTCTAAATTGAAATTCTATATCATTCAGATGCTAGAAACTTCAGTGATCCTACAAACCTATAATGATTTGTGAGCATGATTGAAACTCCAAAGAACGTATAAGGGACTGAGTTCCTTGCTTGAAAAATTAATATTATCCCCCAACTTTTAGTTTGTTCTCTCTAGTTTTTCTATTTTTTTTTATTTTTTGATGGCCTCACCTCATATTTGTTATTGAATCCTCGGATCTTCTACCGAGTTTTTTTGTCTTTACGAGTCCAAAAAATGATCCCCTCTCTATATGATGAAGCTTTCATGTGTCGTAGTTGGACATTAGGGAACTATATTTTAACTTTTATTTTTTTTTTTCAAATGAAATTAACTACGTTATGTTTTCCGCTTTTCAATACATGAAATTATAGATTTTGATATAGCTTATTTCTCATAAGCAGGAGGTGATTACATGGTGTTTCCGTGAAAAGGTTAGTAATCCATATGAAGTGTATTTATTCACAATTTTATCATATCTTATGTTTTAGTTAGCATATGAGATTATATTGTAGATCCAAATTATATTGCGAATGATACCCAACTGAAATACCTATTATATTAAGAATTTGACTTAATTCTTCATTTATTTATGGTTAAAAATTTGATGTTTTCTTGAATCAATATGAAATTGTTCAATGTTCTGAGTGTTGCACCCCTATGTACTTTGTTATTTTTTAAAACTGCTTGTTCTTATTTTATGTTGGTATAGTGAAATAAGTTATGTGATGGCGTCTACTCATCTTTATTACCGGATCCTCAGAACTACTATCGGGTTTCTTTGTCTTATTGAATCCAGAAAAATATTCCCCTCACTATCCACTGATGCTTTTATGTGTTCTATTTGGAAGATGGGTAACTATATCTCATCCTTAAATTTTTTTCCCAACAAAATTAACTGTGTTATGTTTCCCTTTTTTTAGTACTAGAAATTTTATATTTTTTTATCTTATTTCTCATAATCAAGAGGTGTGAGTACTTGGTGTTTCCATGAAAAGGATTGTAATCCAAATAAATAATTTTTATTCACAATTTTATCATATTTTACATTTTAGGAGAGATTTGAGATTATATTGGGTTGAATTTTTTTTTTGTAAATGCTACCCAACAAAAATCATAATTATCATTTCACATCTAGCTAATTTTTCATTTTTTATGGTGTAGAAATTGATGTTTTCTTGATTCAGTAAGAAATTGTTAAATTTTTTGATTGTTGAACCCATGTGTAATTTGTTATTTTTAAATGCTGATTGTATTTATTTGGCATTGTTACAATGTACTCATTTATTTTGTATTGTTTTGATATGATTAGTGGGAAACTTATAGTCTTCATAGGAATTGAATTCATGTTTAGTTTTCAATTAGATCTTTTTTCCACTCATGCTTGACTGAATCATATATAGATAATGGCTTTAACAGAAATTTTTTTCTTAAATTATCATCAGTTTCAGTTTTTGATTTCACAATCAACATTATTGGTCTCGAATATATTTTTTTTTCTATAATTTTCATCCTATAAAGGGCTTTGATGATTATCTAATTTTCTTTACACAATATCACCAAATATATAACCACACTACCTCATAACCCAATAACATGAAGGTAGATATTTGTTTAAACATTATTAGCACAACTTTTTGTTTTCTCATTTTTTAGTCCAAAATAGTTTATTTCAAATTTTTATTTATAAATAATTTATATTTTATACATATTTTTGGTAAAGTTATTCACAGAAATCACAATATTCATATAATCTCATCTTTTAGTTGTTAGATCAACCTTTATTCCTTTAGTTCTTGTTGATTTATTTCACACGAGACTTGAATTATATAATAATTCAAAATACTCAAATATTGTTTTTGTGTGTGTATAATAGCCATATAACATATACTAAAACATCTTATTTCTTCAATGTAGATAGTTCTTGGATAACATTGACAAGATTTGTTGATATTAGATTATAATGTTTGGTTTATTCTTGGGTTAGTTTGAAGGATCATGAGGCACAGTACAAGGAATCCAATGCATGATTTGTAAGGGTGGTTAATTAAACATTGTGTCATTCTTGTACAAGTCATTCTTGTGCTGTTTTTGGTTGTTAATTAATCATTGTGGAATTTTTATTCTTCTTTCTTCCAAAAATCTCTGTAGTAGGTGTGTTGTCTTCTCTTCTCTTTTAACATCATTTTGTTTCATTTTAAAAATCCATTATTATATGAATATTCCTAATCAATATAGTATATTTTGGTTATTCCTACTCTGTATACTATATATTTGCATATGAATATTTCATATCCAGCACATGCATATTATATATTCAACTTTGAAAATATATCCCTTTTAACTATTATCACTTTCATAATTCAAACTCAATGTTATCTGTTATATTTTTTATATAATATGTACTCTAGATCCCTAAATTATTCCACACACTGTTTTTTATTGGTTCTATTCATTGAAAACATCATGGATTGTTTTCCATTAGTTCCATTATACTATGTCAATGACAGACATTATTTATGTGTGTTATGGTGTTAGGATTGTTGTGACACTCCCAATATTATATGTATATATTTAAAGGCATTGATCCACCCAATTTTTTATGACACTTGGGACCCAAATAGACGGTTTTCAAACTGGTGTTCCTACTACTGTTCAACTTCATGTCTCACCAGCTGAAGGGTATATCTGTGGTGCTGGTGAATTTTTTTCCCCGGTGTTGTGTAACATTGATTTATTTTTTTAATTCAACAATTTTTTTGAATCATATAAAAATATATTATGTATGTTTTCCCATCCTTCCACCTTCACGGCTATCTTCCATAGTATATCTATGTTGTAAACTTTATACAATTGAATTAATCTAATGTTTTTACCTTATCAATGATGTTTTAATAGTTTATCCACTAATATTTCAATATTATTTACCAAATATTTGTGACATAAAAAAATACAATATTAATGTTAAATATTATCATTGAAATATATTTTTTTATTGAAATCGGAATTAATTTTATATTTTCTTGTGAATGCATGGGCGAGTACTAGTTATTTTATAAAACTTTTCTATGGATGAAATGGTTTTTTAAACTGATTTAAGAAATGATGTCAATTTTTATTAAAAAGTATTTTTAGACTCTTTAGTATTTAATGTGATGAAAATGAATTGGAAAAAAATTATTTTTATAAAATAAAAATAGGAGAATAAATATAATGAGTTATTTAGAGTTAAATTAAAATAAATCACCATCATAGATATAATCATAAACAATCTTGATAAACCATGAGACTGTAACAACAAACCCTTAATACATTGGTAACATCTGAATCATATTCCCCATGATATACATAACCCTATAAGGATATGTAAATATAATAATTTTAATGATAATAATAAAAAATCATGGGTTGTATATAAACCACACCAAAGAAACAATTCATCAATATGTAAAGTGTCCCATATAAATAAAAGGTATATGACAACCCTTTACCTTAGGATCAACATCTTTTGGTCACATTGAATCCTCTGTTACAGTAAATTTAGGTTTTTTATAAATATATTAAAGAACCATATTCCTATATATCATATAATATATGATTAACTCAAGAACTTTTATCACTCTTTTGTTAATAGTTTCTATTAAAAATAACTTTTCTGTCTGATATTTTCATCATTTTTCTTATAAGTTTTGGATTTCTTTATTTTGGAACATGTATATTGATCATGGATATAACATCGTAAAATTTTTAAAATTATATTAATATCATTTATATATATTATATGAATTCTTATTGTGATTTGTAAATATGGAGATAGAAAACTGAATTTGAACGTTGATGGAGATGGTAGGATGTACGTACCCATGAATCTTGTTTCAAATTTCCAAAGGATGGAACAAAAGAAAAGTAAATAATATATAAAATATACATTATCATTATTATACAATATATATCATATATATATTTATGAACTAAATCTATCTTTATTACCATCCAAATTAAACAGAAATGAAAATTATTTTCATAGCTTCGTGGAGGTTTAATTCAAATGGTTTTCACGACCACTGTTATCAATTTAAAATAGTTTAGAAGGGAAAAAGGTAGATATGGTTTTATCAATACCAAATTTTAATTATGATATAATTAATAATTATGAATAGTAAACCCATACTCATTCCCATCAATTAATGATGTTCATGAGAATTGAAATGTATCACTTTGTAGAGTTTTCAAGCTGTACGAACACAAAAATTAAATACTCACTTCACATTTTATCTAAATAGGGTGAATAAAGGTGGTTTCATAATCCTAATAATCTTTTATTATATTTAGGATAAAAACATTATTATTTAATGAATAATATAATGGATTTTGATAAGGTAAAATAATAATTAAAAATAATTTGATCGGTTAAGGGGATTACCTCTTCTTTTAAATAAATATTTAAGATTTCCTATTAATTCTATATATTTGGAAATTTTTGAAGAATAATGAAATGTCTGGGATTTTCTATATATTATATTCAAATATTATATGGAATTATTATGAGATAATTATCTTGAAATGGTAAGTGATTCTAAGGCCCGGAGTGCCCAGAATAATTGTTTGAAATACATTAAACTTGTATATAGCTTGCACAAGTAGTTTTCCAAAAAAAAAAGTGGAATAAATTTTATATGGGTTCCTAGATCAAAAATTTTGAAGGAATTGTTACATTCAAAGAAGTGACTTTACCTTAGTTGAGACCTAACATCGACCAGTGTGGCCCAACATAAAAAGTTTGTTTTTAGACATTTTAATTGAAATAAAATAATTTATCAACTTATTTATTTTAAACATTTCTAAAACGTAGCGACATGTTATTTGGTTTTAAATGACCAGGATCCCAGGTTTAGGCTCATAACCCCTGAAACACCCCATAGATGCTCTATAACTTTAGAAAGAATCCACCCCGAAGAATTCTCGACGAACAATGATGTGTGGATCGTTGTCACACAAGATCAATTCCCAACAAACGACCTCCCTCCATATTTGGTGGCAATCAAGGTAAGGATTCTTGTTTTTATTTTTTTCGCAATTATTTGATTAAATGAAAAATATGGATCAACTAATGAATAACTTGTCCCGCGGATTGTTCGTTCTTATGGGAGGGTCTTTTATCTCGTTTATTTTTTGGAATTAATCCATGTTTCATTTGAATTGTTTTTTTTTATTTTCAGCATTCGATCCCTCTAATGAGAGCGGATAAACACCGTGATGAATGATAGTAGAGGTTTTTTCCTTAATTCATTATTTGGTTTGTTCTTCCCCCTTTTGACCTCGCATTCTTCGCGTTCTTCATGGGGTTATTACCAATGAATTTTTGTGCATCCGTTTCACAATGAAATTATCCTAAATTAGAAATATGACATCATGATAACCCAGCGGAGGTGTGGCGATGATGGAGGTGGATGAATCAATGTGGTTCGGGATAAATATTCTATTGAGCGTTCTTCGTGCGAATAATTGAATTGGGTTCTTAGGGCTGATCGAACACCTAAAACCTAAAAATCCATTGTTACCATGGAGGGGTTATTCTAGATATTCTTTTATAATGTGATTAGATAACTGGATCAAAGATTGGAAAATCACCTAAGGCATGCTGGTGAAGAACTAGTTTTCTAGAAAATCATGACAAACACGGCATGTAGTTTAGACTATATAGTGTGTGGGCCCATTGAGCAGTGACTAGGGTTTCAGGTGAAAGAAAGCGATGACATGTCATGTGAAAGATTTCACATGTCGTGTTGGTCCTTATGGGGTAATTTTCGTGTATCTCAGACGATACATGAACATGTGGTGGAGTACATGGCATGTAATATACAACACAGCTAGACTAGACCCTTACACAGGTTACCTTGTATACTAGTACATGGGTTGTTTGAAACATGTTAAAGCCTTGTATGGGCACACGACCAACGTACACGGAGTGACCCCCTATATGGTAGGACATGGTGTGTTACTCTTCAAAACACCATGTATGAATTTTCTACATGAAATGTTCTTCTGATTTAAGATATTGCACATGGGTAGTACCCAGAGTCAAGAGACATAGTACATGACTCTACTAAAAACTCTGTACTTTATTGTACATGGATTTATCTCCTTGTCCACTGTTCGTTGGGTATGTTTGGTTTCAGTTGGTGACCCTTTACTGGTCCCCACAAGGTCAAGTATAATTTCCTTCCACAGGAGTAGGATCTCTTTAGAATGGCATTATGGATAGAGTAAGAATTCTCTATGAGAGGCCTATAGAAAGATCTTTTCACCATTATTGACCCAAGCTAGAGTCAAGTATCAAGGTGGCAAATCATACAAGATGTTGATCCTCTACATAGAAGGTGAATACGGATGAGTCGTGGTAAACGTGAAGTCCCTATAAATGATCCTCATCTGTGTATTGTGATTTTTACCCAATCAAAATTGAGTTCTCTTGAAGTGAGTTCTCCAAAATGATTGAATTTGTTCTCCCTACAGATCTATCAGTACAACTATCTCTCTCATGACACTTCCCAATGAATGTACATCTTGGACAGAAATCATCCGAGCTACCTAACTCGTGGTTTGAGTTCTCCTGGATGAGTACTTCATGGAATCTTTTTACCGAATCCCTATCTTGGGTATGCAGCTGTTGTGACTTGCCTATAGACTACAGGTCTGGGTTTCAAGTATATCTAGATATATTTCCTTTGTTTTATGATCTATAAAAATATATTGTGTAGAGCTGACTATAAATTTACATTGTTTATTTCTTTTTGGTTTTTGGGTTCCTCTACTGAGTATTATTATACTCACCCATGCATGGGATTTTCCCACATGTGTCATGTCTTGTGTAGATGAGAGACCTTTTTATGGAGTCCAGGGTGGCCCAGGACTAGAACGAGTTTTTTGAGATTCCTTATAGGCCGATGTGTTCTTATAGTTATGAGCAGTAGTCACAATACCTATCTATTTCTTACAGGTCAGTCATTTTAGTTTTCAAACTCTTTGTTTTGATGGGATTGTATTTTTACCCAGTATAATTTCTAAACATTACACTCTGTTGTACTCTTTTGGTTGGGTTTATTTGTCTGCATGCTTTGTTTATTCCATAGGGGTTTTTACCTTTCATCGTTTAGGTCTTCGAGTAGTGTGTATGTGTATAGGTACTTAGTAAATTCCTTCCTTGTTAGAGATATGCCTTCTCGGTGCTAGTCCAAAGCCCCTCACATATTGGAGGCGGGCTTGCGGAGTTGTGGTGTTGGACCCATTAGGATGGGTTGTGACAGAGTGGTCTCAGAGGTGGTTGGTTCTACCTTAGGACCAAGAGTTTGTGAGATTGGTTTGGAACAGCAGTGTTAAGTGTTTCATGATAGGATTTCACACTAGGGACTCCAGTGTTGGTACAATTAGTCAACATATCCATACATCAGTACTTTGATAACCTTATTTATTTCTCAGTACAAGTGAAAACTAGTTTCCAGGAAACAAAAAAATAGAATATGCATCATATAGGAATGGGTTGTGTTTTCCATGTATGTTTTTGTCAGCTATCCAGATATACTTTTTGACTATGATTCATCTTTTTTCTTTATAGGAAGCCTTTATGACGTATACCCACTAGGATTCAGTGACTTATTCATGAGGATAGCCCCCTCATTGAAGAGGATTTTATTCAAGTACTAATTCCCCAAGAGTTAACTCTAGGTGGTGCACCTTCTATACCACAACTAGTGAAGAAGCATGTGGTGCATGTAGTAATGATAGATGAGGAGAACAGGATGAGTAGGCTCCATGAGTTTTAGAGCTACTGACCCCTCAGTTTCCGAGTAGAGCCCAACCCTCAGGCGGCTGAGGACTATCTTGAGGCGGTGATCAATGTTTTCTATCTAGTGAGGACACCAACGAAACATATTGTGATCCTAGGAGAGATCCTTCATTAGGGTTTAGTGGGGTGATAGTGGAGTTTGACCACAAAGACTCACGATGAGGAGACTCTTTCATCGATGAGGTTTGATCAAATCTTTATTAAGGATTTCTATCTCATTTAATTGAGATCAGTGCATATCCAAGAGCTTATTCAGCACTAGAATGACAGTTTAACGGTGGATGACTATTCATCGAGGTTCACCAACCTCACCAGGTATTCAATGGATATATTCAGGGATCAATACTTCAAAGTATGGAAATTGGAGAAAGGTATGTGATGGGACATAAAATCTAGTGTCATGCCATTATGCATCTCGACATATGAAGGGGGACTCAAGTGATGTTAGGTGGTCGAGAGCTTCTTCGCTAAGCAGAGACAGCCAGTGGTAGTCAATAGTAGGAAGAATATTGTATAGACCTTGATAGTAGGTATTTATCATCCGAAATAGGGATCGACATGTGAGAGACATCACAGGAGGACCCAAGATAGGGGATCTGCAGTCCAGGGCTCTTAGGTTGAATCCAATCAGCCTATGGAGAGGCGATGCTACTCGTGCGAAGATGGGGACGTCTCGCTTGAGATTTACCAACCCATCAAATAACTAATAGGGAGGATATGGATAGAACACCGAGGAAGAGGCAGAGAGTGGACGAGGAAGACCCACTAGGTAGTGAATGTGGATGAGGAATAGGGAGAGCTATAGGATGTGGAAGATGCTTTCACCTACTTCCACCACAACCCCCAGAAGGTCCGCACCAGGATCTGTGAGCAGGGGGATAGGGGTGGTGGTAGTTATATGTGGTCGAGGTGTACAACCCTAGGACTGCAGAGATGGTCTAAGGTATGATCTATGTCTTTTATGCCTTATATGTTGTACTTATAGACACCGGATCCAGTCATTTTTTCCACACCACATGTCTTATGCATAACCTTGAGATTCTGGTGGAGATGTTGACTTGACCCTTATGCTTGGAGACACCTATGAGAGGAGTCTTGATGATAATTAATCATTTATTATAGTGTGATATTTCCCTTGTAGGTGAGATTTTTAGTTGGAACCTCTAGGTGGTAGTGTCGAGGCCATACAACGTCACTATCAATATGGATTTGTTATCTTTTGTCCATTCCCAGATTGACTACTTCAGGCAAAGTGTGTGGTGTGTCCGTAGAGATGGAATGAGGTTTTCTATTAGTGGTGTAAAGGAAAACCAGGCATCATAGAATGGGCTAATTCTTATGAGGGTGAAGTAGATAAATCATGAGTTAGCTAGCCTTACCCTCAGATTAGTAGATGTTGTGAGCTTCGAATTCCATGAAGTAGTGGCAGAGTATGAGGAAACTGTTTCCGAAGAGGTTCTAGGATTACCTCTCAACCAATAGATTGACTTCTGTATCTACTCACACAATTGGAGGGAAAGGATATCCTAACTTGTGTATCGTATGGATTTCATAGTGCTTCGTGAGCTAAGGGTGAACCAGGAGGATCTGTAGAGGAAGAGATTTGTAAGACGTTATGTTTCACCCTGGGCAGCACCAGTTTTAGTTTCCAAGAATGCTTATGGGATTTTGAGGTTGTGCTGGGATTACTATTTCCTGATCCATGTAACAGTGAAGAACAAGTATCAACATTAACGGATCGCCAACCTATTCAATTAGCTAAGTGAGTCACGGTGGTTCTCGAAGGTTCTCCTTCAATCGGGTTACCACCAATTATGAGTACAAGATGAGGATATGCCAAAGGCAGCTTTCAAATGCTGCTATGGTCACTATGAGTACATGGTAATACCTTTCTTCATGATGAATTCCCCTATAGTGATCATGGTATATATGAAATGGATCTTCCATCAATGCATAGACCGGTTCGTAGTGGTCTTCATAGAAGAAATCCTTGTGTACTTGGCATCAGAGGAGGAGCACGCGAGAGTCCTGCAGATAGTTCTAGACGTACACTGGGGGAACCAGATTTATGGGAATCTCTTGATGATCTAGTTATAGATACAAAATATAAACTTTATTGGACATGTTATATTGGTAGAATAGTTAGTAGTGGACCCATCCAATGATGAGGTGTTGTTAGCATGGGATCCATACTATAATGAGATATTGGTTTGAAGATTCCTTGGGTTGGCAAGATACTACTAAAGATTTATCCCTGATTTCTCTTGAATACCATCACCAATGACTTCCTTGACCTGAAAGGGTAGTCCATTTGTATGGATGAAGAATTTCCAGTAGGATTACTAGCATTCTATGCCGAGTTTGATGAGTGCATTGATGTTGAGATTGCATGAATAGGGCGTTGAGTACACAGTTTTCTGTGATGCATCCGGGGCCAGGTTTGTTTGTGTCCTGATAGAGAGACTGAAAATTATTTCCAATTGTTCATGCCTGATAAAGACACATGAGAATAAATATGTGACCCGGGTATTATGGTGTATGTGGTAGTCTTCACGTTGAAGATGTGACGACACTACCTGATGGGAGAATGGTTTATCGTCTACTATGACAAAAAATTCCTCAAGTAAATATTCTCACAAAAGGCTATGAATCTAAGGAAGAGGTGATGGCTGGAGTTCCTCTAGGATTATGACATTGAGATAATCTATTATTCTAGGAATTGGAACGTAGTAGTTGAAGCTCTCATTTGGAGATCAAGTTCACAACTGCTAAGTGATTCGTCAGAGTAGTTGGCATCTCTAGAGTTATCTATCATGGATAGAGATGATGAACCTTATATCCAATTGATGGTTGTTAAACCTCCACTATTTCAGCGAGTTAGGGAGGCACAATTAAGGGATATCGACTGCAAGACATAATGGGATAAGTTATCCTTATGACAAGCTCCTGATAGGTAATCGCAATTTGGGGAGCACATCCCTCCTTTTATAGGGAGTATGGTTCCACCAGTAGTGTTTTCGGAGGAGGTTTGAAGGAGTTTTATAGATCCCCCATGGCGGTACATCCTAAAGTGGAAAAATGTATCAGGACCTCTCATGTTAGTTCTAGTTAACAAGTATGAAGAAGGAATTATCAGAGTTCATTTCTCGATAACATATGTTCTAGTATGTAAAGAATGAGAAACAGGTTCCATTTGGGTTATCTCACCCCCTGGAAGTGCTGGAGTGGAAGTGGGATGGAATATCGATGGACATAATGATGGGCTTACCATGAATGTCTAGGGTATGTGATTCTATCAAAGTGAACATTGAAAGAATAACTACACCAAACCACTTCATAGATACCAGGGAATAGAGTTTCGTAGAGAGCTTGGATTGCCTCTACATGTAGGAGATAGTTTGGATTAACGAGGCCCCTTCGATTATAGTCACAAGTTGTTATTCTCATTTCACATCATTGTTAGGGAAGGGATTGTATGGGACATTTCGGACATGACTACACTTCATCATATCGTTCCATCCCTAGAATGATGGTCAGATGGGGAGAACCATTTATGTTCTGGAGTAATTGTTGTGTGCATGAATCTTGGATTTTGGTCATAGTTGGGAGGACCACCTACCATTGGGGTAGTTTGAGTACAACAAGAACTACTACTCCACCATCGGTATGGCACCGTTTGAGGATTTATATGGGAGACATTGTTGGTCACTGCTTTGATGGACTAACCCCAGAGAGTCATCAATCATGGGTCCAGTATTTATATGGGCTACCAACAAGAAGGTGTGTATCATCCAAGAATGCATGAAGAATTCCCAAAACCAGTATAAGTCGTATGCTGACCAACGGAAGAGACCTCTTGAGTTTGAGGAGGGAGAGCATGTCTTCCTTCATTTCACACCTTGTTGAGGGTTGTAGAGATATTTCTAGGGCGGAAAGTTTTCTCTGAGGTTCATTGTCCCTTTTCATATACTTTTCCGAGTTGGTGAGATTGAATACCACCTAGAACTAACATTATAGTTTCATTGGATACATAATGCCTTTCACATGTCGTAGCTGGGGAGGTATGATCATGACCCTTCAAACATCATCGATTCTGGCGAGCTAGACATCATGTATAGTTAGAACATCACATAGTACCTGGTGGAGATCGAGGATCAATAGGAGCAGATCTTTTGTAGGTGAGTGATTACCTTGGTTCATGTCTGGTGGCACCATGGTAACCTCCAATAGAACACTTGGGAGCATGAGGCTCAGATTCGTGTGCAATACCCACATCTATTTGAGTAGAATTTTTTTATTTTCGGGAATGTAAAGCCCTATGGTGGGTAGAATGTAATGTCTCATATTTTATATGTATTATTTTAAAATATTATATATAATATTTATGGGACCATGCATTATAACAGATTTAGATCCTGAGTCCCGAAGTGCTCTGAGCTAATGTTTGAAATAAATTTAACTTTTATAGAGCACAAGAAAGAGGTTTTCCTGAAAATGTATAATAAATTTTAAACAAGTTCCCATATCCAAAAGTTGAAGGGACCTTTGCGTTCAGAGGAGCGACTTCTCCTTTGGTGAGGTCTAACATCGACCGACATGGGTTGGAAGTATAATTTAGTTTTTGGATGTTTTAAAGAAAATAAAATAAATTAACAATTTATTTATTTTAAACGTTTCTATAATGCAGCAGTTAATTAATTGGTTTTAAATGACCAGGATCCCAAGGATATGATCACAACCCTGGAAGAATTCCATGGATGCTCTGGAACTCTGGAGAGGATCCACCCTAGAGAATTATTGATGAATGATGATGCATGGATCATTGCATAGTAGGATCAAATCATGACCAATGACCGCTCTCTCTCTCCATCGATGATTAAGGTAAGGGTTGTTTTTTATTTAATTTTCCCCATTATTTGACAAAATGATGAATGCGAATTAACCCAAAGATTTTTCATTCATATATGAGGGTATTTTATTGGGTTTATTTTGGATAATTAATCAATGTTTAATTTGATTTCTGTTTTATTTTCTCTGTTGGATCCCTATAACGGGAGCGAATCAATGCTGTGATGAATGATCATGGAGGTTCATTCGTCAATTTATTATTTATATTTTTCTTCCCCCTTTTTTACCTTGTTTTCTTCTTATTCTTCACAGGGTTATGAACAACAGATCATTGCACATCCGTTTCACAATTCAAAAATCCCAAATTAAAGATCTGACATCATGATGACATAGTGGATGTGCAACAACCATGACGGTGGATGAATTGACATGGTTCAGGATAAATATTCCTTTGATAATTCTTCATGAGAGTAATAAAAATAGGTTTTCAGGGCCGATCGAACACCTGAAACTTGCTAATTCGATTTTAGCATGGAAGGGTGACTCTAGATCATCAATTTTGAGGTGATCAGATAGCCAGATCAGATATTTTAGAATCACTTGAGACTTGCCGATGAAGAACTATGTTTCAAGAAATTTTCAACGAATGTAGTTTTTAGTTCAGACTATTTGGTGTCTAGGCCCCATTGAGTAGTGGCGAGGGTTTCAGGCAATAGAAAACAATGACACAGCATGTGACATATGTCACACGGTGTGTGGGTTCTTATGTAGGACTTAGCGTGTATCTTAGATGATACATGAACATGGTATGTAGTACATGGCATGTACTCCACCACACCGCCAGACCAGACCATTACACGAGTTACCCCATGTACTGGTTCACGGGTCAGCAATCATGGGTTGAATACTTGTACATGCACTTAGCCAACATACCCGTAGTGACCCGCTAATGGTAGGACACAATGTGTTACTATTCTACATGTCTTGATTACCTTTTCTACATAGCATGTTCTTCTGAATCGGCCAACTGAATAGAGTAAATACCTGGAGTCAAGAGACATAGTGTTTGACTCTTATACACGCTATGTACTTCCATGTACATGGCCTGGTCTCCTTTTCCATCATTATGTGGACATGTTTTGTTTGGTTTAGTTCCCCTTTTCCATTCCATTGAAGGTTAGGTATTATTACCATCTATATGAGTATGATCCCTTCAATAGGACTTTTTTGGATAGAGTCTGAATCTCTCTGAGAGGCCTAAAGCGAGATCCTCTACCCATTCTTGACCATATGTAGAGTTTGGTATTGACATGAAAAATCCTACTAGATAATGATAATCTACAAATAAGGTGAATTTGGATGATTCATGTTATACACCAAGGAACTAGAAGTGATCCTCATCCATGTATCATGATCTTTCCCCACTCCTGAGTGAGTTCTCCCACAATGATGGCATTTGTTCTCTCTAAAGATTTATCAGTGCATTTATCTCTATCATGAATCTTCTTGTGGAATATACTTCTCGTAGAGACTTCATCTGAGCTACTAGACTCATGGAGAGATTTCCCAAATGAATTCTTCATGGAATCTTCAAACATAATCCCTATCATGGGTGTGTGGTCATTGTGACTTACCTCTAGACTATAAGACTGTGTTTCGAGCATACCTAGATTTGTTTCTTTTTTTATATGTTTTTTAAACATATATTGTGTAGATATGATTGTAACTTTACATTGGTTATTAATTTTTGTTTTTTAGGGTCCTCTACAAAGTATTGTTATACTCACCCCTTCATGGTATTTTTCTTCATGTGTTGTGTCTTGTGCAGACGAGCGACCTTTTAAAAAAGTCCAAGGTGGCCAAGGACCGGACCGAGCATTGTGGGCATTCTTATAGTCTGATGTGTTTCTGTGGCTATGAGGAGTAGTCTCAATACCTATTTATTTATTATAGGTTGGACATTGTAATTTGAAGACCCTTTCTTTTGGTGGACTTGTATTTTTTCCTAGTATACTTTATACACTTTACTTTTTGTTGTACTCTTTGGTTTGGGTTTAGCTGTATGCCTGCATTGTTTATTCCGTAGTAGTTTTTATATTTCATACTTTGGGATTGGAGGTGTGCACGTGTTTACATGTACATAGGAAATGCTTCCCATATTAGTGATATTCCTACTTGGTGCTAGTCACCAGCCCCTGACCTATTGGAGGTGGGCTTGGGGAGTCATGACGTGGGCCCCACTAGGATGGTTTGGGAAAACCAAAACTAATAGAATGTGGCTAGTTAAGTTTATAATATAAATTTTCAGTGGTTAGTAGATATAGAAGGCACAATGTAGAGTGTTTAAGAGAAAGGATGGGTTCTATTTTATAATTGATGGGACATACACGCTTGGTATTTCTTAAAATGTTAAATTATTATAAATTAATCTTGAAATCCAAGTGGCACAAATAATATATTTTTCAAAGATAATATATATATATATATTATTATTAAATAATCCAAAATAAATTTTGTAAATGATTATATAAATTGTTTACACTTATATAATTATTTTAAACCATCATTGACCCTTTTGACAGTTATGCTAATATTAATGTTTTTTAAAGTAAAAGGATCAATAATGTTACTATAAAAGGATATATGGCCAATAAACGGAACTTGGAGTATGTTTATAACTATATCATAGTCATTTCAAAAAATATAATTTTTTATTAATTTCATAAAATATTATTTATTATAAATCTTCATTAATTTCATTTTGAATAATATTCATATAGCATGAATTCAAATACATCAACACAAATGGGGAATGAAAATATTATTATTCTAAACCCTGAAAATATTGAATATAAAACTATAAAATTCATTTTAAATATTAAATAATTCAAATTATATTACTTTTAGTTTTTAAAAATAATTTTTTTTATGTTTCTGTAAATTTTAAAAATATTTTATTAGTGTTTCACAAAAAATTAATGTAATTAAATAATTTATAAAATATAGAAATAAATTAATATCATGATAATAATCTAATTAATCTCAAAATATACATTTATATTCATTCATAACAATCATTTTTCCCTTTTAGAAACATAAAAGATATTTAAAACTTAGAGAGTAATATTTTAGAACTTTATATTATATAAATATTATATAGGTAATTTTCATGGAAAAGTCACCATTAAACAACTCAGTTTCTATCATAATGTGATAGGAGTCAATTGAACATAATCTCATTATAATTATTATTAAATAATAAGTGTTTACCACTTAGTTTTAACATAGATTAACCTGATTTTCCCTTAACTCAGGTGATAAATTTTACCATGGTTACTATTCATATTGACCAAAACTAAAAGTGAATTATTTAACAAATGTAATCATCTAGATTTAAAATATGGAATAAATTTTATAAAATATTGTACCTATAAGTATAAATTGTAATTTTAAAATAAATACAAAAATTGTGATTAAAACCATTTTTAAAAAAATACAGTTTTATGAATAAAACAAGATTTATTCTTATCCCATGCATAGAAAATTATTAGATAAATGTTTAGAAAACATATTTATGACATTAAATATATATTATATTAAAATATTTCCCTAATACCATCTTATTCAATTCATTATGCTAAAACAATTGGGGGCCTGAAAACTATTTTCCAATAAAAAACATTTTACCTATAAAATATTTTTCTACTAATATCAAATATAAAATAGATTTCAATGGACATTATTTTATTTTTAAAAATATAAGAAACATTGTTTGTAATTGAATCTATTTTTAAAAGATAAATGTTTCTACGTACATTTTTCTGTAAATCTACTTTTTTTACAATTCACTAGAAAATAAATATTTTCAAAAAAAATTATAAGAAATTCATACTAAGATAATTTTATTAAAATTATTTCATAATTTATTTTAATTTTATAAAATATAATTTCTAAAAGGTCATGAAATTAACCATACGATGGTTTCATACAAAATATATTTTTTAAAAATATCTTTTGTATAATTAAAATATATTAATACATTTTTTGATTATTTACTAATCATTTACCAGTATATTTATATTAAAAAAAATTATATATTTATATCAAAAGGTTTTTTATTATATTAATACATTCCTATTAAATGGACATGTTTCAATGACCATAAATTATATTTTTAAAATAGTATACTATGGTTTGTTTAAAAATAGTGTTATGTGAAACACAATTTGTCAAATAAATAAATTATATAAATTAAATTATTTTATAAAATATTAGGGTGGTCAAACAATTAATAAAAACCCAAAACTATTCATTGGTTATCAGTGGGATGATATATTTTTGAGATTCCTAGAAACTAAACACTTTCATATTCTTCAATTGTTTAACATTATGGTATTATCACAATGTGGATGAGGGGAAGTCTAATTCATACAATGAATGAATCAGCCGCAACCTGTGGATACCACTGGAGGTGAGTGGACTTTTTCGACCCATCCTATGATCCTTCTATAACACTATTTTAGATGTTTTTAAGAGATTATAGAGATATCTATAGGGAACAGTATGTGTATAACACCATTTGTTCATTTCTATTTTATGTGATTATATATTTCATTCATGGAGGCCCACAAAAAGGTATTTATCTTGTTCAATATTATCTAATAATTCTCTTTATAAAAAAATATACCATCAAAATGATATAAGAAGTAATAATTAATGTTTTTTGAATTCATGGTGTGGTGTTTACGAATAAAAATTGTTGATGTGTGATTGAATGTACAATAGGGACCATATTTAAATATTTAATATATGAAAATAATATTTTACCCATGGATGAACATTCATTAGAAATGTTTCATTCCTATAGTGAGTATAATTAGTTTGAAAATTTGAAATTGTGGACATATCTTGATTTTGGGTTTTATACTTATAGTGGATAATCTGTTTTATCATTAGAGACTAGGTTGTTCTCCATTATTAGTTGGTTGTGATTTTATTTTTTTAAAATATAAATAAATTTATTAATGGTTTTTTATCATATAGAATTATAATCTCTTAAAATATAGAACATGTAGTATATATAAATTCATAAAATAATATTTTGGTTATCCATTTAGAAATTTGGGAATAAATGAATCAAATTAAGGGTACGTCTATAGAAAATCTAGAGAATGGTTACTCATGTTCATCATCATCATGTGTGGAATCATCATCTATAAAAAATACAATACGAATTTTGGGATACATGATTTTAATTATGATCATTCAATTGGTTAAATATTTTGAAATCATTTTGAATAAATTAACTTTTATACCATTATGGAACCGGATACATTTATATATGGATACATTATTCTTCTATAATTTTATTAATTTAATGATAAATATTATATTTTTCTTCACATGTTCTTCATGAATTCCTTGTTTACTATTTTCTCTAACTCTTTTCCTTGGGGATTCAATGTATGGTGGTGGAAAACTTGTTTTACCATTCCACCATTCTATCCATCTTTATTCAATCTCCAATTCATCCACCCTACTTTAACCCTCCCTCTCACTCTATCATTACCACCCATGTGAGTTTTTTCCACTTCCTCTTATATTATTCAATAGTGGGTTAGCACTTGCTTTGATGAGGATGTTCACAATGAATAACCCTAGTGATATAGAGACTGGGTGAGGGAGAAAACATCAATCTATAATTTGAATAGTGTGAGGATAATAGTGTGTAATCACCGAGGTTCATACATTGTTAAAGTATTTGGTTCCCATATGGATGGACGACCATTGTTTCATTTAGTGTTTTAAACATCATATTATATACACCAACCAAAAATTGACTATATTTGGTAGGTCATCCAACAATGTAGACTGTGCAATGGGCTAGAAAATTACATGGTATATCCTCTATGGGTGGATACACATGGTTGAATTAAGTAACTCTATCCCAATTTAAACTGTCCAAATCCCATTAATAATGGTTTTTCATATGGTGGTTCATGTAGGACTCCATGGAAGAGGTGGATAGGGTTCAATAAAATTTTTATGGTCTATTGCAACCATCGTTGTTCTAAATATGACTAATCACTTAGTAAATTTTCTATACTAATCATGATAGAATGTGAAACATTTAGGGAATTATGGTTTTATGTTTTTATGGGTCTAATAGATAGGGTTAGGTGGTCTTGACCATTATTTATTCTAGCAGGATAGAGTTCACAGGCTAGATCTTCAACCCACCGATGTCCTTGCATGACTTGTGAATGGTTGAGGTGTACTAGTCGTGACTACTTAACCCAACCAATAATATAACAAGCATATACCACATTAATCACTATTTAGTTTCACTTGGAATTCCTTAGAAGATATAAAGTGTTCATGTATGTTCCCATCATGTCATCTTTGTGAACACCTCATCAAGTGACCATTTTGGAAAGGAGAGTGGAATAATCTACGTTTCTATCACAATAGATCGTAATGGTTTGATCTATTTTCAAATCCATGCCTATTATCATAGAGATTTAGATATTCATTTCAAATATACATTTTAGGAATAACAGTAGAATTATTAATTATTGAATGAAGAGTTATAGATACTAATACTACTTACAAATATCAGTTAAACTATTCTATTTCTATATTATAATAAATTTTTGTGTACAACCGTCATCTACTAGGTTGAATTAAATGAGGATTTCATTATATATTACTTAAATTATTTATATGTTCCACATAAATGTTTTTATATTTTATTTGTCGAATTTTGGGTTCTTATTATGATATATATGAAGATATTAGGGGGAAAAGAGTGGTTTATATGACTTTTCAATATGTGTTTCGATTCTACTTTGGATGACTTTGTAGTGTGGGAAAACATACTATTTTACTAGATAAATATACTAAAATAACATTAGGATTAATGAATTTTCCATTCAATTTTTATTTTTTAGTATCATTTGAGCTATCTTTTCATTAGTCATTTCATAATGGTTTCATGTGTGTCTTTATGGATAAACAATTCTATTCTTTTCACGAGAATCACTCTCTGAGATGTCGTTTCATATATAAAATAAATACAATTCAGAGATAAAATTGGTGAACCTAGTATCATTGGAGCTTTATTTTGTGGGGTAGAGGTGTTCAGAGTGTTTACATATTAGATTTTTTACAAAAATTGTTAGGATAGTGTTTATTTCAATGTTTATATTTCCAGACATATATTTTTCTAATCTACATTCTAGTTATATTATTCTTTATATTCATCATTCTCAGTGGTACATAGAAGAATATTTGATATAAATTTTTCTTTTTCTTATTATCCCGATTCCATTTATTATATCATATTCATATATGTGTGTTTTTTGAATGTCAATTAGCCTAGGGATTCTACTTTATTAGTATGCGTACATAGTGCAAGTCACCAACTCATAAAATATTAGAGGTGGACCTGGATTGGCACTCTTGAAATACTACATAACAACAGGGGTAAAATGGGTTGAGTATTATTAGTGTTATATAAATGTAAGGTTACAGTAGTGATGGAGGTTTGAGATTCTTTTTTTGTAAGGATTGGTTTTCAGGGAAATTGGGAAGTAGTGTTAAGGTGTATCATGACCATCCCTTTGTCTAATGAACCATGTGACGGGGGTGAAGTAGAAAAATAACTTATCTAGGACATTTATGACCTTATTATTAAATCATATATTGAGTAATTAGTTTTGGGGGATAAAATAATTACAAGAATCATATAAGGATGAGTCATTATTTTCTTTTTCCTTTTTGAATCAATTCACCAGATATACATTATTTGTAATGGATCGTCTTATTAATTATAGTATTACAACAAATAACCACCCATACCGAGTTTCTAGAGAGGGAAGTTACAAAAAATTTCTAATGATTTAACTCTATTTTGATAATAAACTGTGTGATGTGTCTTCTTTTGAGGGGATATTTCATGATGTATTACCATGAGATGTTCTGAGAGATATGCTGCCCCCTATGATGTAGTAGGTGAAAACAATGCCCGAAAATATTCCATATGACTTCCTTTTCTTAGAATATATATATTTTAATATGAAAAAATAGGGATTATAAATGGATGAGTGTGTTTCATGGGATTCAGCAACAGAAACTACGATGGTTTTTTGGTATACTTGACCATCATGTAATTGGGGGTGTTCTAGAATCTTGGTGTTGTTATTACACTTAGTATAAATTTCTACAATATATATGGTAATAATTTTTACTTGTTTTATTCATGGTGTGGCATGAACCCAGTGGGTTATGTTTACCCACATTTAAGATCAGGTGAAACTACACATTATTGGGTTTAGACATCTTTTTTATGAGGATTGTTACCCAAACATTTTATGATCTGTTCTCATTAAGAATATTATAATAATATAGCATTAAAATATTTTATTCATCTATTATGTATCAATATTTACCAACCTCATATGATATACTCTTTATATGATCCATGATATATTTTTCTTGGAATGTATTTTTTGAAATGTTCTCTAAAGGGGTATATGATACATAATTACAAATTTTTTGTATTCTTATATAAGATTATGTTTTAATAAGGGAAAAATAATACTTAGTTGTTTATGTGGACAAAAATTGAAAAGATTTATTTGTTTTCATCACTCGATAGAGTTTTTTTTTACAGCGAGATGATGATATACAAAAAAAACAAGACACTAGAGAGAGTTAAATGAACATTCTCAGAACCATAGATCGATAATGTAGGAGACGCATAGAGGATATAACCTACATTTTTTGAGTTTTTATACATAGGTAGTGGGAATGGAAATTTATTGTGTGACTGCCCACCTTTTCATATTGATGAGGGAGGTCAGTCATTTGATGGATCGTTGTGGTTGAGGTGGAAACATGATGATAGAAAACTATATGGAAAACATAGATTCCCTTAGAGAGGTTGTTATGATAGAGGTTCTAGTATTGAACATTTTTTATCTTAAATCATAATACACTTCAATGCCCTACCACACGAACAAGTGTACTTTATTACGATTTGATGGTTGGTGGAAAAGGGAATGGTCTGATATATTCTAATGATGAATATGAACAATAAGAATAAAAAATATTCAATGTATGATTTTTTTTGTTTGAAACTATATACATAATACTAATAGATACATGATTAGGATATTCATTCATTGTTATATACCATGTATGAGAACATGAGAATCATATTTATCCCTCAACCAGTCATATGTGACAAAATTCACCTTCTAGGGGTGATCCCACACTCACCCACAACTATGAGAATGGTGATACTTATCATAATTTTTTAGTGTTTTGGTGATACCCCATGGTGCATGTGGTGAGGCTATATGAAATCATTATTGGTATGGAATGGTTATTAATAATTCATTTGTTGATAGATTGTTATTGATAGAGTGATATGTCTCCAGGCTAATGATATGAGATTTCCTTTTTAGATGAGAGGAACATCTAGTTTAGATGAGTGCACTAATGATATAGTAATATAACATGGATCATGAATTAGTTATAAACCTTATAACATGGTTGAACAAAAAATTTCAGTTATCGAATTCCCATGGTAGTAAAAAAGAATTTTATTTTTTCCCCAAAGAATAACTGAGATTTCCCTTATTTATTTTGTTTATTTTTTATTAACTCTCACATTATAAAACCTCTTATATATTCAACACAAAATTTGATATCCCCAAATGAGGTCAAGAAGATAAGGGTTCAGTTTTATGAACTTATAGAATATTTCCTTATTTTACCCAGTGTGTCCCTTATAGCTAATATGGTATTTTTTCTATAGATAATAATGAGATAATGATTCTATGTATTAACTACCATCAGTTGAACGAGGTGAATATACTGAATAATTATCCATTATTGATGATTTTATGTTTTTAGACCCACTAAATAGATCCATGTGGTTCTTTTAAATTGAACCCAGGTATGGATATATTCAGTATCATGTACATGATGAGGGAATCACGAAGATTTCATTATGATATCACTATAGTAATTATAACTTTATAGTGATTCCCTATGGTTATATGAATTACTCAGATGTATTCATGGATTTTATAGACATCATTTTATATTATTTCATGGGCTGGTTCTTAGTCCACTTTTATTTCATTACAAGTACTCCATAAAATTCACTTATAATCATATATTATTTATATATTTGTTTAATATTTTCTTGCCTCAAACATTTTAAAGATGTATGTTTCATTGTTCCAAATCATTTATGAAACAAAGTTATTTTTTTTATTGTAAAAAAAATTAATATTCTATAAACGTTTCATGGTATAGAGAACATGGTATTCCAGATATAAGGGTTTTAATTAGTTTTAATATATGTATATATATACCATTCAAAAAATCATCCCAAGTATGATTCTATTAGAAGAACCTTGATTTTTTACTTTTAATATCATTAATACCATGATTATTTTATAATTTATGAATCATAAATTTAATATTATATAATTTTTTATTTTTTATTAAATCTTGAAATCAGTTTTAAATAATTTATATTTTCAAGAACCAAACCAGATAATCCCTAAACCAAACACCTGAGCCACCCTTTGAAAACCCCTAGGAGAATCCTCAATCCCCACCAACTTACGACAGGAATCAGGACATCATGAGATAATCATTGTATATGATTTCACATTGTATATTATGAATTTATTCGTCTTCCACCATAATCCTGGGCATCATCAATATGAATATACATGACCATTCATAGAAACATAACCATGAATTAAATAAGAAATTAAAAAATCATATAACCAAAATAAATAAATGATAACATAGAAATAAAAAATAAAAAAAACAAGTACCTTATACATGGAGGATGACTAGGCCAAAGAATCCAATTTATAATTCAAAAACAAAAATATATTAGTTTGACCTCCTCAACACCATCAATATAGAAAAACTAACAACTCCACATATGTACTTTATATGAAACTGGTACCTAAATTATTTTTTATTCATTACAAAATTGAGTGTCATAGGATGAATGTGATCATAAACCAACTTAGTAGAAAATAAATATATAATAAATTCATTTAATTTTTTAAAATTTCCCATATAAAATTATTTTAAAATATATTTGGAATTAATTATTTCATAATTTTAAAAAAACATAAATCATTCTCAAATTATCATTAAACCCATTTTAAAACTGTCTTTTAAACAATTATTAAATCCAAATTCAGTTGCAGGAGCCATCCTGATGGAATGATCAAAATATGGGCTAAAAGAAAACCCAGAGAGGTCATAACTGAATGAATACAACTATATATATCATAATAAAGAAATACTTGAAGATATAATAGCAGTCATGACAATATAATTGAAACCAAACATGAAAATAAAATTACATTAAATTGTTAGATAATATGAAGTACTCCATTATAGGAAAACCCTAATCATAAAGTGTGTATACCCTATATTTTCTTGGTTTGGAAATATCATCAAAAAAATCGATGAAGTTCCTAATTCTATAACAAACATAATCACACTAAACAATTCATACAAGTGGAGCATCCCCCAATGGTCTCTAAACCAATAAAGGATCAAGTCTACTTTATTGAGAAATGATAGAAATTGTCTTGTGAACCTAACTAAGACATTATAAATCCCATGAAATTAGTAATGGGGACTTGATTAATCAATAAATAAATAAAAATTCCATCTTAAATAAATATAATCCATCATACATATTATTCCCTCCTCGAGATACCATTCATGTAAATAACCTCTTTAAATTTGGGACTTCCATGGAAGAATGTGCTTTAATGATAATATTTTATGGTAATAATTATGTCTTTATATATTAAATTGACAATAGTTTTCTATGAATCAATAATTCTGTTAAAAGTATTTTCTAAGACCGATGTGATCATGAGACCATTATTACAATGTATCAAGCATGAATTTAATGATATGTTTAGAAAATAACCATTCAAAACCATATATTGAAAATATTATAGAACCATGAAATCATTTTTGGAATAGGAATGTTTTAAATATGAGATTTCATTGTATTTACATTTTTATATATATACACAGTTATATATTTGAATCCATGCATATATATATATATATGTGTGTGTGTAATTATGTATGTATGTATGTACCACTCTTGTATATATATTTCCATTATAATAATTTCTAGTGGTTCATATGAGAGAACATAAATCAATGATATTGCATATCATATTAGTTTTCAAGTATAATCACTCGATAACCCCAATAAACTAAATAATCTAAAAAATATCCCAAATAAAATCCCAATCCAACTTACATTATTTTAATAATGGTCGATAATCATAAGTAACTTCTCGAATAATTCAAAAGGACCACTTGCACATTTTAGTAAATATCTTGTATCCAGATACTTTGAACACATGAGCATAATAATGAATATCATTATAAAAACCCATTTCTAAATAAACCACCAAAACAATTTTGTTTTAAAATTCAATTTATATTTTGATGATCATGAAAAAAATAATTAAATTAAATTTGTAAGGATCAAGTATTGCATGGAATGTTCCATAATGTTAATGGGTAGAGAAACCAACCAAAATAGTGTCTGAACATAGAGAATAATTGGGAATTGAGAATAAAGAAATATAATATTCAAACATCACACTATAAAGTCAAAATAAAAACACAAATAAGCCACACATTAATCTTGGGTTCATCCGAAATAGAAAAATCCAAAGAAGTAAAGGGAGAGATAATAGAGAATGGAGAGATGATATAAAATCAATCCAGAATCAATAAAAATATAACATAAATCTATGGAGGATCATCAATACAGAGATGAGGATAATAAAGAGATGGTTTGGATACCCCTTTATACAAAAAAATTGGGGATGAGGGATCATTGAAGGGTTTTTTTATGAGGGAATAGTAGGCAATTTATGTTTATTTAATCTTTTGTAATGTCTTATAGTTAGGTAGCATACTTTTTCAAACCATGATACAACCATATACCTCATACTGGAATGAAAACCCACTTTCACATGGTTTCACTCAGACATTGAAAATAATTCTCCAATCATTCACAAACTCATAGACACACCCAATATCCCACATAGTTTTTCTTGAGACACCCATTTTTTTGACTCAAACAATTCATTCCCAGAAGAGATAAGCCAAAAATAAATACAATTAAATGAAAACACCCTCTTTGATCATGTATTCAAAACTTTTCCTAAAATCAATGTGCACTAACTATGAAAAGATCAAAAAAACATTCCAAATAACCAAAAAATGAAATTTCATAGGTAATATAAAACAAAAAAATATTAAAGGATTAAAGACCCTGGATTAAATAAAATAATGTTGAAAATAAATTTCATGGTGTGACAATTCTCCCCATAATGAAATATTATTCCCCAAAAAAGTCTCTATTTTCTATATGAGAGTCGATAATAGAACAACTAACCCCCCCCCCCCCCCCAAAGAGTTTTCAGAATAGATACTTCAAACTGGTATCAACATTAAAGAGAACGTACAGCATTGGATAGACCCCTAAATCCCATACATAACACTTAATTATCAAAAGGGAGAAAAAATATATAACAGATCTACCCACTAACTAGAAATTAAAAATTATGGGTTTTAAACTAAGAAGAGTACTCAACAAGTCCACCACATAATGTAATAAGTATTTACACTAAAGAAACATAAACAAACCATTGAATTAAATTATAATTTATAAGTCTCACAATATACATTTAACTCCATATAGGATTGGAATATAAATTCACGAAAAGAAACACATATATTAATGAAAATCACAAATGAAAAAAAATTAAAAAAACAGAAAAAGTAAGGGAAGGTTTACCTAAACATCATCGATGGAGGACTAATGAAATTTTGGAGTTCAATATGACTTATTTTTATTATGGTGAGAACCCAACCAACAATGTTTTTAAAGATTTCCCAAGTGTTTGTAGTGATAGAATTTATTTGGACAATTAATGGAAGAATTTTTATAATTCCAAAACCAACCACACTAGATGTTTATGAGTGAATTATACTTATCAAGAGAAGAAGATTCAAAGAAAGGATATTTCTCTAGAACATTAATCTCTAGCATGAAACCTTTTCTGAATGAAGAACCATCATAAGGAACAGTGGGAATTGGGATACCTCTAATAATGGGTTACCCTATAAAAATTAACTCTTCTAAAAAAACCCTGTGAACCAAATCTTTTTTGGTGAATTTAAAAGATGAAATAACTCGATCATAGTTATTTGGATGATGATCCATCACAAAGAGATGCTCCTTTATCAAATTTCTCAATATCAGATCTGATGTAGTATGAACCAACACCATGAAGTGGTCCACGTACCACATTACTATCTAATCCTTGTTGAATACTCATAAGCTCAGATAGTTTTATTTCCATCACCTCCAGAGGAATGAACCATTTTATGAAATTTTCCCTGTAGAGATACTATTTATTCTAATCCTGTAATGTAGGCAGAATGATTAACTTGAAAATTTCTTGACCCAATCAAATAATAACCCCAATAAATCTCTCAACCTAATTTCTCCAATAGTTTATAGGTTTATTAGGACTTCTTAAATTTTCTCATTCCACTCTAAGGATTCTAAAATACCATAATATCCATATAAAACTACCAATGATTTATTTTTTTCAGACCACACCAATATTCTAGGTGTTTGGGTAGAGTCAAAAACTAGGTGATACTCCCTATAATATTTTGGGATCTTTCAGGGGGTAATACACAATAGGAAATAAATACATAATGAAAAATCAATATTAAAACAAATATCAATAAGAATTAAACTATGATAACATGTGAAATATAAATAAAAAATTAATAAACCACAAAAAAACATAAAATGGAGTCATAGAAACATTTTTAAAAACCAAAACCATTTTGTATCCAAAATTTTGTCTTCAAAAACTATAATTAAAACTAACCTTTATTATTACCTACTTGTCGGACAAGAATAATAAAAATAAAAACATATCAAAAAAATTCATAAATAGGGGACTAGTGGTTTTCCAACACTTGGACACAGGGTTTAGAAGATCATTCCTCGAGTAGGCACCAACGATAGGGAACCATTTTAAACCATACAATATTGACATGAATGGTTTTCTAGGAAATTAATGGTCATAGAGTGATTCTTGTTCACAATTATTTTCAATACCCAAAACATTATAACACATAAATAAAATAGATAACTAAGAAATAAACCTAAAATAAAAAATAAATACACAATATTGACATCCCATTGAGACTGAAGTATTTGGGAGAGTAAGAGTTCATGATAGTCTTCCCACACCTAACTCTCGAGTCCCAACTCTCATTTATATATCAACCAAAACCACAAATATCAAAGGGTTTATTGATAACATTTCATCATGAAACCTCTTGTGTCATCCCTAAACTAAACACCTGAAGCATCATGTCACATAATCAAAGAGTATACTCAACCCCACAGGCTAATAACAAGCACTAGGGATTGACAAGAGTGTCATTATAAATAATTTCACATAGTAAATTAATAAATTACATGGGATTCTAAATTGAATCCAAGAATTATCAGAGTATACATTATGTTTCATGTGAATAAATATAACTATTAATAAAAATAAAATAAAATCAAATTGTGAATAAAAAAATTAAACAATAGATATATCGTTAAATAATAATAAACATGATATAAGGATGTTTACTAGGCTAAAGAATCTTAGATATAAACTAAAAATCAAAATTGGTCTATGTGTGACTTTTTGGTTACTCTCCATGTGAACCCACTAACCCTCTATATTAATGAACCATATTCAAAATGTAAACCTACAAAAAATGGTAAAGTCTACTAACATTGAGTAGTACATATTGGGTATTACCAAACAACAAAACTATTGGTAAGAATTATAGAATCTGCACATTTCTCTTTAAAATACCTAGATCATTAAGCCCAATACATTTTGTAAAATGGGTTGGTTGAGGTTTCTAAAGGATGTATGGGGTTCTTTTAAAGCTAAATTTTTCATTATAGTGGTGATTAATTATCATGGTGATTCATTTCTAGTTGTGGGTAATTTTTTTGGTGAGTAATTCCGGGGGTGAGTCATTCTAGTGGTGTTTCATTTTGGTGGTGAGTTCTTTTGGTGGTGTTTCATTATGATGGAAATTAATTTTTAGTTATGACTCCTTAGCAGTGACTCAATGGAAAGGGACTCACTTTTGGTGACCCCCAGGCAGTGACTCACATGAGGTGAATCACTATCGTCGACTCATTGGTGGTTAATCCAATGTGGTGAAACACATGTGGTGACTCTTTATTAGTGACACTCTAGTGATGAATCGTTGGTAGTGAGTCTCTAGTGAAAATTATATGGTTGTGAATCCCTGGTGGTGACTCCCTAGCAGTGGTGGTGAACAATGTTTCCAGTTTTCAAAAAATTAACAGATTTTCCATTTTGACATATTTTATGATGAAAAATGGGAATCACTCTTTAAATAAATGTTTCTAAATCTATTTTAAAGGAGATTAAAAATATATTCAATTTCTAAAAAGTCTTTTGACCTTTTAATTGTTTAAAATACAAGGTTTTTATAAAATCTACCTCTAGTAGTAAAATAAAGGGTTTTAAATTTTGCTTATATAGGATCTAATGCATCAAAATATAATTTCCTTCCTTTGATATTTTCGGTCTTATTTTATCCTATGATGATAAGTTCTGAATAATTTTCCCCTTAGAGTCATGGATCCCATTTTTAAATATTTGGTTCTAGTTCCCCCTGTAGGTAGTTTCCTCAAGTATGTGAACCCCCTACTTTTGGTGTAGTGATTTTGTGCAATGATTCTTTATTCTAGGTTGAAATTCAATCATTTCATGTTTATGTGTATCATACAGGGATGCATTACTGTAGATATAACATAGGAAGACAGTTTCATCTATATTAACATATATAATTAACTAGTTTAGATGAAACGAAAAGGTGTAGGTGAATACTTCACATGATTTTATATCTTTTGATATTAGGATATTGAGATTATGTATGAATTTTGAATCACTAAATACCATGGATATCTATATCTCCTATATTTTTTGTTTTCTATTATGTTTTTATGGACATGTTGTGTGTTTTTTAGACACCACAACAAATATATGGTTAACCATGTGTATTTGGTTAATGAAATGGACACCTTGGGATCTTGTGGATTTGAGGATAATTACATCAGATAATTAAGTTTAATTGAATTAAATCCCCACCCCATAATATCAAATATAATTTTGTATATGTTTTCATATGTTTTTTGATAAATTTGTGTGTTGTGTATCAACTGTGGTGATTTAATTCATGGGTTGTGGATTAAATTGCGATGTTTGTGGGGAAGTGGATGTGATGTGAATCGGGGATAAGATTACAATAGGGGAGTGGTTCTGTAGTGGGGATGTGATTTTGGTGGTGGTGTGGGTTTTTAGTGGGATTACATTGGTCATGGTGTGTGGATGTTCAGCAGGGTTGTGATGGTTATTAGTTACGCTAGTTTCCTGAGTAGTAATAAAATTAAATTATTGTTAATGATATCAATTGGAATGTTTAAATGAATTATTTTATGAAAGGCCATGTGTTTTAAAAATTTTATGTTTATATAAGGTCTCATGGGATATATATACGAAATGAGGTGATCGTTTTAATTGAAATGGTTGGAGAATGGGTAATTTGGATGTTTCTTTTAATTGAAAATGTTTTATGACTCCGGGATAGTTTTTGGGTTTTTATGATTTTAGAGGAAGAAAAAAAGTGAGGCATGGTTATGATATGTTTTATGAATAGGTTTTGAAACCATAGGATGGTGGTTTTGTGTTGTAAATCTATATTTATATAACTAATATATTCTTTGAGACTTATATATGTGATCCACCAATGTCAAGAACCATTTTGTAAAACCAAATGTTTTGGGGATTGTTTCATTCAATATCTGGGTGGGTGAATGGATCATTGGTTATTTGATCTTACCCACTCCCTCTTCTATACATAGTCCACATGTAAAGGCCTTGATGTCCAGGAGTTAAAATTGCCACTTTTGAGATGTGATGTGATGATATGTGATGGACTGGGTTTTTTCGGGAAGGATTTGATAAGATGAGGTGTGGTATAGGTTAGGTATGATAAGAGGAGGGTACGAGGTTGAGGTCCTTGATGTTAATGATACCCAACTACCTTGGTTATGATATGTTATGTGATGATATGGATCAGGTGTATGTGGGAAGGATGTGATGTGATGTTATTCAAAAGATATAGGAGTTCCGGGATGTATGATGTTTAGGTGTAAGATTGCTAAATATATAGGAAAGCAGTGCAGGGTATCCAATCATATATATTCTTCATATGATTTTATTATAGATGGATAAATTTTTTGGTGAGTGAGCCTAGGTTAGATTGGGGTTTTCGTTAGTGTACCTGTAACGCTTCTATTTGGCTGTGGTATATTCTCATTGGTGCATTAGTATGCTCTGTCCATATGTGAACGATATACTTTGTTTTGTCTACGAATATACTTGTATGGTCACCCTACATATATAAAACTATCTTCAGGTTTCCAAGAGGACATTGTGAACTACATTGGAAATTACTAGCATGGACCTTTAGATTGTTGTTGTGTCTCTACATTATATTTGTTTTTGGGTATTTACTTTGGAGGTCCTTATCAGTATTAGTTTTATCTACACATTTATTATGGGATGGTTTTTTAGGTTTTCATATAAATATGTCATAGAGTTTATTATGGTTCATTCATCTTATCTCCCTATCTTATTTATACTATATAGGGTAATGCCTTCCATACATGAGATTTATATACCCTTGGTTCAAGTCACCATCACAAGGCTTACTCAAGGTAGAACTCTGGGGTCGTCATCTCTCTCCCCTCATTGTGATATATTAGGAGTGGGTTGGTTGTGAAATATTGGTATAAGAGCTAGTGGTTGAGAGACTGGATGGAGTTTTGAGTTAATCAAAGTTAATATTTTGGGTGGGTATGGAAACAGTTCTAGTTCACCATGATGCATGACATAGGCTAGGGAGACTAGCTAGGACACGATATTTTAAGGGGCCCATGATCTAGTGCACAGACTCTAAGCTTATTGATTTCGCAAGAGATGTGAACATATAATCATTGTAGATACCTAATAGAGGTACATTCATCATTATAAATTGTGTTCCTATATAAATTTATTTGTTTTGGGAATTTCAGAATAAATAAAATGAAGTAAAATGAATCATAAAAAAATTCCATACTACTAGGATTAGGAAATATTTTTTTCTATTCTAATTATAGATTCTGGTCATTTTCTATATGTGGCTTATCTAATGGAGGTTTATTAGTCTATCAAGTTGATCATTGGACAGATGATATGGTTGAGGATGGTGATCAATAGAATAATATTATGCAAGCCTTTGTGTTGTATGATTTAGGGAATTATGAGGGTAGTGTTTCTAAAAAGAATTTAGAGAGATGTCTAGAGGAATTGAATATTACTTTATGTTTGATCCAGGACACGACTAAGTACTGTGTCCCCTTAGTATTTTGTTAGATGTGAGGATCTACCTATTAGTGGTGGATTCTATAACCTAGTGATTAGAAGGAGGTATGTGTTTCATGATTTTACATCGAGAAGGACTTATAAAAAGATTTTCTTTCGTTGATAATTAATTATATGAAGAGACATGAGATACTCTCCATTTAGTAGATGAGTATGTATGTGTAGGTTCCTAGGATCATGTATAAGGGACTTCAATGATTTTCCCCAGATATTTCCCCAAATCAAGAATCCTACGGACTGTGTCTTGAGGAGGAGTTACATCTTTCGATCTAGTAGCATGTTCATCCTTTAAATTTTCAAACGTATACGGAGGTTCAAAATAAGGAATGTTTGATTGAGTGGATGCACCCATGATGAGTCTTATCATGAAATAGGAAATAGAAATGATCATAGAGGATTGTATTTATAATTGGTAGGTATCTGGTGCTAGGGCCTTCAAGGTTTTGATATCAAAGGAGACACCTCCACGGCATCCCTTCTATCAATCTGAGGGTGTAGATTATTTACTCTTCATAGGGACATCACAAAATTGTATTTCTTCTGCGGAGAATATGACCATCTCTGTGATCATTGTGTAGTGAATGCTCGAGCTCATTTTGGATGATATGGATGGGTTCATCACTATCCTCAGTGGTAGTTATTATTGAGGTCATTCCAGTAGTAGAGGAACCATTTTTATAATCCACCAAGAGAACATATGGAAGGTGAATGTCAATATTAACTTGTACATGGCCCATAGACACCATAAACAAAATATGTTCCTAGAGGTGGTTGTCAGTAGAGGGGTAGTAGAGTTGGGTGTGGTCGGTTGAAGGGAGTGGAGGCCACTCCACCAAAGTTTCTAGAGATCATTCATGTTATTATCAATTTATCATGTACCATTTTCTACTTTTTTGTTTTGGGATATTCACACTCCTTTATTACACCATCACTCATATATGCTCTAAGAAATAACATCTAGAAGAATATCATTCCATTGTTGTGGATTATTCATGTAAAAGGCTAGAACAACATGTTTGATGTCTGTTTCGGATGTTCACTAATAGCAGGGAATCATTAGGGGTGTGTGGTTCTATTCTTTCATAAGATGCAACCATATAATGTAATCCTCACCATTGACTAGTTTTATTCTATGAGTAATATTATCAAATTATTCTTGAGTAAATTCATGTTATCGAATATATTTGGAAAACCTTTATTTTTTTTTGTGAGAGGGGTTTTTATGTTGGCAGGTATCGTTTGGATCCACATATTTATTTGGTGGTTGAGTTGTATAAGGTTTCAGTGGAACATGAATTGATGAGACTCCCAATGCTATCAGAGAGTTCCTAGATGTTTTCCCCAAGGTGTTTTTGGAAGTACCACCTAGACACAATGTTTTTTTAGGATAGATATGTAGGCTAGTGGTTATTATATTTCAATGGATCCCTATTAGAAGGAATATTCGGAGTTAAAGGAGTTGAGGATTTTGATTGATGCTCTGATATATATGGGTTTTATTTGTGTTATTGTGTTATCATTGGGTGATCTAGTATTATTTTTTAAGAAGGAAGATGGTATTCTGAGTTTGTGCATATAATACTTGATGTTGAACCAGTTTACAATCAATAATTGCTATCATCTTTTACGAATCAATGATCTATTTCACCAATTGGGGGGATCTAGTTAGTTCACACCAATTGATCTACAGTCTAGGTATCACCGGTTAATAGTGAAAGAATGAGATATTGAGAATACAACATTCAGAGGTAGGTTTGGGAACATTGATTTCATGGTCATGTATTTCAGTGAAATTAACGCACCAGATTTTTTCATGGGGAACATGAAATCTATTTTTCAGAATCTTCTAGACCTGTTCATAGTTGGGTTCATATACAACATACTAATCTACACAAATTCAATGAAGGATCATTACAAGGACCTTAGTGTTTTTCTACCGTTTCTTCGTCACTTCTATCTCTATGGAATGTTATCCAAGTATAATTATCAGACAGAAGAGGTACATTTTTATGGCGTGTGGTGTATAAATAGTGTGTGGTAGTGGACACATCACAGGTCAATGAACTTGTTTATTGGGATGAACCCAATAATGTGGTAGATTTTCATAGCTTCTTTGGTATTTGAAGCTATTATCAGTGTGTTGTTCCTGATTTATCTTGAGTTGCATCCCCATTTATATCTTTGACCAAAAATGGCCAAAATTTTATCTAGAATGAGAAGTGTCAGATAGCATTCAACTACATGAAGTGGATGTTAGTAACTGCTAATGTGCTTTAGCTAAAGGATGAGGGTATTTTATTCGAGGTTTTCTATGAAGATTTCTTTCTATGATTGGGATTTACCTGATGAAATAGATGGAAGTGTTATTCTATGGATCTAGTTAGTTATAACCTCACTATAATAACTATTCCACACATGATATAAAGATAGTATCGGTTGTGTTTATACTGATGTTCTGGAAACAATACATCGTTGGGTAGAGCTTTTTAGTCTTCACAGATCATAAGAGTTTGTACTATTTTTTTCTCAATATGATCTAAATCTATGACAATAGTGGTGGATAGAGATTTTTTATGAAAATGATATTGAGATCTTTTATACCTCATAATAGTTTAATTTCTTGGATGATTCTTTTTCAATAGATTTATATAAGGATGTTGTTTGGGAGTATGCAGATGCATGGAGAGTGATGGAGAAGTTGGAATCCCTACAATTAGATGTGAGGGTGGATGATGGATTAATTTTCTTATTTTAGATAACAACTCAATATTATTTGATGCAGTAGGTGTAGGAGTATCAACGAGAAGATTCAGATGTAGGATTATGATTGATCCTTTTGGCCATAGTGACACCCTTGTGGGATGCATGAAGAATGGTCAGAACCAAATTGTGTTTTAGGGTAGGTTGTTTTTACTGGTATATATTCATGATGGAGTCCTCCATAAGTTTAATATGTCACCTTTAGTAGTAAAACCATGAGTTTAAAATTTGTATTATTTCTCAAGAACAAGATATTGGAGGCCCGAGATGAAATTTTAAATTCTGAAGATTGTGGCTTCATGTCTAGTCTACCAACCATTAAAGGGAAAACATAATTTTCATGGATTTTTTTAGCAACAATTTTATGTCCCCAAGTGGGAATGGGAATACATATTGTTGAATTTTTTTCATAGGGTTACCAATATCTCAGGGTGGTTGTGATGCTATCTGGGTGAAGGTGAATCATCTAATCAAATCAACCCACTTCTTAGAAATCAGAGAGCTGGGTTAAGTTCATTTTTTCGAAAAAGGTATTTCGATTATATGGTGTAGCTACAAAGATTCCTGCGGTTCATTATCAATGTTTGGAATTCATTTTTTACTATGTGATATTGGATGGGATTTCATATTTATTTTGGATCTTAGTTACACCTCAGCACTGACTTCCACCCTTAGATGGATGGGAAGATAGATCAGACTATCCAGTTGTTGGAGGAAATGTTATGGGAATTTGTCTTGGAATTAGGTGGATCATGGGCATAAAACCTGAATTTGTATGAGTTTTCTTATATCAATAGATATAAATCAACTGTTGGAATGGACTCATTGGAGGATTTTTATAGGTGGCCATTCCATTCGCTGTTATGTTGGGTAGAGGTTGGGGAGTTATCACCTCATAGACTTGATGTGTTGTATAGCATGATAGAGAAGGTTTGGTCAGTTCAAGAGAGGATAAAAGAATCTCAAGAGAGAGAAAATACTTATTCTAATAGTAAGAGTAGGCCCACTGAGATTCTGCTTGGGGACTATGGGTTTATGAAGTTTTCTCATTAATATGGAGAGTGGTGGTTTGGAAAATAGTGTCATTTGTGGTCCATGTTTTTAAAACCATTGAGGTGTTGGAGCGTGTTAGTGAGGTGGCTTACCAGTTGAAAGTACTTCCTCAACTGGACTAAATCCATGAGGCATTCCACATATCTTAGATTTATTAGTATCTTCAAGATGTCTCTGATTTCATTGATTAGGGAGAGTTGGATATTGATGATGAAATGAAATTAATGGATAAGATATTAGAGATCCAAGGCTATGTAAAAGAGGTGTTATGAGAATGGACCATTACCTTGGTTCATGTTCTATGGAGTAATGGTTCCCTAGAGAATATTACATGGGATTCTGAGATGTATATGTGTTCCCACTATGAGGAGATGTTTTTAGTTTTTCCTTTCCCTATTTTTCTTTGTGGCATGTGTTTTGGACCTAGGTGTTTAAATATATGATTTTTTAAGCTTTATGTGATTTTTGTAGGGTGATGTATGATAATGTTCCAACATGATAAAAAGGTAAGATATGATTCCTAATCGAGATTCATTATACAACAATGTGGCTAATCCTTTTTATGTTCATTGATTTTTCCTATAATGGATACTATCTTAGTATTGAGGACGTAATTCCCTTATTAATGTGCTCGAGGTAGTAGTGTTTATTAAAATGTTGTGGGATTTTGCAAAAGGTTTGGTTGATGGATACATTATTTATTTAATGAGATCCTTGAGAGTTATCTTGATGGATAATTTTTCGGACCCATTATCTTCTTCTTTTTGAGTTATTTTTGAATTATTGAGGGAAATAATAGTATGAGAGGTATTTAATGTTACAGAAAAGACCATACATCCCAATAATTTGGGTAAAATATTTTTTTAAGTGTCAATAGGATGTTTGGGGTGTTTTTGAGGCTAAAATTAGAATTCTACAATTGATTTCTGTTGGAGGTGAGTAATTTATGTGTTGATACATTTCTATAGGTGAGTCATTCTAAAGGTGAGATAAACTAGTGGTGAGTCATTCTAGAGGTTTTTCATTTCTATTGGTGATTCATTATTTTGGTGATTCTTTCTGGTGATGATTCATTCTGGCATTTACTCATTCGAGAGGAGATCAATTATAGTGTTGAGTAATTTTATTGATGGGTTATTTCTGGCGTGATTCATTTTGGAGATTATTCAATCAAGAGGATGGCCATTTCTTGTAATTATATATTCTATTTGTAGGTCATTTATGCCAGTAACTCCCTAGTGGTGACTCATGGGTGTTGACTCATTGGTAGTGACTCTCTGACAAGGAATCCCTAGCAGTGATTCATTGGTAGTGACTCCCTTGTGGTGACTCACAGGTAGTGACTCATGGACAGTGACTCACTGATGATGAATCCATCGTGCTGACTCACTTGAAGTACTCCCTAGTGGGGACTCCTAGGTGGTGACCCACTAAAAGTGACACCCTAGTGATAATTGGATAGCGGTGACTCTCTGGCAATGACACCCTGGTGGTGGTAGTGAATAGTCATTTCTGTTTTTGAAAATTTTACATATTTCCATTTTAAAGACTTTTTTGAAGAAAAATGGGATTCTTCTATAATTAATGGTTTCTAAATATGTTTCAATTTAGATTAATGATATATTAAATTTCAAAAAATTCTTGAGACCTTTTAAATCTCTAAAACATGTGGTTTTTATGATATCGTCCTTTAATTTTAAACTAAACCACATAAAATTATACTTTTTGTGATGTAATCCTTCTAAAAAGAATATCCTTCCTTTACACTTTCTTGGATTATTTTATCCTGATACAAAAGGTCTTGAATTATATTTCTCTTGGAGTCTTGAATACATTTTTTCTTATAGATTTTAGGAGTTCTCCCTTTATGTGGTTTCCTCCGGTATGATTTCCATATCTTTTTGGTGTATCGATTTTTTGATAAATTTAATGTCATCAAGGTAGTAATTTCTTCATTTCATCATTGTGTGTATCATGTGGGGAGGGGTTATCCTTATTATATCTTGGTATTTTAGTTCAATTCATCTTAAAAAATTTAATTAACTAGTTTAATTTAAATATAAATGTGAAGGAGAATTCCTCACATGCTTTTATATATTTTGATAACATTATATTGAGATTATCTATGATTTTTTAACATTAAAGACCATGGATATTGGTTTCCCATCTATTTTTAGCATTCATATATTCTTTGTTCCCATGTTATTTGTTTTTTTGGGATACCACTATAAATAAATGGTTAACCACATCTATTTGGTTAATGAAATGGATGCTCCAAGGTCTTATGAATTTTTTGATAACAGCAAAAAATAATCATCTAAAATTGATGAAATATGTTATTCTTAATATTTAATATGTTTTGGTTTGTCCTATGATATGTTTTTGGATACTATTTTGTGGTGTGGCTTAGTTTTTATGATGTAATACATGGTTCATGGCTTAATTATTGTTATGTGTGGGGGAAGTGTGCGTGATATAAAGTGGGGATTCGATGCTGGTAGTGGTGTGGTTGTGAAACGGGGATGTGATGGTGGTAGTTATGTGGTTGTTAATTGGGTATGAAAAGGTAGTTGTGGTGTGGTTGTGTAGCAGGGCTGCGATGGTGGTTGGATAAGTTATTTTCCATAGTAGTACTGAAATTAAATTCATGTTAATTATATGGATGGTAAAGTTTAACTGAATGATTTGATGAAGGGTCATTTGGTTTAAATGATTAATGTTTATATAATAATTAATGGGATGAAAATATTAAATAATGTGATTTTTTTTAATTGAAAAACCTTGATAATAGATAATCTAAAAATTGTTTTCAATTGAAAATGTTTTGTAGTTTATGGCTTGTTTGGGGTTTTTTATGAATTTAGCGGGCGCATAAAAATGAGGGATAGTTATGAGACATTTTTTTACCTTGTTTGTTACCCCATAGGATGGGTATTGTGTGTTATAAATATATATGTATATAACTTATGTATTTATGTTTATTTATATACGATCCCCACACACATTGATGGCCATGTTCTAACACAAAATGTTTTTGGGGGTATTTCTTCCAACATATCGGTAGGAGGATAGAAGGTTGGATACAACTCTTCCATTCTTCTTCTACTCAGTATTATCCACATTCATGGGTTGTGATGGACATAATTCAAAAATTATAATATTGAGATGTGATGTGATGAGATTTTTTGGAACATGTTTCTTTTGGTGAGATGTGATGAGATGGATTATGGTGGGGTCATGCATAGTAGGATGAGGGAACAAGGTTTATGTCCTCCATGTTCCTAGTACCCCACTACATTGGTTAAGAGATGTGATGTGATGATATGGGACAAGATTCTATGGACTGGATGTGATGTGATGTGATCTTATTCAAAAGAGGTGGGAGAACCAGGACGTATGACGTTGGATTTGAGAGTGTAAAATCATTGGAAAATAAGTGTGGGGTACCATATCATCATTATTCTTCATATTATATTATTATACTTTGATTAGTTGTTTGGTGAGTTATCCATGGAGTGGTTATAATTTTTTTTAGTATACATATATAGTTGTTGTTTAGTTCTGCTATTTTCACATGGGTTAATTAGTATTCTATTTTCACATGTGCATGATAGACATTGGTCTTCATAAATTGTATACTTTTTTTCTCACCATACTAATATAAAACTATTTTCATGTTTGTAGAAGGACTTAATGGACTGTGATGGACATTACTTTCTCAGAACATTGAACAGTAACTATGTCTCCCCTTTATATTTTTTTTGGAATTTACATTGGAGACCTTAATATGTATTAGTTTTATTTACACATACATTATGGGATGATTGTTTTCTTTTTTCCACCTTATAAGTCATGAAGTATATTTTGGTTGGTTCATCTTATCTTTTAATCCTATTTATATTATCAAGGGTAATTCCTCCCACATATGAGATTATTATACCCTCGGTGCTAGTCACAAACCTGGGGCCTACAGGTGGAGAGACTCAAGGGTTATCATATATCGGCCCTCATTGTTCTTTATTTAGAGGGAGGGGTTTTCAAAACGTTCCTATATAATGGGTGATATTAACGAAAAATTGATTATAAGACAATCCTAATAGTTAATGGATTACATACATGCTTAGTGGAATTAGTTATTCTTAGGAGACACTCAACCACCATCTTGAGGTAAACTCAATGATGAGTCGTTTTCAACATAAGAGATTTCAATATCCTGGTTTTTTTCTCGTGAGTTATGAATCCTTTAATTTCTTGTTTAAACCTGTATCTAGTTCATTTGTGTTGGTTTGGACCTTGTTTTAGGTTTGTTTAGGATCTTTGTATTCCTTGTGGGTGGGTGAAAAAGTAGCACAAAAACTCTAACTACAAAATAATTTATGTCATAAATTCAATATTAAAGATGTAAATAGTTATTTTATAGTGTAAACCATTAATATATATTAAAAGTATCTTAAAATCATATAAAATAATTTATTCACCATCTAAACCACTTTGTTACAGTATAAAAAAGTCAAGTATCTTAAAAAGTGATGGAATTTTCATTTCTCCCCTAATGCCTTACAACCTAAAAGATCCATTCTCTTCTATCCCCCACAACATGTATCTCCCCATCACATGAGATATCCAATGTTTTCCTCCCCTAGAATATTTAATAACTACTTAATAATGGTTTATAATTTTTTCTTATAGGTTTTGTTAGATAGATATGGGTAATCTCCCTAATCCTTTTTCTTCCTTCCTTCATTTATCTCACCTTATAAAATGTTAAATCTATGTGATCTAATACTCCCTATTTTCATTTTATGTGTATATTTTGTTTATTTATTTTTTTATAGACCATATTAATGTTCAATAACAAAAAAAATCCATTCACTACATGTTTTTGGTATGTGGTCTCTTATTTTTCCCTTATATTCTAGTGTTGTATATCTTGTGTCATTGTTCCACACAGCATACCTTCCAAGTTTCACCTCTTAAATATAGTTTTTGATTTATATAATATGTTGGAATATGTTTTTATGATCCACATGAACCTTGATCAGTGAATTAGGTTATAAAATTAGATTACATCCACCCCTAGATGTGTACTATAAAATTTTATTAAGTGGTCATGTTAATTTTTTATTTAATGCACCCAATATGTGTCTGAATTACACCACATAATTGTGTGGATAAGATTATTTATATGAAGTTTTTTATTATATAGGAATAGAATGAATTAATCCTTATTAATTCTTCTTTGTATAGGGAATAAAATTTAAATACCTTACGAGGTGAGACATACTAATTCTTTATAAATGATACGGCTCCATTACATTGAAAATGTTATTAAATGGTATGGTCATAGTGGGAGACCATGAACACTATTTACGACATAATGGGGGTGATACATGTGTTTTGAATAATAATTCCATGTAAATACTCAATGAAATTATTGAATTAAAATGATTTAGAAATGGATTTCTATCATTCCATGATATATACATGTATTTTTATATAAACTCCAAGGATAAGAACAATTAGCGGGTTGATTATTTTCTACCATAAGTAACACTTGGGATCATTTTATGGAATTATGAGAATGAATTCATAGGGAAAATCACTAAATTTTTCAAATAGTAAACATGTATTTTTAACATGGAATTAATAGGATTAACATAATGGGTGACATTTTTATACCATCACTATTGTGATACCTAGATTCCTATGAGGGATTCCATGGATAAGCTTCTAGGTTTGTGGGTTCATAGTTAACATGGGGTGATATTCAGGTGACCCTATGAAACTCTTTGGATAATATTAGGTTTCTTATAAATTAATTTATGCATTAATTTAAATGACACATATTCTATGTCAAATAACATACATGGAATCTTTTAGAGAATTTTCTATATAAAGAAATTCTATTATTATTTTTAAATTTGTATATTAGATGGGTTATTTTCATCTCATATATTAATATTATCCACAAGGGTGTCCTTGGATATGAGTAGGGTCCTAAGAATATTTTTAAAAATTAAAATCACAATTATTAATAACTCAAAGATACTCCCACTTAATAAGAAATGGGTGGTAATATACTAGTGTCCTATTCAAAACCCGTTCAGATGTCTGATATATTTTCTTCAATAAAATTTTATATTATTACATGATCATTTCCTCCATATATTTTCATAAACAAGAAACTATTTGACTCTATGAGTTGTGATGTCTCAGACTCAGATCGCGCTTAGGAGGTGCCTCGAGATCGGTTGTCCATAAGGCCTCATGTGCGCCTCCTTGAATGCCAAAGGCTACCGACTAATATCTAGGGCCTAGGTTGTGTCCATGGGGAGACTACTCCCTCATTACTATAGTGTATCACAATGTATTATTATTAATATAATTAAATAGTGGAATAAATATGTAAACAGAATGCACAATGGAAAGAGGCATGGATAAAAAATGATAGAAATAATAGAAATAACATACAATAGATATTGATGATATATGTCCTTCCACTAGAAAGAAGAAAATCATGGATACAATGTATTAGGAATACATGAAAACCCCAATGTTTCAAATAAAATACACAATCTATCCCAATCATCCTGAGCTATAGCTCGATCATCTATTATCAGCTCCATCCTAGCACAACAAGAAATCAATTTTCAAAGCATTACTCTCCCTTTTATCATCACCTACAAACATGTAATATTCCCAGGGTACCAAATGGATCTCAAAGTGGTTTGACATTAGTCTCAGTGGTCCACCACCAATGGTGTCTATAATATCAAACATGTTTACTAGAAATGTACCCGTGTGAAAGCATGCATATATATAATAAATTAGTACAATGTAACTAAAGTCCAAGTCCCTACTTCACCCTCTATCTAGTGTATAAACATGTTACCAGTTATTCAATTAAGTAATGATGAATTTATATTAATAGGTCATTTAAGGTATATCTGTAACTGACATAACACCACGATAGTAAAAATAGTGATGGATTCACGATGTAACTAGGAAACCATGATTGATAACTAAATAAAAAATGGTTCTATGGTAATCACTATGGAAACCAATACCTTATGGGAATCTAACTCAGTATTAAGTGAGTCTATATAAAGGGTTAAGACTGTAATCCCTTGATCATCACATAATAAATTTCCACAATAATATTTATAACCGAGTCCAACGAATTCATTGATGGTAAAATAAGTGATAAGAAGTGTCCAATCCTAAGGATGTTACCTAGGAATCTTATGTCACATAGGATCAAAGGAGTGTATATAACGAATACTTTAATAATAATGAATAGATCCTAAGATTCTATAATTGTAATTCAAAGTTATACAAGGATTGGGTTCCAATGTAGGTCTCACCCAAGGAAACATGCATCCTTGAATGGGAATGACCACCTCGAGTACCTAAGGAATTCCTTTGATAATCTAAGAGATAACGGGGTCAAATACTTCCTATAACTATTTCAAGGTCCATGTGTATAATGATTTCCCTTAAATTTAATTTAATAGAGTTAATTTTTTCATATAATAAGTATTCCATTAACAAATTATCTTGGTTCAAGACTTTAAATTAATTTGTTTGATAAGTCCATGTAGAATGAAACTTTTCAATTGAATCCATGTAAGTAATGTATAATTAATAATGTTTACTCTACTTCCTTCCATGAACATGGAAATATTTTCTAAGGATGTGAAACCAGAAATTCTGTTACATTATTAAGACTATGTCATATACTTAAGTATTCTTTCCATAAAATCAGTTTAATGAATTACATACATTTACAAATATAACTTATAAGGATAAATCATAATTTTCAAAGTAAAATCTATTCAAAATTTCATGATTTAATAGGAAATCAATTTATGTAGGCTTACAATTAGTGTGGTCAAGCTCGATCACACCCGAACAATGGCTCAAAAGTGTTAAAAACAATAAAATCAATTATAGAATATCACCCTACATGGGGGGTTAGGATTTTTTGATGTAACCACCAAAAACATATCACATTTATTTAAAGACCATAAACATATGGTTCTAATTAAAATAATAATGGAATAGAAATTCAATAAATGGAACCCAATGAAATCAGTTTTCCCCACATGTAAATTATAAAATCACCAGACTTAGGGGATGATTTATTTACCACACACCTAGTACTCATACAACTATACTCCTCTAGTTTTGGAATCTAATTCAGCTTGTATTGGAGTTGATCTGAATTTTTTTAAAAATTATTACACCTCAATAACTAGTTCGGGAGAGAGAGAGATCATAAACAGCTAAAAAGGACATTAGTACTTACAGTTGTGCATCAAAAATGATGAATGTAAGCTTGAATGTATCTCAGATGAAGTATATCTCCTGATCCCAAGGTTTGGACTTCGAAAATCTCTAAAATGGTAGAAATGGGGGTTCATCCTGGTAGAATTCAGATTATGGAAGAACTGTTGGGTTAATTAAATTATTAAGGGAAAAAATGTAAAATTACCCAAAATTTAGCATGTGAACGGTTTGGCTACACGGTTTGAGAAGTCATGTTCCATCTATACGATATGAATCTTTCCAAAAATTCAGATCATCCACACAATTCAGATTAATTCTGCAGTGTAATAGGATCATTTTTTTAAAAATTTGGGCCCCAGGCTCTGTATAATCCCCAAACACCCCTAAGAGATTCATAAACTCATTAGGAATCCAATTCACATATATAAATGTGAATTAGACCCAAATTTTGAGAATATATACCTAATTCGAAAACTACATTCATACATTCATCCACCATTTAAGGAACTCATCCTTCATGTCACCTTCCAAGGGTGCATAAATTCTTTCTGAGAATAACTATGGCCACTGAGCATGTGAATTAGCCTTCCTCTCCCATGTATCATCATGTACATATTTGTGGTTCCATAATAACTATTATAGAGGGATTTTCAAGCCTCAAATAGCCTTCATTATCTTGTCAATTATTTTCATTGCATACTCCTCAAAGGTTGCATCGGTATCTGACTCAGCTTCATTACGATCAAAGGTATGATATGGGTCAAAATTATATTGGAGAAATTGTGAATCCTGAATGATATTATTAATAGTATGGTACCTCTGAGGTAGTAACAATCGATAGGCTACTGAACTAACTCTTTCCTAGATCCAAAAAATCCCTAAATAATGACGATACATATTCACTTTCTTATGTGACCATTTAGGCCCTAGAATGGGTGGTACAAATAAGAAAACATGATCCTTGATCACAAATTCTATAGGTCGTCGATAACGATCAGCATAAGATTTTTGTCTAGAATGAGCAATATAAATATTCTTACTGATCAGCTAAACCTACACTAAATTCTCTTATATGAGATGAGGAACTAGTAGGGTTGCCTCACCTGCCTCTAGAAAGCACAAGGTTAAACAACATGTCCCAACATATAAGAACATAAAAGCAGCCATACGAATTTTCTAATGTAATATGTTGTTATAGGTGATGTCAATGAGATAGAAATTCTTCTCCCATGAACTATTTAAATCAAGGTCACATGCTTGTAGCATGTCCTATAGAACCTACATCATCTATTCCGATAGTCTGTCAGTTTGTGGGTGAAACGTTGTGCTTAAAATCCCTTGTATACCCATTGCTTTCTACAAACCCTATGTGAACCATGAAATGAAACGATCATCCCTATCTAAAATGATACAATGGGATACCCCATGTAGTTATATAATCCCAAGGATATATAGTCCTCCCAGTTCATCAATTTATAAACTCTCCAGAAAAAAAATGTAGTGGGATACTTTTGTTATTTGATCAAAAACTAACCATACAACATCATTACCTCATGGAAACCTTAGTAAACCAGTCATGAAACCCTCATGACATCATTCCATTTACACTCAGAAATGGTTAGCTAATGTAAAAAATATTTTGGTAGATAGTGTTCTATATTCACCTGCTGATAGGTGGAAAACCTCATGAAAAAATCAGATACATACCTTTTTATACCATGTCACCAATAGTGGAAATCCCATTTAGCTAGAGACAAGATCACATCATGGTATCTTTAAATATCTAGTCGATGGTTCTCCCCACCATGAATTTTATTAAAAAATGGGGGGCATTATGTTAATTGTCATCTATAACATTAGAATTTTCTTACAAAGAATGCCTCAAATAGTTATAAAGATGCCTATCACATTATTTTCAAAACAATTAAACATTTGATAACCCACTAAAACCTTTATCCAAGTCATGTCGTCTTTCCATAAAAAACCCCATCCAACAGAAAATGAACTCATATCCACCTGATAATGTTATAAAAAAGGTTATTTCACCTAGTATATACATTAACCATTAATAATAATAGTCAAACCACCTCCGGCTAACCATCCTCAAAGATTCCTGGCTTTGATGGCTGACACATCCCATACTGAACAACAATACCTTCCTCTAAGGAAACCTTTGTTTTTTCCCCGACCATGTCCACCAAATACTATAACTTACATCTGATGATGTGCCTTAGTCAACTATCATGTAACCAACTGTAGTATCATGCCTCTGTATGAACAAAGGTGTAACCCATATCCAGTACATTGGAATTGTCACCCCTTCTAACATCTCTTTCAAGCCCGACAAAAAAAACATGGTAACCTAGAATTTATTAAAAATGAAAAATCAATTGGTATTCCATACCCCATGTTATAAGTGATACATTGTTACAAGAAAAAACATAAATGTGAGAACATGAAATGAGGCCAGATCAACATTCACCTAGAAGTCACATCAGAATAAAGAGTATGGTGTCCAAGAGTTTATCCAAGGTGTTCTTACTCGAGAACCCACATATCACTCAAGACTAACCAAGCCTCAAAAAAAATTATCCAATGATCGATCCTTAGAGAGGTCACTAACCATCCCAATATATTTTAATCATTAGTTTGGCATAACATTGATGCAATCTTATTGAATCAAGGAGGAAGTCAAGATAAAGGACATGCTCGTCTCTTCAATATGATTACACTAAGAATTTTTCAAAATTTTCATGAAGATCAGGAGAAACACCATTATTCGACTTCTTCTAATAGAAGCTTGAATTCACCTGCCGATGCAATGTTACAACCCATTCATAAGCCTTCACTACCCAAAGAAATCTCATGATCTCTCAAGATAAACCTCCAAAGTCTATCCAAGGTGAGTGGCATTTTTCAAAGGTTGAATACACAACCAACCATTTCGAAATCATGCTGATGAGCAATCACTAACATGATTCCAACATGAAAGCCTTACGGTTATTTAATAAAAACCAACTATTTCCCAATGTTCCTTTTAGGATTTTCTCATTCTACTTGTAAGGTCATGTATTTACCAAAATCAACATGACGCTCCCACATCATGTGTCGTTGTCATCGAAATAGGAGAAAAACCATCCCCTCATAAGTGCACTAGATAAAATTCCAATTAACTACATGTGTGACACTCCTTCGATTCACGATTAAAAATGTAAAAGAATTTGTCAAGAAATCCACAACCAAATTGATCGGCATGTCAAGAAACTCGAGTCTCATAAAATTCATCCCGAATGTCTGGAAAAACCTATTTACTTTAACACCCAAGTAACTCTACTATGGAGATAAGATGAGAATGTACTCAACAACATAAGGATCAATCATTTTTACCGATCCCAAATAGTTTGTTATATCTTTTTTCAACTTGACAGTTACGACGTACGTGAATTCATACTACCCTAAGGTTCTAGAAATACGAAATGACCTATATACTATCCATAGGATGTCTTCCCTTTGTATCCACGTTTAAGGTGGTTTGTACAAGATATTTAACACATATTCTTACTACCCCATATGACCTTTAAATTTGATTTTTTTTTGAAGAGGGTGACATGAATTGGTTTCCAAATTCATGCCAAAGAAATTTATTAAATCAAAATTTTACAATGAAATCTCGAGGTGTAATGCATTTACACCATCGGAAAGAAAAAACAGCGATACAAGTGAAGCATTAAAGAGAGATCAAATAGTGAAGCATCCAAACTGGGTTGCCTGCTCCAAACGAGTGCCCAACCCCAACTACATTAGTGCGACTATCTTCCAGATAAACCAGAACCCGAATACCAGCGCATAATCAGGGTAATCATCACTGTGCAGAAAAACTACAGTCTTCAATCTGCTTGGAGAAGAGAAAATGATATCCGGAAGTCATCAGAGAACAAACAAAAGAATAGAACAGCCAGGAAGGTTCTCCTCCGAAAACAGCTTCAGTCCAAGTCTCTCAATTGAGGAAGCAGAGACACAAAAGCAGTAGCGAGCATTCCCATAAACCAGATTCGGCCAGAAGCAAGAAACCCCCCTCAAGACCAAGGAAAAGAAGAAGAAGATCCAGCCCGGTGCTTTCCGGAGCAGGATAATAGCACAACTAGACCAAACATTAAGAGTTTCAAAGCATCTGAGGGCTGCAGCCAAGCACTTAGGGCAGAACAAAGTAGCAAAAAGCAGGTCCAACTAAGAAGAGATCCAACAGAAAAGAGGTAATTCTCAAAAAACAAATAAAATGCAGCAAGATCAACTCCAGAAATAAAATTCCAGAATTCAAACCATTTTCATGAGTAGACGACATGGATCTTCCATCATCCACCAGAGAAGATCATCCAAATTTCAGAGCATGTCAAACAGATCCAGAAGCTTAGAATTCACAAAAGATTTTCCATCCAGCATCAAGATTCTCAAAAAAATATAATCAAATAGAGCAGTGTAGGTCCGGACACACACCCTCAAGATTTCAGAAATAAAACACTGATAAAACTCTAGATAGTATGAAATAGAGGCTATAAAGAATATCCACAAACAGAATCATCCTGAAGATTTTAGATTCATTTTTAGTTTCTCATTGAAAATTAATCTCTTAACTTCTATATATTGGTCAGAATTGATAATCCCCCGTTGTAGCTCCTGATGAGAAATTTCCTGTTGCTTTTCCATATGAGAAATCCACTTTTGAATATCTTCTTCTATGAAAAGTGGTGAGACATAATATAAGAGAATGATGGATTCCTCAAATGTTGTTTTCCCAAGCTCTTTTCCTAGAGAGACCTTTTTATTGACATTTTTTGACCTAGTAGAGATGGTTCTCTCTACGTGTGAGTAGTCCTTACGTCTTCTAGTTTTCTTTGGATATGGGGTAATGAAACCATCAGCATCGACTAATGGTTTTTTTCCTTTTTTAGCCATGGCTTTCAAGTAAGATTCTTTTAGTTGCCCAGGGATACGGAAAGGGTCATGGGACCTCCAAAACTCCCAAACATTTCCTTGACATGTCTAACATGTGGAAATCAGGAATTTAATGATGACCATTCCCATAATAAGGGTCAAATATACCATGACCACCCATCCAAACAGGGGTTTCATTTAGATGGTAAGAGTTATACTAGGGACAACGACACCTAAATAACACAAAACATTAGAAAGTGAAACAATTTAGCAATTCATCTTAGCTTTAAGGAGGTTACATGTCATTACTATCCCCTTATTAAGCACAAGAGTCAACCCTATCACTAGATGATACCAAAAATAAGAAACCAAGATCAAAATACTATTATTTTACTTATTTATAATAAGTATAATTCTTAATGAAAATGCCCAAATTTCTGCTATAAGGAAACTCAGAAAGAAATTTTAAACAGGAACACTAATTATAAGTTCCATTTTTTAAAGGTTATTACAGTTATTCACATTAGACCTTTAGTCATTTAAAAGATTCAACAAGAAAATCAAGAAACAATTTTAAACCTAAGAACTTTGAAGATGATTTAACTAAATCTCTAAGGCATAACATGAATGTAATATAAAACTTTCTTTTCAACACTAATAATTTATTAAAATTATTACATAATAAGTAATGTATCACAGAAGTTCTTTTTAACAGATAAGGAAACCTATGAGGGACATGTTAATCCAACCCGGGTTCATCAGAAATGAATCTCTATAGTAGTTTCTTTATTTATCAAGGTCATAAACACCCATAAAAGGTTTTTTCAAAAGAAATAGGCCCCAAATGACCTACCTTGCCAATTTTTTTCATCCATGATTTTAACTAAATTCCTCGTAAGAATAATTAAGAAAAACTTAGAAACACCTATATAAGATGAACATAAAAAAGGGATCACTACCCAATGTATTTTACCCCGACTACCCACTTAGAATACTAGGTATAGGTATGTTCTCAAGTATTGATTATAGGTTTTATATTATTTTAAGGGTCAATAATATGATTCCTAATCCTTTACTATCAAACATTTCATTCATTTAAAATTTAATTACTAGGTTCAATCTGTTACCTTTCATAAGAAGTTCAAGGTGGGATTAGGACGTACAACCATTCCACTTTTATGTTTTCTTTTTCTTATAACTTTTTTAAAAGATACTTTAAAATTGAATTACATTCCTAGTGATTTTGAGCCCATAATCCTTATCACTAAAAATGACACCCATTTTATTTTATAATTAATGTTTTATTTCAGTAAATTACCCACTCCAACCCATGAGGGACACTAGAACCTCATTAATTGAAATAAGAAACCACTCAATCATATCACACAGCAGCACAAGAAATATATAAACAATGTAGTTATCACTCATCAATTACTATCATAATAATAAATAAATAGCAATAAAATGGGCATTAAAATATGCATGACATGTAAATTCTAGGTGCCTATTATAATTCATGTAATAATTCCCTTTGACATTATATAATCCGGCCAAGGATAATGTATAATCTCAATCAGAAGAAAATCTACAAGAATAAAAACATTGTGTTTCACCAAATGGTGAAATAATATCAATTGTAATTGGAAAAATCAGAATAATAATTATAATCTATGAAACTTATCCATTACGCAAAACATGGGTTTGAAACACAAAAACAAAACCTATGACTATGTTCAAAGAATTCGTAATATTCTGAATATTTTCGACAAATAGTAAATAAGGAAATGAAATCCTTTGATACCACTTTGTGACGTCCTAGACCAAAATTCCCCTTAGAATGTGCCCTAAGCCTGGTGGGCCACATGGCTTCAAGTGCATCTCCTAGAACACCAGAAGATTATGAATAGTAGTGAGGGACTAGGATTGGTTTTTGGGAAGATTATAACTTCATTACTAGTGTGTAACACAATATATAATTATAAATAGTGGTAAATAGCAGAATCAGTAAGTAAATGGAATGCACAGTGGAAAGTGACAAGGAAAACATTAACTGAAATAACTAGATTAACATAAAATAGATAGTGACTATATATTTCATGTAACTATTAATATATAAAAAATTGATAAAATGTATAAGGAAACATGAAAACCTAAATGTATAAAATGAAATACATATACTATCCCAAGCAACACGAGATACATCTCAGTTATATACTACCTTCTCATCCAAGAACATCAAGAAATAAAGTTTCTAAAGCAATACAAATATATTTATCAACACTTTCATACATGTATTGTTCACTACATACCAATCAATACCTTGAGAGGGTGTAAGATAAATCTCATTAGGCCACCACTGATGGTGTCTATAATATCTGGACCATGTAATGGAAATGTAATAGTGTTCAAGAATGCATATATAAAGTCAAGTAGTACAATGTGACTATATGAAAAGTACCTTATTCTATCCTCAACTAGTGTCTAAATGTGTAATGTTTCCTTTAATTAAGTAATTACTAATTTATATTAATTAGTCACGTGAGGCATAGACAAAACTAACATCACCTCATGATAATATAAATAGTGAAGGATCAATGATGTAATATTACAACCATGATTGATAACTAAATAGGAAGTGTTTACATGGTAATCACCAAGGAAACCTATAACATAGTGTCCACTAACTCAGTAGTAACTCAATATAGTTAAGGGGTTAAAGTGTAATCCGTGGATCATCATCCAAGTCATTCCCACAATAATATTTCTAACAAAGTCAAACAAATTCATCAATGGTAAAATGGGAGATACGAAGTGGGTAAGCCCAAGGATATAACCAAGGTATCTTAGGTCACACTAGATATAAGGAGTGTATTAGATTCATCATTTAATTATAATGAATGGATCATATGCTTTCATACTAGGCATCCAAAGGAATACAAGGATTGGGTTCTGGAGTAGGTTTCACGTAAGGAAACCAACATCATTCAATTGGAATGACATCAAAAATTACCTAAGGCATTCCCTCAAGAATCTAAGAGATAAAACAAGTCAAGACATCCTATAAGTATTTCAGGGACCATATGAATAAATATTCAACTTAAATTTAATTTAGTATAATTTATTTGGTCATATGATAATTATTTCATTAACGACTTCACTTGGTTCAAGACTTTCTTTTCATTATTTTCACAGGGCCAAGTAGAATGAAACCTTTTAATTAAAACCATGTAATTGAAGATCAATTAATATGTTTCACTCTTATTCCTTCCATGAATATTTCATGGTGTTCTATGGATATTAAATCAAAAATTACATTACAATTAATATGTCCATGTGATATACTTAAGTTTACATTCCATGGGATCATTTGAATGAATTACTTATATTTATGCACTTACCTTGTGCAGGTCAAGTGGAAGTGGAAAGGTAGAATCTATCAAAAATTTCATGATTCTATTTGAAAGTAATATAAGGAGGCTTACCATTATTGTGGTCAAGCGGATGCACACCTGAACGATTGCTCAAAAAGTGTTAAAACACAAAAAAAAATCAATTATAGAGCATCAACCTATATGGGGTGTTAGGAGTGGTGGACATAACCACCGAAAACCAATAACATTTATGGAATGACCATAACCAAAATATTATAATGAATAAAATCATGAATATAAATTCAAAAAATGGAAGCCAATGAAATAAGCAGGGCCCACAAGTAAATTCCAAAATCAAAGATGCTGAGGGATGAGTTATATAACACACACCTAGTACTCGTATAACTCTCCTCATTGAGTTTGTCTTTTAATTGATCTATGATCGGAGTATATCTTAAAAAAATAACGAATTGTACACCTAGATAAGTAGGTTGAGAGAAACATAGATGAATAATGGATAAAAAGGACTCTATTACTTACCATTGCGCATCAAACATGATGACCGAAATCTTGAACAAATCCTGGATGAAGGAGATATCTTCATACCTTTGTTAGGCATTCAAAATTATCCAAATGATAGAAATGGGGATTCATCCTGATGGAATTCAGATTTGAGATGAAGGGTTGGGTTAAATAGATCATTATTTGAAAATTTTAAAATTACCGAAAATATAGCTTGTGCATGGTTTGGTAGCATGATTTTTCAAACCATGTTTCAATCATATGATATGGATCTGCCCAAAAATACAGAACACATGAATGGTTTAGACTCACTGTCTATCCTCTCTACATGGTTTACTCTAATCATGTGATAAGACTATTTTCCCAAAATTTGGTCTTCATGCCCCAAACAAGATCCAGCCACCCTGAGGCCTTCATGAACTCATTAAGAATCCACTTTAGGTCCCTAAAATCGAATTAGACCAAAATTATGAGGATCCTTACATATGTCAAAAAAATGGGTTCTTACATTGGTGTTGTATGACTTAGCATATCTCACACCCTGTTTGGGAAACTGATTAGTACCTGAACAATCATTAGGGATTCAGGTACGGTCAAGGGAAAGAGTATTGTGATGGATTTTTAATTTCATTGTAATGGGATGGGTTATATGACCATGTGACAGATCTTATACTATTAATACTGTTGTAAATAGCTTTGTATATTTTGTTCATTTTTATAGCATTTTTTATATGTATTCTCCACTATTTATCATATATTCCTATTTGGTATATAATGAAATTATACAGATTATTTTATTTAAGAAATTGGGTTTTATTATTTTAATTATTACTTCTTGATATATTATTCCTCTTTATTATATTTATTTTATTTTTTATGATACTTATTATTATTTTATACTTCTATGTTCCACTATATTCCTGAGTTTTTATTTCCCCCCATCATAGCATCATAGGTTCTCAGTGCTAGTTGGTAGCCTCAGGCATATCTGGATTCTCAATTAGGTGTATGTGACCACTGATTAGACCAGTATTAATGAGTGATATTGTATGTGGTGTTAAATTAAAATCCACCTTAATATTGAGAGAAAGGTAATGATTATGTCATTGAAACCATTAAGGTGGGTAAATCATTACATAGTGAATTGTATACTTAATAATAACTCATGAATGGTTAATGTTTTATATTATTAATATTTTAACCACTCTTTTATATCTTTGTAATTTTCTGTAACTATTTAATATACTCTTTAAAACCTTGATGTTGATATATTTGTGATAAATCATGTGGAATAATCTTTTCAATCCATGTGTTATACCCTTAAATATTTAGTGTTTATGGGATGACTCTTCTGAAAAATCTCAATATTCGTCCCCTTGTGTAGGATTATTTATACAATGATTTGATTAGATCTTATTATGTAGAGATCACATCACCTACGTGTAGGATATTTCATTTTACATGTCAAGAACCACCACATTCCCCATTAATATTTTATTATAATTCCAACACACCTTTAAACAATATTTTATATGTATTTGTGTGTATAACCATGAGTAATCATGTCATACTCAACTAGTTTAGAAAAAGAAAACTATTAGTCACTGTTACATAACTTATCTTTTGGAGTATAATTATGTTTTCCTAAAATAACTTTATAACCATTCCCTATATTATGAGGTCGATTTATCAACAAATCAAATACCTAGTGTGATAGATATATCCAACAACACCAATAATATGGACTCAATTGAAAAGGATAAGATAGTGAAATAATAGAAAATAAATTTAGAGAATGGGGGAATATTCCCATGTTCATCAGGTTGGTAGGGAAAAAATAATCCTTTTCAAGAATAAATATAGATCCACATACCTATAAATTAATTAATAATATATAAAAAAATTAAAATAAGGAATTTTTATACATGGAAACAAATTGATGAATTGTTTCACCATATATTAAAATGTACATATTTCTCTGATGATTATCTTAATTTTTGATATAATCAGTATATGTTTAATTAGGAATATATAAACAACATTATTTTTTTGGTATATAATAAATATATTCTCATAGTGATTAAATTTGGTCTTACAAATTCCCTAAAAACTGAGTTAATTTAAGCATATATTCTTTAGTGACATCCATGATAAATTTTTACAAATAAATATTGGTAATATTTTAATATACTCAATTTGGAAAGAATGACATGTGTAGCATTAAATAATCATGATAAGAAAACAAAAAAATAAAAGAAATATGTTATGTTTAGAGAGTTAGAACATTAGATGCATTAAGAGAAATTAATGTTCAATGTTATCACTTATAATTGAATTTTGTTTGACCCTTCAGATAAAAATTAATATAATTAATAAACAAGAAAAACAAAAATCATAGTGATCAACTATTTTTATAGATTAACTGGGTAATATTTTCCCTTTTATGAGTAACTTATCACAACTTTCTATCCATCTCTCTATTTTTTAATTTAATAGAGTAAAGAAAGAATATATAGATGAATGTGAAGAGTGAATTAAGAATCTCTTGATTAGGATATTCATGGTAGTAGTGATCATATTACCCTTAAGTAGAGAATGGTTTGTCTTATACAATGACACTTCCAATAAATTATTAGGTTTTGTAATCATGGAAAACAATTAAAAGTTATTATGTTCATAACACTAATTGAGGACCCTTTATATGAAATATATAACGACCCATGATTTTCAAACATTGATATAAAATATTTTTAGATGAATATTATTTATTTTAAAAACACGTACCCGAGGACAATAATAGTTTAGTGCCTTTGGAAAATTCGAACACATTCTTCTGATTTTTTGAAATCTCTTCACCATCTCCAATAAATATATTCCCCTTTAGTATTCCAAGATATATTTTTTCTTCATACCCAAGGGAAAGGAAAGATAATAATGTGTTATCACATAAACTTAGTAAGGGAAAACATGGTAGATTCATAAGAATAACATATGGTTGTGAAAAAATAATTGTAAATTTTTGAGATCATACCTTGTATGTGAAATATCTTATATAAGAGTCTTGTAATAAATATTTTCATTTCATAACACTTAAATTATAATGGAATCAAAGAACATAATCCATGAGATCATAAAATTGACATAATACATGAAATTGCAGAATACATATAAACTTGTATCTTTGTGACCATGCATAAATAGAAATAGGTTCACTCATTATGTTAAGGAAAAGAAATCATTCCCTTGAATAAACATATTTACATGAAAACCAGGTCCGGACATAAACTTATGGGCATCAAAACCTAGTACACACATAGTATTTTGAACATGAAATCAAGATCATGCATAAGATATACACTTCATGAGTTATCCATCCTTACCCAATGCATTGAAGGGAGACATAGGTCCCACCAATCACATAATGACCCCAAACATACATATTCCATAAGAACATAAATACACAAGAACATAAAAATTTCTTCATATCAAAACCAATAAATGGAAATAGGTTTCATAAGCACATCCTCATAACCCATGGAAATGAAATGTGTTTTGTAAACATCAATCCATAATAAAAATAAACCAATCATACAGTTAATAAGGATAATTCCCTTGAATAATATACCCATGATAGCATAAGTAATATCAAGTAATGTTATATGATATGGAAAATAGTTTTGAGATATCACATGAAATAATTCATGAGAAAAATATAATTTATTTTTTAAAAATGCATTTTAAAAAATAAACATTTTAAAAATTTATTTGAATATAAACTTGAAAAAATATAAAGTAATCTTTGAAATACTATTTTTATAATATTTTAAACAATTTTTATCTTGAAAACACATAAAAAATAATTTAAACACTTTTAAAACATTTATTGAAAAAATTGTTTTGATGGAACACAGATTTCCGGAAGAAGAGAGAATAAAATTACATGAAACATATAATATCATAAAAATTATGAGATTAATGATAAACCATCTCAAAGGGTAGTATACAAACATAATAAAATAAAATATTTGTATAACATAACATATATCTCGAAGAATGAAAATTTAGACCAAACTCCTTCCCGGGCATGATATCTTCTGAACCATAAACCCCATCAAAGAGAGATAATAAAATGGATAAAAAATTCTCAAAATTTTAATTATCAAGATCATATAATAAATTCATAGGATGTATATACACCACACAAAATTTATGTGTGGCTAATAAAGAATAAGTCTCACAGAAATAAAAGTGTGGCTATAAATCCACTTACAATATTTCTTGACACTACTCACACTAATTCAAAACACTTGTATAATAAATATTTTTTTATTATAAATATATCACAGAACCATATTCATTTATATAATACCATATATTATTTAATTATGACTTTATATTACCCATTTATTAACAATTACATGTTAAAAATTCATTATTAGTAATAACCACTTTTTTTCGCTTTTGTTTTTATTTTTTATATTTTTGTTCCTCTAACATAAATAACAGTTTATTAATTTATTGAATGAATATAATGACATATGTATCATATATATTTAGTATATATGTATTCTTATCAATCTATAAAATATATAAATATAAAATGAAATACACCATTAATGGAGACGGTTGGCCTTACATATGCATGATCATTGTTTCCATTTTCATTTCATATTGAGAGAATGAAGGTAAATGATATATACAGATTTTAGAATTATTATTTCATATATTTCATATACTTTCACTAAACCCTTCATTAATACATTACATGTAAAGTGGGAATGAATAAAAATTCTTTGAGGAGGTGGTAGTCTATATGTTCTCAAACTAAGTTACCATACTTACACAAAATGTAAAGCATGAAGGTATGTGATATAAAATAATTAATTAAGAATAAAAAATCCTAAAAATAATATATATCATAGATAATAGAAATTACCTCATTATTTCCAACCAATAAAGGTGGAAGTGGAAGAAGGAATGACATCGGTTTGGGAGGCAGTAGTCCTCCGTACATAAGAACATCGATTGTGTATCCCTTTTGAGAGAAATGCATGTGATTTTAGGTGAAAATATTATAGAACAAAATATAATTATATATAGGTTACTGATTTTATTATATACACATTATTAGAAAATTATTTAATTTGTTTGGGGAAAAAATAAAACAGAAATGTTTGTTGATGAACGATGCCTTTTTTTTGGGTAACTCATTTTGATTTGCACAAAAAAGACATCATTTTATGGATTTCATACACAATTAATTCTTCGATTCTGAAGTTAGGAATGTTGGGAGGATATTCATATATATTTTGTCCAAACCAATAAGGTTCTTAGGTGTTCATAAAATAGAATAATATGATCTTTTTTATAAGATAGGGAAGGTAAATTTTTTGATTTTCTCAAAAGAATAATTTATAATAAATTAATTTTCAAAAATAGATACCTCTATATGGAAAGTAAGTATTATATAAGGTTAAATTGGGTTATTATCCCATAATATAGTAGATTTTAGATAGGTTTTTGGGATATTTTAAACATTATTTTTTTACTAACCCTTAGTTAAACTATTTTAATTTTAATTATGATAACTACTATTTCAATATTAAAGGGTGAATTTTTTTACTTATAAGGTGTCAATTTCACAATAAATAGAAAATTAATGATATTTTAGACCATATAACATATATTTATTCCGTATTTATTATTTTTATGTACTTTAACTAATTAAATGAAATATTATTTTCCTAAAATATCATTTGTATCAATTTTGACACTTCATTATATTAACTTTGATAAAATAAATCCAAAAATATAATTTCTAAAAAATTCATTTTATAAACCCCTATAATTTATTATTTAACTATAACGTTAATTGAGAAACATAATTCAGTAAAATTATATTTTTAATGTTTATAACATCATTTAATTGATTGTTTCATTAATTGAATATATATTGCATCATCATTGTGTAATTATTTACAAAATGTATTTCTGTACTAAAATTTTAAAATTAAATTCCATTATGTAGATAACCATACTAGATTTCATAATTACATTTATTTTTTGATCATATCTTCTATTTATCCAGATATTAAATATATTATATTTATTATAGGTAAAAGGATGACAATTTGTCACTCTCTACAATTTTAATAATATCCAAGAAAACATCACAGAAAAGTGTACATTATATTATTAAATTTATAACCTTAAGTGTTAATGTGATAATTAACTTCATAATTTAACATTTTTAATGTGTTAGTTTTTTTATAATATTTATAATATTATTTGTTTTCCTTAATTACACAATTTACTCTTAACCAAGGTAATAAAAATTACAAAAATTACAATTAATGTTGTAAAAAAAGAAAAATGGGTGTAATAGATAAATTTAGAACTTATAATTCAAAATATGTAATCTATTTTTCTAAATTAAATTCAAAAAGTTTGCAGAAATTAATTAAAAATTAATCATGCGTACGAGACAATACTATAGGTCTTTAAAGATAAAATATTCAAAAGATGGATATGTATTTATATCCAAATTCAATGTAAAATTTATTCCAAGGACCAAAATTATATTATATGATAAATTTTTTTATCTAATTACACATTTAAACATATCAAAACAGAAATTAACTCTATAAATTATTTTGATGAATTAACTGTTTTAAATTAAAATTTAGTATTTTTCAAAGATCATAAAAATATAAAACATAAGTGAAAAATACCAAAAACTCTACGAAAGAAAATTTTAATATAATAACATCTAATAAGAAGTTTATTTTTTTCGAATACAATTTATAAAACTTTCAAAAAAATAGCTTTAAAACAAGTGTTCCATTAAAAGGTGGTGAAACTAACTTTTTAGAGAAATACATATTTTATAAAGAAAATGGATTTTTTCTTATATAATATATAGAAAAAACATTATTAGTATGTTAAAATTTAGATTTCATAGTATATATATATATCATTAATAAAATTCAATAAGAGTGATTTTATTATATTAATAGAACTTGGGAATTGTTTTTCAAGTGAAAAAAATTTACTTTTTTAAAAAAAATATTTTTACAGTGATTTTAAATTAATTGGTCAAATAATTAGATAAACGTGTGTAAACCATAACTCCATAATTAAATTAGTCATGTTCATTCCCTCCATTATAATGGTTTGGTTATAATTTTATTGTTTAAATAATTATAATAATAAAATGATGTTTCATAGAAACTCAGTGTTGTCTGTAAAGCAATATATGTTGTTATATTGTGTAGTGAAAGCTTCACATGATGTAGATTATAACACAATACATCAAATAAATTTAATTTATTTAAAATAAAGTTCATTAAACTTAGGTATTTACATTCTAATGCCAATAAATGAACTTTCTCCCTCAATATTCATTATTATAATACAAACAAATGAGTATACTTATACCTCATTGAATCCTCAAGTTACCACTAAACTTCTTCAAAATAATGGTTTATCCATAAATAATTAACAAGATGATTGGTATGGTTATTTACAACACTATATCTATGATAAAAATTTTCAACTAGTTTTTATTCATAAAAAGCATCTTTTTTTAGAGGTTGAACCTATGATTTTAGTAAAATTAAAGTATCATGTATGCACTTACTTATATGAGATACATGGAAAATAGCATGAAGTTAAGGTATATTTGGTAGAAGATCAAATTGATAAGCTACTATTCTGATAAAATGGAGAATTTATAAATGAAATTGTATCCTTGAAATTTTATATTTCACTTTCAGAATGTAATGTGGATTATTTAAAAAATATTTTATGGAAAACACACATTGAAAAAATGAATATTGAAACTCCTAGAAAAATAATTTTTGAACAATAATGGTTAACCAAAGTGACGCATAACAAGGTTTCCGAAAATGATAACAAAAGTGTAAATCAAAAACCTCGATATATAAGAAAAAACTAGCCATAATGTTCTGATGGAGAGTGATAGAGATCATGGTCAGGAGAAAATTAACAACTATAAATCTATAACACAAAGTGGCTACTTACATGATTTCAGGCCTATCTCAACATTTTTTTTCCTTCATAAATTTCTTATTCATCTTTTATTCCTATAAATATAGGTGAATTCTTAATTTCAGAAGCCTTAGTAAATCATGAGATCCATAAATAGAATGATAGGTCGTTCCATATATCTTTATAAAAACAAAATGGTCAGTACAAGTTATCTGATGTGCATAGATCATTATATTATAAAATATTAATATCTAAAACCTCATTCATATATAAATTTAAATAACATCATAAATAGTTACCCATATGAATATTCTAAAATATTTAAAGCCAAGAATTTTTAAATAATTTTACTAAATATAAAAAATGAACTATTGTTTAGTTGGGTGGTTACATGCTATGTAAGGGGAGTACATGTCATGGAATGGCTACCATGAAGAATTCGTGAACTTGATACATAACATGAGAGGTTTGTGCGCCATATAATAGGTTCAAATCATATAATGGAAATTACTTTTTTTATAATAAGACGACAAGATTTTTTGCATATATGATTTTGATTGAAAATAAAATGTATAATGGGATTACACGATGTGTAATAGTCATCAATTGTGATTTTTGGGTTCGACATTAATGGTTTCTTGTTCTATTTATTTCTGTCATCCTTTCACTGGACCTAGAGTCTCTTACTTGGAGATTTTGGATGATTCTATTCTATTTAGATCACATTGTATAATGATTGATCACTATTGTTTTTTGGTGTCTTTTCTTCAGTTGTATAATCCTTCTGGTTTTTTATTGGTTTCAGCTACGGACGTAGTTTTATATATGGTTTTGTTCAGGTTTATGATTGAATAGTGTTTTCTATCAATCCTTTTTAATTTCTTGGCATGCCTCTTCTTTTGAAGGTCGTTCTATTGGTTTCTATTCACCATTGTTGAATGAATCTAGGCTTCTAACATATTGTTCTAGGTGTTTCTATACAATGTGTTAACTTGATGAATAGAATTTAATTATTGGTAAATTCCTTTAATTTTTTGTTTATTCGAATTGATAAGTAGTTTCAAACGATTTATTAGAAAGGAAATTTTTTTTCAAAACGTATTTTTCATTGAAAATTGATTTACATGATATTGAAATGGGTTTTCAAAATCTGAAGTGGATTGGAATGGATTTGCAAACATTTTATAAAATTTTGAGCATGGTTTTCAAATGGATTTATAAAATTGGAAACTGGGAACCTTGGGTGTGTTGGTAAAGAGGCGCGGGGGTTCATAGTATGTTTTTGGCACCAATTGGCAGAAAACTTTTGTGATATTGACTTAAAATACTCGATATTGAATGGATCCAATTTTATCCATGTTTATACACTTTAGTGTCTATAAAATAGTGTCCCATAGTCTAGATCACAATATGTGATGTGATTTATCATGTATATTTATTTATCACATGATTTTTTTTAATATGCATTATTGCTCAAAGGTTTTTATATGAGGTTGTATAACATATCTTCCCATGATTGGTTATTTCATGGACTTGTGTACCTCTTGATGCATGGATGTTATTTCCTATTTCATCAATTCAACATGTCATATTTCTGGTTTGAGAATATGAATGGTTTTGAAGAAAACTAAAGGAAAAAAGGAAAATAATTTAAAAATGAATTTAGAATATAAAAATTATTTAAAAACTCTTTTTTTAAGATATAACTGTTTTATATTGATATTAGGCCTTACATATAAATTGTGGTGGTATCCTATAAGTATTTTTATCACACCCTACTTGTGCATTTAGTTGTTTTTAGATTTTTAATTGCATGTTTTAGGTAAAGGTAATTGTATCTTATAGTTTTATTTTTTTTTTTGAAAAGGTGATGACATGGCCTAGAACTACCAATGCATAAATTTTATTAAAAGTAACTTTATAGAATTTGAAACTACGAGATAATTTTACAATCTTTTTTATAAAAGGAAATGAGATCAGTAGGGAGGTCTGAAAACCATGAAAATGTCTAGATCTACTCCCATGTTGTCCATGCCATCTTCAACCATTTTTTCTTCTCGATAAACATGTGTGAATATACAGTTAATATCTATGAGCGAACAATTTTATTCCATCCAATGCATAGTAATTGGTCAAGTAAGATGAGTTACTCTATTCTATATCTCTTGAATGATGGTCATCAAGTCACTTTCAATCTGGAGGTTGTTCTATCCAAAGAACATGGAAAAATAAATGGAATGTATCAAACTCAGCAACCCATCTTCAAGGGTAGTGAAAATTCCACAGTTACCTATGAAACATCCACGAATCTGACCAAAATTATTTCTGAAGACAACCTCACACCCTGCAAGGCCCGAGTTTCCCTTAGAGGCACCATCAATATTGATTTTGATCCATCCGGGGAGAGGGGATATCCATAACACCTCCAGAGTGTGATACGGTGGACAATAATTTTCATTAATCTATAGACTCTTGATGATTCCAAAGTCATGCACGGTGTTGTGGAAACGTCCCTTTGGGAACAAAGTAGTGTCATGTATGGAATTAAGGATCTTCATTCAACCTTCATTTAGATTTAGTGAGTAATTTTTATGAATTATAGAATTCATTTCATACCAGATCACATGGCGAACTTCAGCAACTATATCCATGAAAAGATTCTTTATTTTTTGAGAGCCTTCCATTTCTACACATTTCTTTATTTGAGTTTCTATAGAGTCAAAAAGAAACCATCTAGAATTAAATATGTCAAGAATATATTTCCAATGAGAAAAATCAGTAGTATAAGAAAGGAATATGTGATTAGCATATTCTTTATGTTGGTTTTAGATTTTACACTTAGAGAAAATTTGGATTCTAAAATATTGGTGGCAATTATCATTGGGGACTCTATTGTGAGCGAGACATTAGATGAGTGTAAATATAAAAGGTTTTATCCAAGGTTTGTTAAAATGTTTTAACCAGCTATAGTCATTATTAGGGTTACATAAATAATGATTGTAGAAATTTTTTTAGTTAAAAATATCATTGTGAGCCGGTTCCCAAATTAAGAAGTTGTCAGTGTAAGTGAAAGAGTATTTTTCAATGACATTTAGAATAGTATTAGGGAGTTGGTCATTTTGAGAGGTGAATTTTGTTCATTTAGGAATTTGATATAATTTTTTGTTTATCCTGTTTTGGCTTGTATGGTAAGGCTTTGTGGTATATATTTTGTTCCCTCTTTTTACATTGGTTTTATGTTTGTTTTTTCATATATTTATGATTGATTTCTATTATTACGTTCTACCTATATAATATAAAGATTTAATTTTGGTGGCTTTTATAGTTGACCATAGTTTGTTTGTTAAATTGGATAAACCAAAATTCATTTAAATTATAAATAAACACGCAGATGAAGTTCACTTTTATAATATAGAGGAGGAGAACTAATGAAATTTATTAAATTACTAATTTAATTTAAATAAATTTTGAGGTTAAAATGGTTCCAAATTGATAATATTAGCTTATTTGATTATTTTTATTCTAAAGCCTCTCATAATATAAAAAATCGACAACATTAGGCTATGTTTTCACTCTTATATTTTAATTTTAACCTATGTTAACCCTTTTTGAAAATTACTATTGAATTAAGGATTTTTCTTTTTATGTTTCTAGAATATTGTTATAGAAGAAAAATTTTGATTACATATTATCTATGTTTAATATTTTAAACCATATCCCAATAACATGGAAGAAAATATGATTTTTTTTATTTTTAAATCTTTTAATAAAATAATTTTGTTTATAAAATAACATTAATGTCAATTTTTCTATTATTCACTTAATTTGGCTTTGAAAAGTAAAAGACAACAATGTAATTAAAACATAATGAATTTAAACCTCTATAATTTGACATATTTTTCTAAAAATTCATGGAATATAATAATTTAACCAAATCATATTACTTTTAATATTTTAAAAATCATTTATTTTACTTTCCTATTAGTAGAATAAATAATTTATCTGTGTTGCATAAGAATTTAAGGTAATTATTCAATAAATAAAGGGTATAAATAAATTAACATGATAAATAGAAATAATTTATATTAAAAATTGATATTTATAACAAAACATAACTTTTTTCCTAGTTAGGGTTATGTTCTATTTTTTATCACATTAATTATCTAATTTTACCATTAATGTGGTAATAAAATTATCTCTGATTTCTATACATAATAAATAAAATTAACAGAGAAATATTTATGAAATTAGGTCCCCAAGATTTCAAATATGGAATCAATTTTTAAATATTCAAAAAAAATTATTGGAATAACTTAATTTAAAATCAAACCTATAAAATATGGGGATATATTATTTTTCATAAAAATGACTTTTAATGTAAGAAAATGTTTTTATGATAAATTAAATTATGAAATTAATTATAAAGACTATAATTAGATTATTATTTTTAAAAAAAAAACTAATTAAATTTAAAAATATTCCAAAAAAAATATTTTTACTTTAGAAATAAATTAATGAAAAATACAGTTTTAAAAAAAATCAGTATTTTTCACTATTCAATGTTGAATTAATTTTTGGAAAAAATATATATAAATTTCACAAAAAACTAATTTTTATATTCTAATTTATAAAATTAAATCACATTTATTTAATAAAATTTATAGAAATTTCAGAAATTTATTATAATATTCACTCACAAATACAAATAAATACCATTTTTTGAAGAAAACATATTTTTGAAGTAAAAAATATCTTTTCTAAAAGCTAAGTGATTATTTATTAATGATTAATAAATGAACTTATATTGATTGGGACCTTTATATATATTTCTTCATTTTTTTTAATTTTATTCGTATCTTGGAATTCAATAACTAGGTTTGGATAATCATATTTAAATCTGAATAATTTGTGGTTCGTTTAAGATTGATGTAGTGTATTGTAAACATTATCAAACATAATGTCATTATTTTAAAATATTAGGTAATTAAAAGAAAATGTTATCAGCATCCATTATTGGTTACCATGTAATGTCCTTATGTGGCATCACATTTCCTTTGTTTATAGAATAAGAGGTCCCCTTGAGGTTTTTGGTAAATCCATTACTAAAACAATGATGTAATCAGTTAGTGATGTTACTGAATTGATATTTTCCCTCATGGTCAAGGTTTGTAATCCATGATTTTATAGATCACTATAATGGTTTTGAATCATATTTTATGGGTGGAACTCCCTATAAAACACTCACCAAGTTAGAAATGATCTCTCCCTAGTGATAAATTCTTTCTCAAAATTTATTTGTTTCTTACACTAACATATTAGTAATGAATGGAGCTATAAAAAATCGTTAAAAAGCTACTAGACTGTAGTTTGTCTAATCACTAAAGACAATAATTCACATCATCCTGAATAAAAAGGGTTGTATTCAATTAACATGGAAATTATAGTAGGCTAAAAAATTATAATAAAATTAAATATCTTCCTAATTTTTATATTAAATTTATCTTATGACATAAAACTACCATATATCCCATGAAAAACATCAAGAAATTGTTTTAGGAAAACACTAATGAATGTTCATCACTCCCTATTCCATAAGGGTAATGAAACATCAGATCACTAGATTCTAACTGGATTTCTCCTATGTCCTTTTATATTCTTTTTCTCTCATTAATTTATAATTTATTCATAGGTTGAGTGTACTCTCTCTATTTTCCCTTGACCTCGTTTTATTCTCTAATTTCATTTGGTACTAATTTTTTGATTAATCTATGTAGAATTTAGAGTCTCAAATCACATCAATGTGGTTATATTAGTTCTATATTTTTTAATCATTAATTTTAGCACCTAATCCTAGGATCTATATTATTCCCCTTGTCCTAGTGTTTTCAAAACATGTCTTGTTAATTATAGCTTACACAATTTGGTTATTCAATTTAGTATGTGGGGATATTTTTTGTATCTAGGGTTAAATATATCCAACAATAACTGTAGATGATCACTATGGTGATAAAGTAGTCTTATGAACCCTTCTGATAATTCTTGTGTCTATTGTGAGGAAAATTATGTTAAAATTGTTTCCATGGGTACATAAAGTAATAAATGTTATCATTGATCAACATAAGTAATATTGATGGGTGGACATAATTTTAAGGGAAAATGTGAGACTAAAAATGGATTTTGATGAAAAGTGGGGTTCTAGAGTGAGAATTTATAATCTTGATAAGATACACCACATTAGATTATGTGGCTACATTCGCTCCTCTTTAGACTAAATTTTTGGTGGAAAATTAAAATACCAAAATGTAGGGCATAATAATTTAAAGAGTGTTTACTCATGTTTGTATCTTGTAACATCCCTAGAGTTTACGTTGGTGAGTAAATAATAGCTTCAGTGTCCATACAATGCTATATTGTTGGAGATATATTTCAATGTTCATTAATAAGAAATTTTTAGGCTTTTTCCAACACTCTAAGGATACTCCATAAGTATTTTTTGGGGAATGAATACCTTCTTATGATACATTTTTTGGTAAAATCTGGTAGTTAGTGCATTATTGAGGGGCATCTTAGTTTTCATAAAATTGGGAATGCACTCTAATGTTTTGGATAAAAGGTTATATTGGAATTGTATCATTATATTACCCTTCAATATTTATTATTATGAACTTACAAAAAAGTCTTAAACATACTATCATAATTTTTTAGTAGCCATGGATTACTTCAGGTATTTGTCCTAATCTAACTACACTAATTTATTTAACCAAAAAAGTTAATCAAATACTCTCCCCTAAACAATATTTCATAAATGTTTTCATAAAATTCTAATATTTTCAATAAAATTCAATAAATTATGATGGTTTATAATATTATACTAAAAATTTATTAATAATTAAAAACCAAAATCAATATAAAAAAATTATAAGAAATTAAAACAAAATAATACATAAAATGTAATGAAAAATAATGGAAAATTAATACAACCCAAATTCACCCAAAAGTGAGTGATTACTCTTCAGTAATTAAATACTCTCTATGAACATTTTGATCTTTTTTAGTGTACCTCAAATAGATTCCAAGATCACTAGGTTATTAAATGTAAATTGAGAATATTAGTTATAATTTTAATAGAAGAATGCATTAAAAATTCATTTCCCTTAGATTCCTCATTTATTATACAATTTCCCACTTCCATGATTTGACATACATGAACACAATATAATTCATATACCCCATGTTTGAATTTACTTATAATAATCATCCCCATGTATCTTCATTAAAAACATTTCACACACTTCATTCATGTTTTTATCCATTTCAGGTAAATTTTAAAATATTAATTGAGTATTATCCACCTTTAAATAAACCATCACTTATTAAAAGGAATCCATAGAGATAATTGATAATATCCAAGGCCTAGAAGTCATATCAAAGATGTTGGCACCCATTTATTCATTTTACTTTTATTAATGGGTATACATTTTCACTCAGACACCTTGTTCCATGTTATCATAGGAAAAAATCTTCATATCCCCAAATACCATTTTAATCATGTTCTTATAACTTAAATATTTATTTTTTTTATAAGATGAGTTATTTTTTAACAAAAAACAATTCACCTAATTTTATGATTAAAAATACTATGAATGTAAGTCCCATTTTTTATTCCCCAAAATGGTTGCATTTACACATTATTTTCTAAATTATTTTTTTGATTTTCAATGTGTATTTATAATGTATTACTCTTATAAAATTATTTATAGAAACTCTGTGGTATATTACTCACAAAAAAACACCTATGTACAGTCTCTATACTGTAACACCTTATTTTTACACTATAATTAATATGAACCAAATCAAGTAAATAAAGTGAATTGTAATCAATGAAATATAATTTCAAATATATGGATAATATAATATTCCCTTCCTATATAGATTTTACCTATGAAATTATTTTTCTTTCCATGTTATACATTATTTATTATTCTTCCACCTTCCTAAAAAATTGAGAATTCGCCCAACATGAAATATATATTCCTAAATTATAGTCACTAACGCATTTAATAAATAAATTTTATGTCTCAATAGATAAATATTCATTACATATTAATATAATCCAAGACAAAATCATAAATTATATGTGTATTTGGAAACATGGGTTGACAAACAACTTGTACAATAATTATCTACGTCACTTCCTATTATTTTCTTTTCTATTAGCACCTTTCTTATATATATCATTATTAAAAACATTGTTAATAACCTATGAATGGGAAACATATGAAATGTTGATCTTGAGTGCTTGGTAAGGATAAATATAGAAGATATATATCAATTATCATTAGTGAGCATATGATAATAATAAGGGTACTAGAAAAATATCATGAAATACAATAATCAAACCCAATTAGTAAAATAAATTTAATCATGAAAATTTCTGTATGGATTTTCTAAACAAGAGGTATAAAATATATGAGGGAAGAATAATCAATAATTACTTTTATATAATGGGAACATAACATAATAATAATGAATAAGATTTTGGAATATATATTATCATAGAAAATAAATTTCCTTAATTTAGCCTCACTTCTAAGACAATCATGGTGTATTGGGTTCTCCCCTATTCAATCATATTCATAGTCATGGATCGATACCAAGAATATCTTATTGGAAAATCCCCCTTACTGAACGAGGATCAATTTCAATTCAAATTCTTATTATTTTATTTCACATCAATCATTACCCAATTATTATAGGGATATATATTTCTAGAAAAACCTATCACATAACAAAAATCATACTTATGTTTTCTATAATATCATAAAATGTTCATCATAATATCATATCATACCCCATGGAAAGGAAACATATTTTATAATAATTTAATCATCACAATCTTAAACCATCCAAATAATAAATAAATATGAAAAAATTAGATCATATCCTCTGTAAATTATACGAAAAATAAAATTATTTTTTCATAGATGAAAATAAATTAAAGAAAACTCTAAAATATTTCTCATCAAAAATACCATTCTCATTTGAAATCACATATATAAAATCTAAAAATTTCTAAATTGTTTAGGAATAAATTTTTCTTGAAAAGTATAATGAAAAAGTGAAACATAATCATCAAATTAATTAAAATTTTTGATGGTGGAAATTTAAAACAATTCATATAGTATATGTTAAAAAATCATTCACATTTTTAATAAAAAGTAAAAATACTATGTTTGTAAAATGAAAAAAAGATTCATATAAAAAATAATTTGAAAAAACATGGTTAAAAATAAATTAAATAAAAATTTGCATATTAATTAAATAATTTTAAAAAAAAATTTGGAAAATATAGTCATATATTAAAATATTCTCAACTGATGAGAGAAATAAAGTGTGTTTTTTCTTAAAAACGTTATGTGAGGGTATTCAGAATAGAAAGAGAGGAGGATGGATAGAAAATATGTAATATACAAAAATAATAAGAGGATAAAAAATTTTATAATATTTACGGGATATATTATCTTATTTCATCATTGGAAAATTCAAATATAAGTCATCTCATTAAAAATGTGGTTGTAAAATAAAAAACATGCCTCAAGTCCATATTTTTTAATAATAAATATAAGATCTTGTATAATAAAATAAATTTATTATAATTATATATTAAAACTGTATTCATTCATATAATACCATTCAATGTTTGTTTATACCATTTGATAACCCATTCATTAACGGCCTTTCAATATCATCATCATTTTGGGTGTTAACTACTTTGTTTTCATTATATAGTTTGGTTTGGAAGTTATGGACCTTGAAAATTTATCATGGATACTTCATATAAATAATATTATTAATTATATAAATATTATATATATTAATTTTATAAATATCCATAACTATTTCTATAAATATTTGATAAAAAATTAATTACATCGCTACATGGAGATGGCAGTTCGTATGTGCACATGAGTGATGTTTCTACTTTTCAATATGTGGAATGAAATAAATTTTTTATAAAAATAAAACATTAAAAAAAATTTATATATCATTAAAATCACATATATATACATTAAATGTAACATAATCAACAACCATGAAATATTGTGGGGGAAAATGAATCGTATCACTCTATAGAGGGGGATGTCCACACAAACACATGGGTGATACATTTATCTCCCATTTTATAGAGAAGAGGTGGTTAATGGTTTTTACATCATCATAATAACATATTAGTCTATTTATGATACTATAGTAATTTTGTTTTTATATATACAATAATTCTTCATGAAATTGAAGAAGAAACTTTATTGAAAGAGCTTACTTAATATTTATACCTATTCACTGAAAGACCTCCTTTGGATTACACGTTAAACCTTGAATGATTGGTTTTAGGAAGAGAAAAGAATCTCTATAAAAATGGGAAATATTATATGAACACTTTATAATGAGTATTGGATGATATAGAATACTCTAATGATGTTAATAAGGGAGTATAATATGTTCCATTTAAAAGTGATGGGTGAGACAAACATAGAATTTGTGACAATATTTAAATGATTAAGATCACTATAATGGGAAATTGGATTTAAATGGATATTTTTCAAAATTTATTACAAGATAATTTTTAAATATCCTAAAAAATAATAATCAGGAAAATATTTGTAGCAATACTACCCTTATTTCTTGTTGAAACCTCATGTTAAACTTATTTAACCATAACCATGGTCACAAAAATGTTACCGTTTTTACTATTCATTATGGCCCATAATTAAGTTCACCATTTTAAATTATATTAATAATGATTATTAATTTTTTTGAATCTAGTTTACTAGATTCATTTTCTATATGTGGTTTAATTAAATATTAAAGAAGCATGAAAAATAAAAATCAAAACTCATTTTAGAACAATGCATTTTAACCAGAAAAAGGAATTTACTTCTGTTTTGTACCTTATAAAATAAATACAATGAATGATAAAATATTTTATTTAATATTAAATAAATAAATTTCCTTAAAAACATTAATCAATATGTATTAATTTAATATATTAAGATAAAAACATTATGATTATAAAAAATGTTTTTGAAAAAAAATTTAATCCTAAAAATAAACTTTTACAAACATAAACTATAATATTGACTCCTATGTAATTAATTAGATATTTATTATTAAATTATACTTATGATTTCATTAGATCTAATTCAAAACAAAATTTTTTTATTTGAAATAAATTGATAGTTTTTACAAAAATATATATTTATAACTATTCAATAAAAAATAAGACTTTTTAGAAAAAAAATTCACATTAACCCAAATTTAAAAATGAAATGATTATTTTTGAAAATGGTATTAATTTCCTAAAATATTTTTTTTTACAAAATGTAAATTAATTATAATTTTTTTCAAGAAAAAGTATATAAAACCCATTTTATAAAAACAAATTGAAGCATAAAATGACATTAAAGAAAATTTAGTTTTCATTTATTATATATTAATCAATAAATTTTTATTATTTAAAAATTTTGTAATTTTTTTATAATATGGTTTTTATTACAGTTACTATAAAATTTTGTAGATATAATTTATAAATTATTATTATAACATGGTTTATTTAGACATGAGGTTCAATGTAAAGAAATACATTTAGTACATCAAGATTATTTGAAAAGAAATATATTACTGATTCATCACATCCTCAGGTTATAATAACCAACCAAAAAAAATAAACTAGAAAAGACACCTAAGATGACCTACCATATGGTCGAAAGAAACAACTAACCACAAAAGTCTCATGTGAATATAATATCAAACAAAGTAAAAAACATATGAATGAATACATGTCAATGAGACATAAAAAACCCGAAAAACCCAAAAAAAAGTGAAACAAGACCAAAAAGTCTCCATGTGACCAACCATTTCCACTAAAACATCCTGTTAGAAAGATGATGACCATAAGAGAAAATGGATGCTAATTTCGGAAAAAAAATCGACATACATCCAAAGGAAAAAGTAGGTAGTAATCAAAAATCATAATAAGATTCTACTAAAGAATTTATAGAAGTTTTAAAATCATGAATTCATTCACAATAACTTCAAAACAAATACATTTTATAATGAATATTCATAAAATAATCTATTTTTTAAATAATCTATCAGTTTTTATCAAAATTTAACATATTCACCAAATCCAAAAATATTTATTGTATAAAATAAAAGAATATAATAATAACCATACACCAACCATGGATACATTGTAAGTGGAATACGTAATGACATCAGTTTGTGAAGCGGTAGTCCCTCGTACACAAGAACAATTATTTTGTTTCCCATTTGACAGAAATACGTGTGATCTTAGGTGAAGAGCTTTATATATAAAAATATAATTATATTTAGGTTACTGATTTTATTATATACACATTACTAAAAAAATTATTTAATGTGTTTAAGGAATAAATAAAAAAAATTATTGATGAGCGATACCTCTTTTTTGGGTAACTTTTTTTGATTTTCACAAAATGATATCATTTGATGGTTTTTATACCAAATTAAAGCTTCTGGGATAAAGGTAGAAAATTGGGATGATAATTGGATAACTGTTTTTCAAACTAATAAGGTTCTTATGTGTTAATAAAAGATATGAATTTGTTCCTTTTTAGAAGAGAGGGAGGTTAAATTTTTGAAATTTGTCATAAGAATAATTTATAATAAATTGAATTTCAATAAAAATACCTCTATATAGAATGTAATTAGAATATAAGGATGAATTGGGTTATTAGACTATAATATAGTAGATTTTAGATAGGTTTTTGTGTAATTTTAAACCATATCATTTTTACTAACCCTTAGTTAAATTATTTTAATTTTAATTATGATAAAATCTATTTCAATATTAAAAGGTAATTTTTTACATATAAGGTGTAAATTTAACCATAAATACACAATTAATGATATTTTAGACCATATAACATCTATCGTTTCGTTATTTATTATTTTTATGTTTTTTAACTAATTTAATAAAATATTATTTTCATAAAATATCATTAGTATCATTTTTGACACTATTCATTATATTGACATTAAGAAGATAAATCTAGAAAGATAACTTCTAAAAAATTCATTTAATACACCCCTATAATTTTATATTTACCTATAAAATTAATTTAGAAACATAATTAAGTAAAATTATATTTTTAATATTTATAACATCATTTATTTTATTATTTCATCAATTGAATAAATATTGCATCGTCATTGTGTAATTATTTACAAAAAGTATTTCTTCACTAAAATTTTAAAATAAAATAACATTTTGTAGATAACAATATTAGATATTATAATAAAATACATTTTCTGATCATATCTGTAACGTCCCGGCCCCGGGTGCCACGCAACGGGTGCCCCAAGCCCAGTTCGCCACGTGACCTCAAGCGCATTTCCCCAAACGCCAGTGGTTGCCGACTAGCAGAGAGGGCCCAGGTCTGATAGTGGGGATACTATGCCCCCATTTGTCAAAGTGTAGCGCAGCGGAATACCAAAATAAACATACAACAACAGCGGAAGCAGTAAACATACACAACTAAAATAACTACAACAGTGGATATAACCAACAGTATAAAACTGATGATGCTACATGATTGAAGTTCTAAGAAAACAGCCAGAACATGTTATACAACAATACAGTACAACAGAAAAACAGAGTACAGTAATGCAAGCAAAACAGCTAGCAGCAGCATCACGAGCCTAGGATCGGTCCCATGCCCTTCTACTCTTCAACAACAGTCAAGTACCTGTATAGGGACTCTTGACCCTATCCAAACCTACAGCAACATAATCGGTTTGGGCCAAAAAGCGTGAACCAAACAGGGTGTGAGAAATATATCTCAGTAGGCACCCACCAAAGGCCCGTGCTCAACTGTGTGTAAATCATGCAACAAGTGTGCAGTAGTAAAATGCAATAACTAAGAAGTAATCATAAGTAACTAACTTAACAGTTAAATTGCCATTTTATTATTCATTTAATTCCTTTAATTTAGTACCATATTTCTACTCAACAGCACCAAGCCCTCAGGCTTACCAGAACCATGCCCTCAGGCTAAAATAGTAACCACGCCCTCAGGCTTGCCCTCAGGCCATACAGAATCCAACCCATAGTTATTTCCCTCAGGCGTAACAGAAATTATTTCCCTCAGGAATACGAAGTGTCGCCCATAGGCACAGAATTCAAGCCCTCAGGAACGAAAGGTTTCCTTCAGGCGGAATAACGACATCTCTCAGGCAAAAGCAGTCACACCCTCAAGCTAATCACAACAAATCCCTCAGGCTAAACAGGTTACCATGACATACCCAACATATCAAAATGCAGTAAACAAGCAATTCCTCTCAATGCAATTCTACAGTTACTACATTTAAGGCATACCCTCGGGAATCCTGGCCAAACGGCTAAATAGAGTAACACACCCCTCGGGATGGTCCTAGATCCAAGCAACAATCTCAAACAGCATTTTAGTATCACAATTTAATCACCTATGCAATTATAGGCATTAAATATAGCAACGACCTCAGCCACACGACACCACAACATGGGTTCGTGGCACAAAAATGCACAAAAATGCACAACAGTTGGAAAATAAACACCAAGCCACCTACCTTATACGCCAAAGAACGCTATTCCCGAACGTCGACTCCAGAAACGCCCATGAACGGCGTAGATCTAACAAATAAAAAAACCCATTCAAATGTAAATAACTTCTGATATGTGAAGAATTGGTAATAACTGCTTAAGGAGGACGAAGGGCTTACCTGTGTGGTTCCAACGAGATCGTATGAAGCCGAATCGGATTCCAGATGAACACCCGACAGATATTCAAAGGTCCGGCCATCCTACTTGGCTCCAAAACGGCTCAAGTGCCTCCTCTGCCAAATGAGGAGGCAACTGCCAGTTTTAAGCCGAAAAAACAAAGTATACGGTGTGTACATCCAAGTACACGGCGTGTACTCCCTTCATTTAACTGTTCAAAAGGCGGCACCGGCACTATTAACCCGCCGACAAGAGTACACGGCATGTACTCTTGAGTACACGGCGTGTACTGCCGCCCAACTGGCGGCGAATCCACCACCTTATTATTCAAGCCTGTTGACTAACTACACGGCGTGTAAGGTACCACTACATGGCGTGTAGTCGGTTCCTACACCCCTCGTCGCCGACAAGGCTACACTCCCCGTGTACTCATCCCAACACGGCCAAAAATACACGGCGTGTGGATAAAGTACACGGCGTGTAGTTCCAAAATTTAGGATTTTTCCCCATTTTCCAAATTTTCTCAAAATCACTTAAGGAAAAGGAAAAGAAGAATCTTGTACCTCTAAAACAAGAATCGAGTTCTTACAAACATACCCCCTTATAGAAATTCGTCCCTGAATTGCTCTTTCAAGGGTGGTGAAGAGAAAGCTCAGAACAGCTCTGGACACTGAGTACGTGCGTCGGCCTCCTGCTCCCAAGTCTTGTCCTGCACTCGGCCATGCTGCCATAGTACCCGTACGAGAGGAACTGACCGGCCTCGGAGAACCTTCGTGCTCCTATCAACGATACGGATCAGATGCTCCTCAAAGGACGCATCATGCTGAAGCTCAACCTCCTCTGGCTGAAAGGTGTGAGACGGGTCTGAATGGTAGCGACACAACTGAGACACATGGAAGACGTCGTGCATGGCTCAGTACTGCTGCAGTAACTGCAACCGATAGGCAACCAGCCTGAATCTCTCCAGAATCTAAAATGGTCCCACATACCTCAGTTAAAGATTACCCTGTCTCCTGATCTGTTTGTGTCCCAGGCTCGGCGAATAATGCAAGAAAACTTGATCCCCAACCACGAACTCCAAAGGTCGTCTGCGACGATCAGCATAAGACTTCTGACGAGACTGCGCGGTAGCCATCCGCTTCTGAATTAACTAGACCAGCTCAGATGTCTCTTGCATGCGCTGTGGTCCTAGTAAAGCTCCCTCACCTGCCTCTAACCAGCACAAAGGTGATAGGAATGGCCTACCATATAAATCCTCTTATGGTTCCATCTCAATAGTTGCCTGAAAACTATTGTTATAGGCAAACTCGACTAAGGGTATATGCTTCTCCCAAGAGCCCCCAAAGTCTAGGACGCATGCGCGCAGCATGTCCTCTAGCACCTGTATCGTCCACTCTGACTGGCCATCTGTCTGAGGGTGGTATGCTGTGCTCAGAAGCACCTGTGTACCCAGTGCCCTCTGAAAACTCTACCAGAAACGAGACGTGAAGCAGGCGTCCCTATTTGAAATGATAGAACGAGGGACCCCATGCAGACGTATGATCTCTCGGATATATAGCCTTCCGAGCTTGTTCACACCAAAGGTCTCCTTGATCAGCAAGAAGTGAGCTACCTTCGTAATTCTATCCACAAAAACCCATACAGCGTCATTTCCACGAGGTGACCTTGGCAATCCCGTCACAAAATCCATCGTGACATCATCCCATTTCCACTCCGGAATGGGAAACTGCTATAATAGCCCAGCTGGTCTCTGATGCTCTGCCTTTACCTACTGACAGGTGGAACACCTCGTAAGAAAACCAGCTATCTCCCTCTTCATACCCGGCCACCAGTACTGACGTCTCAAGTCTCGGTACATCTTGGTAACCCAGGGATGAACTGCCAAAGCTGAAGCATGAAACTCCCGCATCAGCTCCTCGCGTATATCCCCTGGAACCCATACACATCCATGGAAACGCAAAACCTCGTCATTGCCTATCATCCAACCGAGAGGAGGGTCCTCACTTTCCACCGACTCTCGTAAAACTAGGCCTTATGAAACTGATAGCTGTCTCATCCTCACTCTGTCCAAGAGGGTAGAAGTCACAGCTAACGAGGAAAGATAAGTCTTCCCATGACTTTCATGCACCTCCAGATGCATCTCAGAGAACAAAGCCATAAGCTTCCACTCACCACTGGCCTCCTGCACTGCCTGTATCTGAGTCTTCCAGCTTAGTACATCGGCTGCTACATTACCTTTACCAGGTGTATAGGCAGGCTCTAAATCGAAGGACTGTAGGTACTCGACCCACCTTCTCTGCCTCAGATTTAGGTCACGCTAAGTAAAGATATACTTGAGGCTTTTGTGGTCAGTGAAAACCACAAAATTCTCTCCCAATAGGTAATGTCTCCAAAAGCGCAAATCATGCACAACTGCAGCCAACTTGAGATCATGCGTCGGGTAATTCTTCTCGTTTGGCCTCAACTGCCGAGACCCGTACGCCACAACTCGGTCACCCTGTATCAAAACGGCTCCCATCCCAATCCCTAACGCATCACAGTAAACTGTATATCTCTTCCCATGCTCTGAGAGTATCAGGATCGGTGCTGATGTCAGCCTTCCCTTTAGGTCCTGAAAAACTGTCTCACAAGCTTCTGACCAAACGAACTTCACACCCTTCTTAGTCAGACCTGTCAACGGTGCTTCTAAGTGGGAGAAGTCATGTATTAAATGTCTGTAGTAACCAGCCATCCCTAAGAAACTTCATATCTCAAACACGTTCTTGGGTTGCTCCTATGAAACTACTGCTCTCACCTTCCCTGGGTCTACTGCAACTCCTACCTCTGAGATAATGTGACCCAGTAACTGAATCTGGTCCATCAAAAAGTGGCACTTTGAGAGCTTAGAATATAGCTGATGCTCTCTCTGTGTACTCAATACGATCCCAAGATAGGTGGCATGGTCGTGTTGAGTGTGAGAGTACACCAAGAATTCATCCACGAATACTACCACAAACGAATCAAGATACGGATAGAACACACGATTAATCAGAGCCATGAAAACTGTGGGCGTGTTCGTCACTCCGAACGGCATAACCGTATTCTCATATAGACCGTACCTCCTCCTGAAAGTTGTGAGAGGTATATTAGATGGTCTAACGCGCAGCTGATGATATTCGGATCTCAAGTCAATCTTCGAGAACACTCATGCTCCACGAAGCTGATCAAACAGATCATCTATCCTCGGAAAGGGATATCGGTTCTTAACTGTAAACTAGTAAAGCTTCTGGTAATCCACTCAAAGCCTAAGGGTACCATCCGCCTTCTTCTCAAAAAAGACCGGAGAACCCCAAGGAGAAGTACTGGGTCGGATAAAATCCTTCGCCTATAGCTCCTCTAACTGCCTCTTGAGCTCCTACTTCTTAGGCGTGTTCATCCTATAAGGAGGAATGGACACCGGTGCTGCTCCTGGTACTAGATCGATAGAGAAATCCACCTCACGCACCAGAGGTAGACCTGAAAAGTCGTCTGGGAAGACATCCCTAAAACGATTGACAATTGGAGGGAGATCCGTCTGACAAGTCCCTTGGTCATCTAGATATAATCTCGCAATCTGAGCTGTGACTTCACCTCGCCCATGATGCTCTGGTCCAGCTCGACTCGCCTGAACATCCCATTCTCCCTTGAATAGAAACTCTCCACCCTCTGGTGACGTGAAACGCACCCTGCGACGATAGCAGTCTACAAAAGCACGGAAGGGAACCATCCAGTCCATCCTAAGAATGACGTAATAGCTCGTCATATCCAAGACATAGAGGTCCCAAAAGAAGTTAAACCCACCAACCTCAAGGGGGAACTCCTTGCACTGACGCACACCAACCATCCTAGTCCCCAACGGAGTGTCTAGCGTCAAGATAGTAGAAGAAGTAGAAACACCGAGCCCAAGGATCTCCACAATGGGTACTGATAATAAACTATGTGCAGCACCTGTATCAAAAAGTACTGAAGACAAGACATAAGCTACTAGAATAGTACCCATGACTGTCGAAGGTCTGGGATCCTGCTCCTGCTGGGTCTGTTGCACTGCATATGCATGTCCAGTGCCACGACCCTGCGACACAGCCTGCCTACCCTGAGCTGTCCCACCCTGTTACCTCTGAGATCGTGGTGTCTGGCTACCATAGCCACGACCACCATCTCTACCTGCACGCCCTGATGTATTCCAGTTCCCTGACTGGAAAGAAGCCACTGGTCCTGCTCCCGCACGCGGAGTCTTCACAAAACCCATCTCACTAGCCACTAATGGATATACCCTACAAAAGCGCTGCAGATGGCCCATATTGCTGCAAGCTCGGCACTCCACTGGGTCTCGTGGACACTGCGGCCTCTTGTGCCCCTCTCTGCCACACTGGTAGAACCTGATTGGGCCACCTGAAGAAGCTTCCTGGCCGGTACTGCCACCCTGAGAGAAGTCCATTTGTCTCTTCCTCTAGCCAGCATAAATAGGACCAGTAACTGGTGCCGAACCGCCCTAGCCCACACCACTAGATTCTCACAGGTTCCTCTCTATAATCAACGCCTGATTCACAATCGTGTGTACAGTAGTCAACCTAAAAACATTCACCAGGGCTCGGATGTCATACCTAAGACCATCCTCAAAACGTCTGGCTCTCAGCGTCCCATCACCCACCAGCACGGGTGCAAAGCACTAAAGCTCCGTAAAATGAGCAGGATAGTCCATTACCGACATAGCTCCCTGCTATAGATTCATGAACTCTCGAGCTCTATCTGCCCTCAGCATCTCGGGAAAGAAGAATTCATAGAAGACTATCTAAAAATCCCCCCACGCCATGTCCATGTGATGCTCTGACTGGGTCGTAACATTCCACCACATCTTGGCAGAATCACGCAGCATGTAAGTCGCGAGCTTAACCCTCCACCCTGGAGGCATCTCAAGATGCTTGAAAATAGTCTGCATCGATCATAGCCAAGACTCCGAAGCCTGTGGTCCTCCATCCCCTAAAAACGTAGGCGGATGCTGCTGGTGGAAAGTACGAGTCACCTCGGCCATAGATGTAGCAGCATGCGGTGCTCCCTGAAAGGTCTGCATAAACTGCATAAAACCTTCACGAAACTGTGCCTCCATTCCTGTGTCCAGTATAATAGCTGGTGCCGCATCTGGCTCTGCTGGTGGATCAACTGGTAGTCCATGTCCCACCATCTCTGGAGTATAATTGTCATCGCTCTCTTGGCGAACAACTCACGGGCGTCTAGGAGGCATGACACTACATGGTCAAAAGCACGCCTCAGATTCAAGATTATTAAGACCGAAAACCGAAGGAACCACAAAGTAACAAGAGAAAGAAGGAATTAAAAATTTGGCAAAACAAGACTACACGGCGTGTACACTGACTACATGGCATGTACTTGACTTCCTTTCCCCTGCCCGGGTCCTTCTACACGGCTAAGCCACATGGCTTCCGTTCAACAAACCTACACGGCGTGTATAATATCTACACAGCGTGTACGGTGTTATTTTCCAACTGCCTGTGTAGTCTGTGACATGGCCGACTACTCGGCTTAACACTACATGGTGTGTTACACCCGTACACGGTGTGTACAGCACCCCATTTCCTAGCCACACGGCTAAGTCCACACGATCTGTCCTCGGACAAGACTACATGGCGTGTCGCATAGGTACACGGCATGTTTAAAAGGAGGTGACATTGGCCCGTGTTGTTTGTTACACGGCCGAGTCCCCAGGTCAAACTACACGGCGTGTGCATGATTGACACGGCGTGTTCTGTGAAGGAATTCACCAACCCGTGTTGTTAGTTACACGGCCGGACTCCGGGTCAAAACTACACGGCATACACATACCTACACAGCGTGTTTCACCCAACCTCTTCCCTACCCCGTGTTGCCGCCCACACGGTTTGTGACACGGGAAGAGACTACACGGCGTGTACTCAGGGTACACGGCGTGTACTCAAAAAGTTCATTTTTCTTCCCGAACATAAGAACACACACGGCGTGTATGAGGTCCTACACAGCGTGTATTCTGGGTTTTCCAGACAGTATGCCTCAGAAACTTCTCTGGAACCCAGAAAATACTGAAAACAACACCTAAGTGTCAAATTCCGACCCGTGGGGGCCCATACTCCCCACGAATCATAGTTTGACATCTTATATGTGTTATAACCAACAATCAGTCAATGACCTACCAAATTATCGTCAATGGGGGCCCATACTCCCCAAAAACCAAAGTTTGGAGTCCATTCTATAAACAAGCTCAACTAAAATACCATATCACAAGGCAGGTATTTATCACGCAACTATGACAACAGTATTCTTTTCTAGCACAAAAACTATCACAACAACATGAAAATTCTAATGCACCTACATGGCATGGAAACTATACAAGGAATGTGATATCTAGCATGTGCCTATATGATGCATGAGATGACATACCCTCATCTCATCGGGTTGTAACTAAATATAACCCACAGATAAAATATAACCAGCACAATCCAAGTGAGTCACCCAGCGGTGAAAACATATCAACCGTAAAATTGCGAAATCCAAAGAATGAAAAATACAAGGTAGACTGGATTTTCCCTGTACACGGGTTAGCTACGCCGAGGCACAGCTTATTACCAACTACCATTCCATCCTATCCCTGACTACGGCTCTAAATAGTAATTCAAAAAAAGAAACATCCTTTGATACCACTTTGTAACGTCCCGGCCCCGGGTGCCATGCAACGGGTGCCCCGAGCCCGGTTCTCCACGTGACCTCAAGTGCATTTACCCAAACTCCAGAGGCTGCCGACTAGCAGCGAGGGCCCAAGTCTGATAGTGGGGAAACAATGCCCTCATTTTTCAAAGTGTAGCGCAGCGGAATACCAAAATAAACATACAAAAACAGCGGAAGCAGTAAATATACACAACTGAAATAACTACAGCAGTGGATATAACCAACAGTATATAAGTGATGATGCTACATGATTCAAGTTCTAAGAAAATATCCTGATCATGTTATACATCAATACAATACAATAGAAAAACAGAGTACAGTAATGCAAGTAAAATAGCTAGCAGCAGCATCGCGAGCCTAGGCTCGGTCCTATGCCCTCCTACTCCTCAGCAACAGTCAAGTACCTATATAGGGACTCTTGCCCCTATCTACACCTGCAGCAACGTAATCTGTTTGGGCTGAAAAGCATGACCCAAACATGGTGTGAGAAATATATCTCAGTATGCACCCACTAAAGGCCCATGCTCAACTATGTGTAAATCATGCAACAAGTGTGCAGTAGTAAAATGCAATAACTAAGCAGTACTCAAAAGTAACTAACTTAACAGTTAAATTTACATTTTATTATTCATTTAATTCCTTTAATTTAGTACCATTTTTGTGCTCAACAGCACCAAGCCCTCAGGCTAACCAGAACCATGCCCTCAGGCTAAAATAGTATCCACACCCTCAGGCATGCCCTCAGGCCATACAGAATCCAACCCGCAGGTATTGCCCTCAGGCATAACAGAAATTCTCACCCTCAGGAATAAAAAGTGTCGCCCTCAGGCACATAAGTCAATCCCTCGGGCATGAAAGGTTTCCCTCGGGTGGAATAGCGACATCCCTAGGGCTAAAACAGTCACACCCTCAGGCTAATCACAACAACACCCTCAGGCTAAACAGGTAACCGGGCCATGCCCAACATATCAAAATGCAGTAAACAAGAAATTCCTCTCAAGGAAATTCTACAGTTACTATATTTAAGGCATACCCTCCAGTATCCTGGCCAAATGGCTAAACAGAGGAACACACCCCTCGGGATGGTCCTAGATCCAAGCAACGATCCCAAACAGCATTGTATTATCACAATTTAATCACCTATGCAATTTATACATTAAATATAGAAACGACCTCAGCCACATGACACCCCAACATGGGTTCGTGGCACGAAAATGAACAAAAACGCACGACAATTGGAAAATAAACACCAAGACACCTACCTTATACGCCAAAGAATGCTATTCCCAAACGCTGGCTCCAGAAACGCCCAAGAACGGCATAGATCTGACGAAGAACAAAACCCATTCAAACGTAAATAACTTCTGTTAGGGGAAGAATTGGTAATAACGGCTTAAGGAGGAGGAGGGGCTTACCCGTGCTGTTCGAACGAGATCATCTGAAGCCGAATAGGATTCTAGACGAACACCTGGCAGATCTTCAAAGGTTTGGCCATCCTCCTTGGCTCCAAAACGGCTCAAGTGCCTCCTCTTCCAAATGAGGAGGCTATTGCCTATTTTAAGCCAAAAAACAAAGTACACGGTGTGTACTTCCATGTACACGGCATGTACTCCCTTCATTTAACTGTTCAAAAGGCAGCACCGACACTGTTCACCTGCCGACAAGAGTACACGACATGTACTCCTGAGTACACGGCGTGTACTGCCGCCCAGCTGGCGATGACTCCACCACCTTACTATTCAAGCCTACCGACTGACTACACGACGTGTAAGGTACCACTACACGGCGTGTAGTCGGTTCCTACACCCCTTGTCACCGACAAGGCTACACGCACCATGTACTCATCCCATCACAGCCAAAAGTACACGGCGTGTGGATAAAGTACACGGTGTGTAGTTCCAAAATTTAGGATTTTTCCACATTTTCCATATTTTCTCAAAATCACATAAGGAAAAGGAAAAGAAGAATCATGTTCCTCTAAAACAAGAACTGGGTTCTTACAATATCTTATATTTATCCACATATTAAATATATTATATTTATTATAGGTAAGAGGGTGACATTTTTTCACTCTCTACGATTTTAATAATATCTAAGAAACCTTCAAAAACAAGCATACAATAAATTATTAAATTTATAACCTTAAGTGTTAATGGTATAATTAACATCATAAATTAACATTATTAAAGTGTTAGTTTTGTTTTATAATATTTATAATATTATTTTTTTCCCTTAATTACACAATTTACCCTTAACCATGGTGATAAAAATTACTAAAATTACAATTCAGGTTGTCAAAAAATAAAAAGGGGTCTAATAGATGAATTTAGAACTTATAATTCAAATTATGGAATCTTTTTTTGTAAATTAAATTCAAAAAATTTGTAGAAATTAATTAAAAATTAATCCTATAGATGATATAATATTATAGGTCTTTAAATATAAAATTTTCAAAAGATTGATTTGTCTTTATATCCAAATTCAATGTAAAATTTATTACAATGACAAAAAATATATTAGATGACAAAAAACATATCTAATTACACATTTAAACCAATAAAATAGATAAATTTACATTATAAATTATTTTGAGGAATAATCTATTTTAAATTAAAATTTTGTATTTTTCAATGGTCATAAAAATATAAAACATAAGTGAAAAATACCAAAAACCCCAAAAAATAAAATATTAATATTATAACATCAAATAAAAAGGTTAGTTTTTAAAATAAAATTTATAAATATTTCAAAAAAACAAATCTCTTTAAAACAAGTTTTCCATCAAAAGGCGGTGAAACTGTCTTTTTAGAGAAATACGTATTTTATGAAAAAAATTGGATTTCTTTGTTATATAATTTATAAACAAAAAATAATAAGTATATTAAAATTTGTATGTAATATTATATATATATATATCATTAAAAAACTAATAAGAGTGATTTATTTTATGTTAATCACACTTGGGAATTTTTTTTCTGAAAAAAAATTACTTTTATTTTAAAAATATTTTTACACTAATTTATATTTTATTGGTAAAATAAATACATAAACATGTATAAACCCTAACTCCATAATTAAATTAGTGAGGTTAATTCCCTCCATTCTAATGGTTAGGTTATAATTTTATTACTTAAATAATTATAATAATAAAATGATGTTTCATAGAAACTCAGTGTTGCGTGTAAAGCAAGCTATGATATTATTTTGTCTAGTAAAAGATTTAGTTGGTGTAGTGTATAGCACAATACATAAATGAAATTTAAGTTATTCAAAATAAAGTTCATAAAACACATGTATTTACAATATAATACACTTAAAATGAATTTCTCCCTCAATATTCATCATTAAAATACAAACAAATGAGGATACTTATACCTCATCGAATCCTGAAGTTTCCACTCAACTTCTTCAAACTAGTGGTTTATCTATAAAACAATAAGAATAAGAGTGGTATGGTTTTGTACAACACTATTTCTATGATCCAAAATTTCTACTAGTTTTTCTTCATAAGAAGCAACTTTTTTTAGAGGTCGATACTATGATTTCAGCACAATATCAACCATTGTTGTTCCTTCATAAATTTACACTTCATCTTTTATTCCAATAAATATAGTCGAATTCTTAATTTAATAAGAATTATTAGATCATGAGATCCAACAATATAATGATATGTCATTCCATATATCTTTATAACAACAAAATTTTCAGTACAAGTTATCTGATCTACATAAATCATTATGTTATAAAACTTTAATCTCTAAAACCTCATCCAAATATAAATGTAAAAAACATCATAAGAAGTTACCCATATGAATATTCTAAAATATTAAAAGCCAAGAATTTTTAAATAAGGTTACTAAATATGAAAAATGAACTTGTTGTCAGTTGAGTGGTTATATGTTGTGTAAGGGGAGTATATGCTATGTAATGGCTACCAAGAAGAGGTTGTGAACATGATACGTACCATGAGAGGTTTGTGAGCCATATAATGGGTTCATATCATGAAATAGAAATTATTGGGTTTTTATAATAAGATGATAGGCTTTTTGGAGCATATGATTTTGATTGAATACCCAATGTATATTGGGATTACACAATGTGTAATAGCCATCAATTGTGATTTTTGGGTTCTGCATTAGTGGTTTCTTATTCTATTTATTTCTTTCTTCCATTCACTCGACCTAGAGACTCTTAATTTGTGGTTTTGGATGATTCCATTCCATTTATATCACTTTGTCCAGTGACTGATCACTATTGTGGTTTGGTTGCTTCTCTTCAGTTATTTAATTATTTTGGTTTTTTATTGGTTTCAGCTACGGCTGTAGTTTTATATATGGTTTTGTTCAGTTTTATGATCGAATAGTGTTTTCTATCATTCCTTTTTAATTTCCTGGCATTCCCCATCTTTTGAAATTTGTTCTATTGGTTTCTATTCACCGTTGTTGAATGAATCTAGGTTTTTTACATATTGGGGTAGGTGTTTCTATACAATGGGTTAATTTGATGAATTAAATTTCATTATTGGTAAATTCCTTTAATTTTTTCATTGATTTTAATTGATAAGTACTTTCCCATGTTATTTTAGAAATGAAAATGTTTTCAAAAGGGGTTTTTCATTGAAAATGAATTTACATGATTTTGAAATTGGTTTTCAAAATCTGAAGTGGATTGGATTGGATTTTAAAACATCTTATGAAATTTTGAGCATTGTTTTCAAATGGATTTATAAAATTGAAAATTTGGAACATTGGGTGTTTCAGTAATGATACACGGGGGGTCTATATTGTGTGTTTGGCAAAAATAGGTGAAAAACATTCGTGGTATCGACTTAAAGGACTCTCTATTTAATGGATCCACTGTTATCTATGTTTATACTCTTTAGGGTCTATAAAATAGTGTCACATAGTCTAGATCACAATATGTGAGGTGATTTATCATGTATATTTATTTATCACATGATTTAATTTAATATGTATGGTTGCTCACATGTTTTTAAATGAGGTTGTATAACAAATCTTCCCATGATTGGTTATTTCATGGACATGTGTACCTCTTGATGCATGGATATTATTTCTTATTTCATCAATTCAATTTGTCATATTTCTGGTTTGAGAATATGAATGGGTTTAACGAAAACTAAAGTAAAAAAAAGAAAATAATTTAAAAATGAATTTAGTATATGAAAATTATTTAAAAAACTGTTTTTTAAAATAGAATTGTTATATTCTTGATATTAGGCCTGGTTTATAAATTGTGGTGGTATGCTACCGAGATATTGCTCACACCTTACTTGTGCCTTTAGTTGTTTGTAGATGTTGAATTTCATGTTTTAGGTAAAGGGAAGAGCATCTTTTAGTTTGATTTTTTTTTGAAAAGATGATGCATTGGCCTAGAAAGACCAATGAATAAATATTATTAAAAGAAATATTACTGGATTTGAAAATATAGGATCATTTTACAGTCTTTTTCATAAATGGAAATGAGATTAGTGGGGAGGTCTGAAAACTAGGAAATGTACTGATATACTCCCATGTTGTCTAGGCCATCTGAAACCATGTTTTCTTCTCAATAAAAACATGTGATGATATAGTTAATATCGATGAGAGAACGATTACATTCCATCCAATGCATATTAATCGGTCAAAAAAGATGAGTTACTCCATTCCAGATCTCTTGAATGATGGTCATCAAGTCACTATCAATCTAGAGGTTGTTCTATCCAAAGAGCTTGGAAAAAGCAACGAAATGTATCAAACTCTCCATCTCAGCTTCAAGGGCAGTGACAATTCCACAATTATCTATGAGACATCCAAGAATCTAATTGAAGTGATTCATGAAGACAGCACTACACCCTGCAGGGCCCGAGATTCCCTTAGAAGCATCATCAATATAGATTTTGATCTATCTAGGGTGAGGGGCTCTCCAGAACACCTCTAGAGTGTGATACGGTGGATAGAAATTTCCATTAATCTATAGATGCTTCAGGATTCCAAATTAGTGCACAGTGTTGTGGAAATGTCCCTTTTGCAACAAACCGGTGTCATGTATAGAAATAAGGATCCTTAATCGACCTGCATTTAGATTGATTGAGTAATTTTTATGAATATTCTCATCATACCAGATCACATGGTGGAGTTCAACAACTGTAGCCAGGAAAAGGTTCTTGATTTGTTGATAGCCATCCATTTCTGTACATTTCTTTAGTTGGGTTTTGATAGAGTCAAAAAAACCATCTACAATTCAAAATGTCAAGAATATAGTTACAAAGAGAAAATGGAGTAGTATAAGAAAGGAATAGGTGATTAGCATATTCTCTGTGTTGGTTAATAATTTTATACTTACAGAAAAGCTGGATTCCAAAAGATTGGAGGCAAATTTCAGTGGGGAATCTATTGTGAGCGAGATGATATAAGAGGGTAAATATCGCAGGTATTATCCAAGGTTTGTAAAAAAAATTTATCCAGCTATAATCATTCTCAGGGTTACATAAATAATGATTGTATAAATATTTTGAGTCAAGAATACCATTGTGAACTGGTTCCCAAATTACGAAGTCATCACTGTAAGTGAAAGATTATTTTTCAATGAGATTTAGAATAGTATCAGGGAGGTGGTCATGTTGAGAGGTGAATTTTTTTCATGTAGGAATTTGATAAAAAAAATTATCCTATTTTTTCTTGTATGGTATGGCTTTGTGGTATATATATTGTTTCCTCTTTTTACGTTGATTGTATGATAGGTTTTTCATATATTTATGACTGATTTATATAATTAATTTTTACTTATATAATATGAAAATTCAATTTCGGTGGCTTTTAGAATTGACCCTGGTTGGTTTGTTACATTGGATAAACCAAAATTTATTTTAAGTATAGAAAAACAAAGACATGAGGTTTGGTTTTATAATATAAGGGAGGAGCACTAATGAAGTTTATTAAATTACTAAATTAATATAAATAACTTTTGAGGATAAAATTGTTCCAAATTGATAATATTAGCTTATTTGATTATTTTGAGTCTAAAACCTCTTATAAAATAAAAATTTTACAAGTTTCGGTTATGTTTTCACTATTAAATTTTTATTTTAATCTATGTTAACCCTATTTTAAAATTACTCTAGAATTAAGGATTTTGTTTTTTAGGTGTGAAAAATATTATTATAGAAGAAAAATTGGATCACATATTAACTATGTTTAATATTTTAAACCATATCCGAATAAAATGTATGAATATATTATTTTTTTAATTTTTAAATCATTTAATAAAATACTTTTGTTTATAAAATATCATTAATGTGAATTTTCATACTAATCATTTAATTTGGCTTCAAAAACTACAAGACAATAAAGTAATTGAAAAATAATGAATTAAAACCTCTATAATATGACATATTTTTCTAAAAATTCATGAAATATAATAATTAAATCAAATCATATTACTTTTATCATCTTTAAATTCATTTATTTTATTTTTCTATTTGTAGAATAAATATTTTATCTTTGTTCCATAGGAATTTAAGGTAATTATTCAATAAATAAAGTTTATAAATAAATTAACATGATAAATAAAAATAATTTATATTTAAAATTAGTATTTATAACCAAACATAAATGTTTTTTATCCGTATGTAAAAAAATTAAAGATAACAAAACAAACAGAGTGAAATTTTTTTATTTTCTTTATAATAAATATTAATAATGTCAAAATAATTTCTATATGGGAATAAAGTCCTAAATTATAATTTTGTATGATTACAGATTAAATAAAATCATCCAATAAAATGAGTTCAAATTTAAGGGTTACGTTTTATTTTTTATCAGATTATTTTTACCCTTAATTATCAAATTTTACCATTAATGTGGTAATAAAATTTTCTATGATTACTATTCATAATGACTAAAAATAAGAGAGAAATATTTATGAATTTAGGTACTCATGATTCCAAATATGGAATCAATTTTTAAATATTCAGAAAAAATTATTGGATGAACTTAATTTCAAATCAAACCTAAAAAATGCGGTGAAATATTGTATTTCATAAAAATGACTTTTAATGTAAAAAAATGTTTTTGTGCTAAATACAAGTACGAAATTAATTATAAAGACTATAATTAGATTATGTTTTAAAAAATAACTAATTAATTGTAAAAATAATCCAAAAAAATACTTTTTCTTTAGAAATAATTTAAAGGAAAATACCGTTTTCAAAAAAATCAGTATTTTTCACTATTCAATATTGAATCAATATTTTGAAAATATATATATAAATTTCACCACAAACAAATTTTTATATTCTGATTTATAAAATGAAATCATTTTTATTTAATAAAATTTGTATAATTTTCAGAAATTTATTATAATATTCACTCACAAAAACAAATAAATACCATTTTTGAGGAAAATATATTTTTGAAGAATAACATATCTTTTCTAAAAACTAAGTGATTATTTATTAAAGAATAATAAACGGACTTATATTGATTGGGACCTTTATATATATTTCTTAATTTTTTTAATTCTATTCGTATCTTTCAATTCAATATCTAGGTTAGGATAATCATATTTAAATATGAATATTTCATGGTTCGTTTAAGATTGATGTTGTGTGTTGTACACATTACCAAACATAATGTGGTTATTTTAAAATATTAGGGTGTTACAAGAAAATTTTATGATCATCCATTATTGGTTACCTTGTAATGTCCTTCTGTGGCATCACATTGCCTTTCTTTATTGAATAAGAGTTCCCCTAGAGGTTTTTGGTAAATCCCTTACTAAAACAATGATTTAATTAGTTAACGATTTTACTGAATATATATTTTTCATCATGGTTAGGGTTTGGAATCCAAGATTTTAAAGATCACTAGAATGGTTTTGAATCATAGTGTATGGGTGACACTCCCTATACAACACTCGTCGAGTTATAAATGATCTCTCCCTAGTGATAAATTCTTTCTCAAAATTTATTTGTTTCTTACACCCACATATTAGTAATGAATGATACTATAAAAAATAGTTAAAATGCTACTGGACTATAGTTATTTTAATACCCAAACACAATAATTCAAATAATCCTTAATGAAAGGGGTTGTATTCAATTAATACGAAAATTATAGTAGGCTAAAAAATTAAAATAGTTTTAAATATTTTCTTAATTTTTATATTAAATTCATCCTACAACATAAAACTATCAGATATCACATGGAAAAACATTGATAAATTGTTTTAGGAAAACAATAATCAGTGTTCATCACTCCCTCTTCCAGAAGGGGAAAGAAACATCAGATCATTAGTTTATAACATGATTTCTCATGTGTCCTTTTATATTATTTTTCTCTCATTAATTTATACTTTATTCATAGGTTGAGTTTAATCTCTCTATTTTCCCTTGACAATTTTTTATTCTCTAATTTCATTTGGCACTGATTTTGGAATTAATACATGTAGAATTTAGAGTCTCAAATCACATCTATGTGGTAATATATGTTCTATATTTTTTAATCATTAATTTTAGCCCCTAATCCTAGGATCTCTATTATTCCCCTTCTCCTAGTGTTTTAAAAACATGTCTTGTTCAGTATAGCTTAAAAAATTTGGTTATAAAAATCAGTATGGGGGGATATTTTTTGTATCCAGGGTTAAATAAATCCAACAAGGATTGTAGATGATCATTATAGTGATAAAGTGATCTTATAAACCCTTATAATAATTCTTGTGTATGTTGTGATGAAAATGATGTTAAATTTCTTCCCATGGGTACATAAAATAATAAATGTTATCTCCCATCAACATAAGTGATGTTGATGGGTGGATGTAATATTAAGAGAAAATGTGGGACTACAATGGACTTTTGATGTCATGTGGGGTTCTAGAGTGAGAATTTATAATCCTGCTAGAATGCACCACATTATAGAATGTGGCTATGTTTGCTCCTCTTTAGACTATATAGATGGTGGAATCTTAGAATACCAAAATGTAGAGAATAAGAATTCAAATAGTGTTTACTCATGTTTTTATCTTGTAACAGCCCTAAAGTTTACGGTGGTGAGTAGATACTATCTTCAGTGTCTATAGATTGCGATATTGATGGAGATATATTCCAATGTTCATTAATATGAATTTTTTGGCTTTTTTGAACACTCTAAGGATACTCCAAAAATATTTTTTGGGGAAAAACACCTTCTCATGATACATTTTTTGGTAAAATCTGGTAGTTAGTTTATTATTAAGTGCTAGCATAGTTTTCATCAAACTGAGAATACACTCTAATGTTTTGAAAAAAAGGTTATATTGGAATGGTATCATTATATTAGCCTCAAACCCATATTATTATGCCCTTCCAAAATAGTTTTAAACATACTACCATAATTTTCTAGTAGCCATGAATTACTTCAATCATTTATCCTAATCCAACTACACTAATTTATTTAACCAAAAAAATTAAACAAATACTCTCCCCTAAACCATATTTCATAGCTCATTTTATAAAATTCCAATATTTTCAATAAAATTGAAAAACTTATGATGATTTAGAATATTATACTAAAAATTTATTAATAATTAAAAAACTAAAATCAATATACACAAATTATAATAAAATAAAACAAAATAATACTAAAAAGGTAATGAAAAATAATGGAAAATTTATACAACCCAAATTCACCCAAAAGTGATTGATTACTCTTTAGTAAATAAATACTCTCTATGAAACTTTTGATCCTTTTTAGTTTACCTCAAATGGATTCAATGATCACTGGGTTGTTAAATGTAAAGAGAATGCTTTAAAAATCCATTTCCCTTAGATTCTTCATTTATTAAACCATTTCTGACTTCCATGATTTGACATACTTGAACAAAATATAATTCATATACCGCATGTTTGAATTTATTTATAATTATCATCACCATGTATATACATTAATAACATGTCACACACTTATTAGTTGTTTTTATACATTTCATGTAAATTTTAACATATTAATTGAGTGTTATCCACCAATAAATAATCCATCTCTTTTTACAAGGTATAACTTGGGATAATTTATAATATTTTAGTCCTAGAAGTCATCTCAAAGATGTTGGAACCAATTTAGTCATTTTACTCTTATTAATGGGTATACATTTTCACTTAGACACTTTGTTCCGTGTTATCATAGGAAACAAAATTTTATATCCCCATATACGATTTTAATTTTGTTCTTATAACTTAAATATTTAATGTTTTTTTATAAGATGAGTTATTTTTTTACAAAAAACAATTCACTCAATTTTATGTTTAAAAATACTATTAATGTAAGACCCATTTTTTATTCCCAAAAACGGTTACTTTCACACTCCATTTTCTAAATTCTTTTGTTGAGTTTCAATGTGTCCTTATCATGTTTTACTCCTATAAAATTATTGATAGAAACTCTATAGTATATTACTCAGAAAAAAACCTATGTACACACTCTATACCCCAACACCTTATTTTTTACACTATAATTAATATGAACCAAATAAAGGAAATGAAGTGAATTGTAATAAATGAAATACAATTTCAAATATAGGGATAATATAATACTCCCTTCTCATATAGATATTACCTATGAAATTATTTTTGTTTAAATGTTATACTTTATTTACTCTTCTTAGACCTTCTTAAAAAATTGATAATTCCCCCAAAATGAAAAATATATTCATAAATTATAGTCACGAACGCATTTCATAAATAAATGTTTTGGCTCAATAGATTAATGTTCACTACATATTAATATGACCCATGAAAATATCATAAATTATTAGTTTATTTAAAACATGGATACACAAACAACTTGTACAATATAGATCTACATCATCTCCAATTATTTTCTTCCCTATTAGCACCTTTCTTAGATATATCATTCATAAAAAATTGTTAATAACCTAGTAATTATTGCTTCTTAGATATATAAATTATCATCAGTGAGCATAAGATAAGAATAAGGGTATGAGAAAAAGATCATGAAATTTAATAATCATACCCAATCAGTAAAATAAATTTACTCATGAAACATTCTGTATGGTTTTTCCAAACAAGAGGTATACAATATAAGAGTTAAGAATCATCAATAATTACTTATATATAATGGGAAAAACATAATAACAAAGAATAATATTTTTACATACATATTATCATACAAAACAAATTTCATAAACATATTCTCACTTCCAAGAAAATCATGGTGGATTGGGTTCTCCCTTATTCAATCATATCTGTAGTCATGGTTTGATACCTAGAATATCTTATTGGACAATGTCCCTTACTGAATGAGGTTCACATTCAATTAAAATAATTATTATTTCATTTCATATAATTCATTACCCAATTTATTATAGGGCTATATAATTCTAGAAAAACCTATCGCATAATGAAAATCATACATATGTGGTCCATAATATCAAAAAATCTTCATCGTAATATCATATCATACCCCATCGAAAAGAAAACATATTTCATAAGAATTTCTTCAACACAATATTAAACCATCCAAAGAATAAATAAATATGGTAACATTAGATCATATCCTCAGTAAATTATATGAAAAATAAAATTATGTTTTCATAGATAAAAATACGTTAAAAAGAACACTAAAATATTTCTTGGGGAAAATACCCTTCTATTTGAAATAAATTATATAAAATCAAACAATTTCTAAATTATTAAGGAAAAAATTTTACTTGAAAATGATAAAGATAAAGTGAAAATTATCTTCAAATTAAATAAAATTAATGATGGTGGGAATTTAAAACCATTCATATAGTATGCATTAAAAACCCATTCACATTTTTAATAAAAATTAAAAATAAATTTTTTGTAAAATGACAAAAAGAGTCCTTCAAAAAATAATTTAAAAAATCGGTAAAAATGAATTTAATAAAAAGTTGGAGGTCAATAAACTAATTTTCAAAAACAATTATAGAAAATATATTCATATATGAAAATATGCTCGACCGATGAGATAAATAAACTATGTTTTCCTTAAAAACATAATGTTAGGGTATTCAGAATTGAAATAGAGGAAGATAAAAAAGAAAACATGTAATATCCAAAAATAATAATATGATAATACATTTTAAAATATTTATGGGATATATTATATTATTTAATGATTGGAAAATTCAAATATAAGTCATGCCACTAAAAAAATGGTTGTAACATAAAAACCATGCCTCAAGTCAATATTTTTTAATAAGTAATATAAGATCTTGTATAATAAATTAAAATTTATTATAATTACATATTAGGACCATATTCCTACATATAATAACATTAAATGTTTACTTATACCATTTTGTAACTCATTCACAACAGTCGTTCAATATCATAATCATTTTGGTGGTTAACTACTTTGTTTTTGTTATATAGTTTGTTCTAGAAGTTATAGACCTTGAAAATTTATCAGGGATACTTCATATAAATAATGTTAATAATTATATAAATATTATATATATTAATTATATAAATATTCATTACTATTTATATAAATATTTGTTAAAAATTAATTACCTCACTATATGGAGATGGTAGTTCGTACGTACAGATGAGTGATGTCTCTATTTTTCTATATATGGCATTAAATAAATTTTTTATAACAATTAAACATTAAAAATAATTTATTGTATCATAAAAATAACATATATATACATTAAATATAACATAATCACCAACCATGAAATATGGTCGTTGAAAATGAATCGTATCACTCAATGGAGGGGGTAGTCCACATGAACGCATGGGATATACATTTATCTCCCATTTTATGGAGAAGAGGTGGTTAATTGGTTTTACATCATCATAATAAAATATTAGACTATTTATTATACTATATTAATTATGTTTTTATATATACAATAATTTTTTATGAAATTTAAGAAGAAAAATTATTGAAAGAGCATACGTAATATTTATACCTCTCCACTGAAAGACTTCATTTGGATTACACATTAAACCTTGATGGATTGATATTAATAAAAGAAAAAAATATCTAGGAAAATTGGAAATATTATAGGAACACATTTTAATAAGTACTGGCTGATATAGAATACTCTAATGATGTTAATAAGGGAGTATAATAGGTTCCTTTTATAGGTGAGGGGGGAGACACACATTGAATTTGTTATAATATTTAGATGATTAAGGTCACTATAATGCGAAAGTGGATTCAAATAGATATTTTTTAAAATTTATTAAAAGATATGTTTTAAATATTCTAAATAATAATAATTAGGAAAAAATTTTTAGTAATTATACCCTTATTTCTAGTTGAAACCTCTCATTAAAAATATTTAACCTTAACTATGGTCACAAAATGTTACTATTACTACTATTCATTATGGCCCATAATTATGTTCACCATATTAAATTATATGAATAATGATTATTAATTTTTTGGAATCTAGTTTACTAGATTCATGTTCTATATGTGTTTGAATTAAATATTAAAGAAGCATTCAAACATAAATCAAAACTCAATTTAGAATAATGCAATTTATGCATAAAAATGAATTTACTTCTATTTTGTACCTTTTAAAATCAATCCAATGAATTTTAAAATATTTTATTTAATATTTAATCTATAAATTTAATTAAAAACATTAATCAATATATATTAATTTAATATATTAAGATAAAAAAACTGTGATTATAAAAATGGTTTTCGAATAAAAAATTAATCCTAAAAATGAACTTTTAAAAACATAAACTATAATGTTGACTCCTAAGTATTTAATTAGATTTTTTATTATTAAATTATACTTCTGGTATTTTTAAATCAAATTCAAAATAAAATTTCATTTTCATTTTAAATAAGTTGATAGTTTTTACAAAAATAAATATTTTCCACTATTCATTCAAAAATAAGACTTTTTAGAAAATTCCTCCACATTCACCCTAATTTAATAATGAAATGATTATTATAAAAATGATATTAATTTCTTGAAATACGTTTTTTTTTTAAAAATGTGAATTAATAATTATTATTTTGCAAGAAAACATCAATAAATCCCATTTTAGAAAAAAAAATGAAACATAAAATGACATTAAAGAAAATTTAGTTTTTATTTATTATATTTTAATCAAAAAATTTTAATTATTTAAAAATTTACATTTTTTTCATAATATGGTTTTTATTACTCTTACTATAAAATTCAGTACATATAATTTATAAATGATTGTCATACCATGGTTCATTTAGAATTGAGTTTGTGTGTAAAGAGATATATTGAGTACTTCAAGATTATTTCAAAAGAAATATATTATTGATTCATCAAATCCCCAGGTTATAATAACCAACCAACAAAAGTCAACTAGAAAAGTCACCTAAGATGACCTGCCATATGGTGGAAAGCAACAACTAACCACAAAAGTCTCATGTCAATAGAAGATCAATCAAAGTAAAAAAAACATACAAATGAATAAATATCCATGAGACATAAAAAAACTTTCTAAACCCAAAGAAAATTAACGTAAGACAAGACCAAAAATTCTTTATGTGACCAACCATTTCCACTAAAAATCCTACCAGGAAGATGATGACCACAAGAGAAAATGGTAGTTAGTTTCTAAAAAAAATCGACAACCATCCAAAGGAAAAGGTGGGTAGTAATCAAAAATCACAATTGAATTATCCTAAAGAATCTATACACGTTTTAATTTCAAGAATTCATTCACACTACCATTAAAACAAATATATTTTACAAATAATTTTCATAACATAAACTATTTTTTGAATAATCCGTCGGTTTTTATCAAAATTTAACATATTCACAAAATCCAGAAATATTTCTTATATAAAATAATATAGCATAATAATAGGCATAGACCGACCACGGATACATTGTAAGATAATCATTTTATAAAATAACCATTGAAATACCATCATGTGTTAAACTAATTATAAATGAAGAAGCACACCATTTGGACTCTAACAAATTGGAATAAATAGTATTTATGAAAAAATATCCCCAATCTAGGACTTTGATAGATCCCTCCAATATAACCCCTTGTAGATTAACACACAATAATTTAACATAAAAATATCTTCTGTCATTACACACAGAAAGAGTGATAAGATTATTTCTCAATTCACCAAAGGTTACCTAATCTAATATGTTTTTTAAATATATTTATAAATCATGATCACATTTAATAAAACATTTTCACATCAAATCCTTTCCACTTATAGGTTTAAAGACCAATTTTAAAACCCAAACCACCATTTAAAGAATATAATCAAAAACTTGGTGTTAAAAAATAAATATTCAAAGAAAACCCATTTAAAGCATGATTCTCATCCAAAAAAATATAATGAAAAATCATGAATTTTAATATAATAAACCAAAAAAATTACAAGATCATATATCAATTTATGAATTTGAACCCTTTTATAGACTCTCCTACCTCAAGAGAATATGAAACCTAGAAACCTTCAGAAAAAGATTATAAAAATATAGATTGCACTTTTAAAGACAATATATGAGTGAAAACTTAAAAGGATTGTTATAAAATGTAAACCAATCAGAATCTAATCCATAAACACATTAAACACCACTATCATGACAATTTGAAATGAAGAATACAAAACAAATCTTACTGGAGAGAAGTTATGAAACAATTCTAGAGATTAAATGCCAATAAGAGTGATCTAAAAAAAGATAGATCACCCAAAATTTCCATGGGAGACCCTTGGGTTTTAGAGGGGGACCTAAAAGTCAAATCGATAAATAATAAAGAGAGAATATTAATAAAAACCATTGAAATAAAATGATTCATGTTGTGAATCTACCATGTTTTATATATGATAAAAAAGGCACCGCCTCAAATTTAATTTTCCAAATAAAAATTTTTATCATTTGGAATTATTTCATGACCATTAAACGTTCATGCTATGATCCAGAATCATGGAATTTTATCGACAATGGATTCACATTTTTTAACTAATTAATGAGAATAATGTTCCTAAAAGTAAGTGCACAATTCAGGTTCGGAAGAAAATTCCCAAACCAACTCCGAAGCCCACCAACCCCAAAAATAAGATCTTAACATTAAAGTGATGTATATTTTTACCTAGGATGTTACAATTCTCCCAACAATGTAATATTTTGTCCTTATAATGTTCTCAAGATCTATGACTCACAAAAAGATAAATCTATTGATGCCTCATCAACAATTACCATTCCCAAATCTCATTGAAATCCCATACTTACTTCTATAGTACACGGACTAAGGAGTTTATTTTTCTTACAAGACCTTATTTTAGTGATCCATAATCTAAACTGCTTTCTCAACCATAGTGGTGTTATGCTCAAGACCGAACACATATCATTCAATCAGATGGGAATGATCTGGTTGATACATCCCCATCTGGGAAACATGAAACACACCATGACTGTAAATTAAATGGTACGGTAAGTTCAACTGATATTCTACATTCCAACGTTTTCGAACAATATCGAAGGTCTCAACAAACCTTGGTGCAAATTTAGTCTTCCTACCCAATTGATGATGTACCAAATGAGGTGAAACTATGAGATAAATCTAATTACATTTCTAAAACTCTGTCAGATGACGACAATGATCAACATAGTATTTTTGATGAATCTTTTTATTGAAAAATCGCTTCCATGTCAATCAGGACTTTTCTTTCCACTCATTAACAAGGCTCAACCCAATCACGTACCTCTCTCCAAAATTTTCCAAGAAAGAGGTATATCTACAAAGTTTATAATTAAATTAATAAGAAGGGATCATCTTAATCGAGGACTAATAACTATTTTTATAGGAAAATTAAAACAAAAGGAAATTCCTTTTCCAATCTCCATTAAAATATAGCACACATGCCTGAAGAATATCCTTAAGAACCTAAATCAATATCTATTTCTTCCCATCCATCAACAGATGATAGGTCATGCCCAACATCAACTGGGAACCCATAAACTTATTCAAATCGTTCCAGAACCTCAATGTGAACCTCAAGTCACTATAAAATACAATTTCATAAGGAACACTTGGAAGTCTGACAATCTCAAACACATGCAATTCCCCAAGCTTCTCTACCTTTTTTCATCTCCTTGATAGGGTGGAAATGAATAAATATCAGGAGTCGGTAAACAATCACCTAAATCGCATACTTCTCACTATTATACTATGGTAAACCAATGATAAAATACATGGAAATTTCATCCCACTTACATTCCCAAATGAGTAAGGATTTAAATAAACCTGAAAGTCTCTAGTGTTCCGCTTTAATTCTTTGACATGTAAGGAACTATGATACAAAATATGCAATCAACCATCTTATCTCTATATACCAATACTGATATCTCAAATGATGATACATCATTGTAATAACAAGGTGTACATGCCAAAGACACTAGTGTCCACTTTCCATCAATTCTGGCCTCAATGAAAAAGAAATATCCAACCTTCTTTGGAAACAAAAAGTTTCATTGAGAGACCAAGACCACTCACCCAAGATCTCCCCACCATTATGGTTTTTAAAAAAGCATTGGTAATTAGTTTCTGGAACATTCTCAAGAAGAACCTACTCAGGAAATTATGATTCATTCATCACTTTAGATAATAGAACCATCCCACCAGTAACTTCCTCTCCCAAGATCGTCTTTGTGAAAAAAACTAAATAGATACAACTCTTCCAACGATTCCTTCACCGATTGAGATTATAATTTCCTACCCAATGGATCGCCACCCACATTCCCATTACTAGGTGTATATGTAATATCGAGATAAAAATTCTAAATATACTCAACCATGGGTATCTATTTCAATTTTATATTCCTCTCGGTGAAAATATATGTCAGGATTTTATGATCAAAATATACCATGAAATGCTCCCCAAAGAGATAGTGAATCTGTTTTTCAAGTGCATGCATAACCATTTCCAACTCAAGATCATGGGTAGATTTGTTCTTATAATGAGGTAATAACATCCAAGATCTATAAGTCATCACCTATCTCCCCTGTATAAAAACTCACCCCAAAATGTGGGACACATGAAACCTTGTTCATAACTATTTCCCACCAGCATAGAAAGATCCAATAACAACGAAATATGCTTAAAACACAATCCAAACACATTAAACAACTTTTATAATATAAATGATTGAGTATCAAATATATCAAAAATAATCTACCTCCAAAGGAGATGAAATAAACATTGAACCTCTAACCATAGATAGACCTGCATAAAATTTCTCTTGATCATACACTATTGCGTAAAAAAACCCAGTATCATCTCCTCCCTAACAATTTTTAGTGGAATGGAAATCTCCCTTAGCCTAATGATAATGTCCACCACCATTGGGAGAATTTCCATGTACCTAAAATTCATTGGTGATAATGGATCCATCCTTACTTCCCAAGGAAATCCTTCCACAAAAACACCTTATATTTCTAGATTTTCTACTATAATTAAAATTCTCATATACATTCATATAGTTAGTCTTGGTATGAACATAACTTATTCACTAATAGAAACCACTTAATACTATTCTGATAAATCTCCTAAAACTAGTCTTGAGGAAAAAATAGAAACTTCTATGCCTCCTTTTAAATCCATAAGACACTCCTGAGATAATATAAGCATCAATTGAACCTCCACCCATACCTATTCTCTTGAATATGTTTTCCTCTATCATAAATAATTTATCCACCGCCTAAAAAAATCATAATGTATATGTGAACTAGTCTTGATCAAATATCACCCACAATCCCATGCTCAAATATTCAATATTTTTGGTATGCATTTTTAAAAATCTATACCTCCATGTTCACCAACTCAGCAAAGTGAGTGGAACACTCTATAAGATAATGATTCCCTTTCTCAATGGTTAGAAACTCCTAATCCTTTTTCACATGTAACATATCAAGATAAAACATTTTTTTGAATATTTTATTGATGGAATCTCATGTAATAACTTCATGAAACTTATCTTGGTAAAAAGAGTCTCCCCGTCTCATTCTAAATCCTACAATAATATATATGGAAAACCCCAACTTTGATTCCTCAACAGTCATAAAACTTTTAAATATCTTCTCAATCCAATCATGCCACTCCTCTGATTCTTGGGGTCTTTTATCACCATGGAAAAAAGGTGGATTCTACTTGAAAAATTATATGGCATGATCAACCACTTATACTTAGTTCCCAACACCTTTTTGACTTGGATTATAAATAGGGCGGATTACCGCTTCCACCAGTGAAGGGTACATTGAAGTATCAACCTACAGAACCAGTCTCAAAAATTAATCTCTCATCTCTTCTCAGATTAATTTTATAATAATCATAACATAATGAAAAATAAGTTATAGGGAAAATTCCAATATCATAAGACCAACTTCCATAATCTAAATTAAATCTTTAAAAAATTAATGCAATTTATGGATTCCAAGAATAAAAGACAATATATTAAAAAGTAAGAAGTTCATTTAAATAATTTGAAAATACAATTTATCCAAACAACCTCAAAGAACAAGTCATAATCATGGAAAAAACTTTAACCGCCCATGGTAACATGGTTTCAGACTCATAACTGAGTTGTCCATGCACTCTCTCACACTTACTATCCAAACTCTGACAGTCCTAACTTGGGTATTCCAAGGACCCTAAACCAATCCTAGGCAGTTTCACAACACTTCTATATGGGTATTCTATCTGATACCAATTTTTAAGGAACCATCTTTAGTCAACAATACAAGTCACCTTTTATGGTTGGTCGCATGGTGGAAAGTAACTGCTGACCACAAAAGCCTCATATGAACTAAAGATAAATCAATTTACAATGTCGAATAAATATTTCATTTCTATGAGACAAAAAAACATTAAAAATATTTTAAACCTAAAAATTAAAATAGGAGAATACTGAAAAGTATCCATGTGACCAATCATCTTCTTCAAAACATCCCACTATGAAGATGATAAAAATAAGAGAAATTAGTAATAGATATAACGACATTCCCTTTACAGAAGACCTATAAAAAACATCTAAAACCACCTAAATGAAAAGTTTAGGGTGTTAGTAAAAATCATAACAAGATTCCACGTAATAAAATATAAATTTTTTTATCCAAGAATATATAATGTATAAAAGAAAATAAGGTATAGATCAGCATAAAATAAGTATTGATACATCATAAGATAAGCATGGGAGAAAATAATCATGAAAATGATAACATATGATAAACCAAACATAAATGAAAAATCACACCATTTGGGATCTAACCTATCGGAATTAATACCAAAAATAAAATAAAATACCCAATCCAATCCCAAGGCGTATCCAATTAGTATAACCATGAGTGGCATTACACACAATAAATGATATAAAAACTTGTTATGGAATTACACACACAAAGTGTGCCAATAAATGTCATGGAACACCCAAGGTTTCCAAATGTGACAATTTGTTTCAAAAGATAACTAAAAACCGTGATCAAATTTAATAAATGAATCACATAAAATCATTTCTGATTCCTAGAATGAAGACCTATTTCAAATTGAAAACAACCAATTAAAGTATTTAATCTAACACTACATGTGTAAAAATATGTTTTTAAATATAAACCATTTAAAAAATGTTTCTAGTAAAAAAATTATAATATAAAATCATGCATTTTAATGGAATAAATCTTATAAATTTACAAGAAGATATAGATATTCTTGAATTAGAGCCCCTCTTCGGATTCACCTACCACAAGAATAAGGGAAGCCTAGTGACCTTTAAGAATAAATATTAGAAATGATATTATCATCCAATGATAGAAAAGGAAAAAGTAGAAACTAAAAAAGGATAGATATAAAACAAAAACCAATGATAATATAATCCAAAAACATAGCCAATATTCTAGCCAGAACTAATGATAATGAAGAAGTATAAAAGATGCTTACCAGAGAGAAGTGGTACAATTATTTCCGAGATCAAACACTGAACGGAGTGATATTGAAGGTGATAGGTCACCCAAAATAACATCAAGAGATCCTAGGTTTTTATATGTATGGATTCATGTTAAATAGAGATATAATCAAGTGACTGGAATAACGAAAACTATTTGGATAGAACAATTCACGTCATGAATACCATATTCACATCATGAATCCATTAGGATTCATATATTATAATGAAAAGAAATATCCTTAACATAAATAATCATGACCAACATATTCAAAATTTGAATGAAATGATGTCCTGGAACTTTTAAATCTCTAAACTGGACTCACGGAATCTTCTAAGCAAAAGATTCACGTCATGTAACCAGATCACGATATAGATTTTCTTAGTGGGCAGTGCATAGTCCAAGTTTGGGAAAATATTCTTCAAAAACTTTAAATCCCACAATGACTAAGAAATATATCTTGATAGTAAATTTGACATACCCTTTGACCTAGGATGTTTCAGTTTTCATTTGGCTTCACAAAATTTATAATTCCTTCAAATAAGATTAACTAGTTGAGTAGTCCTATTCCATGGAACTTTATCTCTAAGAACAATTATTTTTACAATTTTTACTCTATAATAATGACCAAGATCTGATTGAATAACCTTTACTTTTAGTATATGTGAAGTATTACATATTTAAATCCTCAAAATAGATACATGGAATTCTTTTTTAACTAGATAATGGTTTTGTCGAAGTAAAAAATGAAAATCTACAATCCCTACTCGGTCAAGAATCTAAAATCAACCAATATACCTAGGGCTCAAAATTACCTTGTTTTGGAATATCATAGCATAGTTAAATTGATTAATTCACAGGAAAATATTCTCACTAATATTTAATTCCATATCTCATTGATTATTGTTAACATAACTATTCTATCCACTCTGAGCTTCCCTGATGTATTGTTGAATGACTCTAACCTTCTCTGATATTTTCTCAACTAGATCCACCCTAATATATTTATTTTTCTAAATTCATACTGTAATTTTGGATTCTATAATTCCTTCTATAAAGGGTATTATCAATATCCATATAAATTATCGATTGAAAGAAAATTTAATAAGAGAATTTGACTATATGAATTTGTTGATCCCAACAACCATTAAAATATAGATAAAATATATTAATATATCCTATATTGTTTGAATGGACCTATTGGATGGGCTATATTTTTTAAGATAATAGATTTTACTATTGAACAACTGTCTGTCTATATCTTTCTTAAGACTTCTCTAGAACATCAAGGATAACTTTAAATCATAATGAGATATAATAGAATTTGGTAATCCCTGAAAACTTAACACAACATTAATGTATATTATGGAAAGTTGATCAAGAGTGAAATATTACCAGATAGAAATGAAGTGTGTTAAATTTTTAACTCAATCGACTAAAAAAAATAGAATTGTGGCTTTATAGGTTTTGGGGAGTTTAACAACAAAATTCATGGTGATGATTTACTATTTCTATTTTAGTATTGGTAATGGGTTTAAAAGTACCTTAGATTTTTATCTATTTCTCTTAATATATTTTTACACCAAACACCAAGAGACATATTTTAAATATCACACTTCATGTTTTCCTGTTAAAAAAAATACTCTTTTATATCTTTAAAAATATGCATGCATCCAAGAAGAATAGATAATATTGAGGTATGATATTATTTAAAAATATCTTCATTCATGTATGGTATTGATGGTATTCATACTTACTTTCTAATAATTATCATCCCATCACAGTCAAGGTTTGACTATGAAATATTTCTCATCTGGGTTTTTCACTCGACATCATCCTCTTATGCCTTTTTAATATTCACATGGATAGATGGTTGAACACTCAATCAAGGAAGACAATATTTATCCCATTTTTTTAAAACTTCAAGGTTCATCCTTTGTAAATCCATAAATACTAGATCTCTTTTGATCGTTATCATAGATAATCTAGCATGATCCTTTTGACTCATAGCGTCAACCACCTTTTTCTCTTTCTAAAGGTGGTAATTTATTAAGAAGCCATAATCATTAATGAAATCCAACTATATTATCTGGTGCATATTCAACTCTTTTTGTATAAATATATTCATTAAACATTTATAATCATTGTATATGTCACACATTTCTCTGTATTCATTTTTCTCATGAACCTTAAATTTCTATGAGGCCTAATCTACCACCATATCATTTTTTCATAAGAACACATCTCATTACCTTTTTCAATACATAACATTAATTCACAAACCAATTTCCATTGTAGGGTAATGTGATGATAGGTGTACTGACCAACCTTGTCTTTAGTTCCTTGAAATTTTCTTCACATTCATCTGTCTAAAAAATCTTAACACCATTTCAAGTTATCTTTGCGAGTGGATTAGATATATGTGATAAATACTTCACAAGGATCCTATAATATCTAGAAAATCCAAGAAAACTAGGGATATCACACACAATGGTTGGTCTGGGCCATTATTCAACAACTTCCAAATTTGATGGATTCACCAATATACCCTCACTTGAGATTATATACACCAAAAATGAAACTTTATGTAGTTAGAATTAATACTTGGTAAACAATTTATATGACTTCCCATTCCTTAATATATATATTAAAATCCTTAATATATCATTATGATATTCTTTAATCTTGTCATATATAATAATATCAGGTATAAAGACTACCAAAAACTAATCAAAGTTATCACTATTAACTATATTCATTAAATCCAAAATGATATCAGAGATATTAGTAAGATCAAATAAATTCACTGTAAATTCATATTGTCTATACCTTGAATGGAAATATTTATTAGGTATTCCCTCACATTTAACCACTAATTGAGAGTATCTAGATCAAATATCAATTTTACAAAAATATTAAATTCCTCATAAATTCTTGAGAAAAATCATAAATATGGGGAAAATGATACTTTTTCGTCATCGTGAACTTGTTAACCACCTGATAATAAATGTCAAGTCACATTGATCCCTATTTCTTATTAAAAACTAAGTTGTTTTATCCCTTGATGATTCGCTTTTATGAATTAATCCGTTATCAATATTTTCTTGAATTTTCTTCTTTAATTCATGAAATACAATCAAGACCATTTAATATAGACTCTTCAATATAGGTGTAGCATCAAATAGGAATTATATTAAAGATCCAACTTCTTTATTTTTAGAAAGACTATAAAACTATTTCAAAAAAGGCGTCAAAAATTCACATAAAATATTAATATCCTCAATTTTGTGTTTCTACCCAACCTTCTATGATAATCTACCACTTTGAATTAGAATAATGAAACTTTAAATGAATTTTTTTCCATTAGTAGATCACATTTTACCTCCAACAAATATATAATCATAGGTTTTTTAAGAATATAAATTGCTACTTTCCTTCTATAAAAATTAACATGGTATTTATATATTGAAAGTCAATCAATGCCAAAAATGACTTAAAATTCAATTAAATAGAGCATAATAATATTTTAAGGGAGACCACTCTCAAAAAATTCAATTGGAAAGAAATCATTGACATGATATTTGACCATCTTACCATTATGATAATTTAATAATAATTCAATAACTAATAGTTGAGGTGGAATTATGATACCCTTATCAAATTTTTAAAATATAAGAAAGTGGTTATAATCATAATCAAATACAAAATTATATTTTTAGAGTTGATGATAAGTGTACAATTTAAAACTTTATTATCGTACCCCACTTAAGAAATAGAGATCACATGATATTTCCATTTTCCTATCATTTTAATATGTTTTTTATGTTTCTCATCATCATTAAATTCCATATTTTATCATTGGTTTGTATAATTCTAATAATCCTTATATTTAAAACATTGGAGTGGGGGTGGTGAATTTTATGGTGCTTTCTCTCCATTTGAATCGTAATATAACTTTTTCCCATTACATCGGTATTCAATTTCTTGATGGTGTTACATTGGACACATAAAACATTTATAAGTCCCATAAATACAATATCATCAATGCTTCATTCCACACATCTAGCATAAAAAACTAATCTTAATCCCCTTGTGGTTTTTTATTAAAATTTCATTAGAATTATATATTTAATTTATTATAAAAACCATGATATTTATAGGTTACTCCAATCGCCATCTCTTCCTTGATAAAACACCAAATTATTTATTCATTACTACTAAATCCTCTTAATAATAACACCCCTTAAATACATTGTTTTCATCCACTTAAGAATCAATAAATATTAAATTTTGGTTCAATGGAGATACCAAAATCACACCACAAAAATTTTGTTAAATTTTCTTCATATTTACTAATTTATTCATCATTATTATACCTTACCTTAACAATATCATTTTTATTCAATAAGGGGTTACAAGGGTGGAATGCATAGTAGGGCCAATGGTGTCCAAAAATGATAAATACCAAGGGTATCCCATCGAATCAAATTCACCCCCTCAGGTTTGAATAAGGATATACTAGATAAGAGTGTTATAGTTGAGCCTTTACCCACCATAGAAGCCATGTGATTTGATAGTTTGTTCCCCTCACACTAAGTGTGGGTCACCTTTGTGTTAATATTGGATATTTCAATTAATTTTCTCATTATGTATGATATAGACCAATGGATAGATCCTCTACCATGTGAAGATTCTTGAATGATAATTGAGTCAGTTTCTACTTTAGAGAGTAGGATAATATCTTGCCTGTAGAGGTTGAGACTAGTTAACACGGCATGGTCCTCTGCTTGAATGGACGTGCCACTATCATAGTGTGCTTTAAAGGCCAGAATAACACTCCCCATGTAGTCTTGAACAACCCCTCCTCTACACATGTCTTCTAGGATACATGATCCATATGTATTGAGATTGAATCCAATTGTTGGAGGAATTCATTGCACCTAACGGACCGAAGTCTTCGATGTGGTTTGGGCCCTTGGGGAAGAGACATGCAGCACCAGAAGGGATGGTTCTTCCTGTCAGTTTCTAATCAAAGACACCATGTCAACTAGTAATCGACTAGTTTGTGCAATTCTGGATCTTCTTGTACATGAGCCCCCTCATATCTTACCCGATTCCTGGATTTCCATAGGCACAAACACCCCACACTAAGGATCGACTCCCTCATTGTTTTCTCAAAACTCGTGTTAGAGGTACCATTAAACCATCAATCAATGAAGCTTTAATCTTGAAGGTCCCGATAATATAATGCAGTAAAATAACCAAAGGAACTCTAAACGTTGCAATCCCATTCACAATCGAAAAATATGTGATTCATGATCTCCTCCCTTAGATTTTTATAGGAGGAGCATCTGGAATCCATGATAATACCCATCATTTTGATGTTTTCATCGGATGGTATTGCTTCGATCTTGATCCTCCATGTAAGTAAATTTTATTTCTTTGGGATCATATTACACCATATCATGTCATTCCATATGTCGCATTGGGCTAGAGTATTAGAAGACCTTTGAAAATCCTTCAAGTTAAGCTTCCCCGAGGTCGAAGGAGTGAAGACACATATATCACTTTCTGAGTTAACCATGATAAGATCAAACACCTCTTGTTGATTCTTATCTAGATATAACATGATGAATAGAAGATGAAAACTCACCTCCTGAAATGAGATGGTAGGGGCACGACATTCGGAATGTCCTATAACATTTCCTGCCCAGTTTTGGTGCTTGAAGAGAATATCACCCTCCCCTATTATCCGATGCGAGTTCCTTTGGAGGTTTGGGATGAAAGTTCATATATTGGACCATAGGGTAGAAATTCATGCATAAGGAGTTACCACATTTCCATCCCAATTGCAGGACATGGCCTTTCCCCATGGTGTACGATCACCGATAGCTTTCCACACAATTGTTTCCTGCAGGAAGTGAGTAGTGTCTGCTAAACTCTTTACATTGACCCCTCTATCGAGTATAGGTCTAGAAATTCTGTCCCATGAGACTGAGTGTCTCTTACCCTCCAATAGTGAATCCCAGATAGACCATGCTAGCACATTTTCAATGGATTTTATAACACCCTTCGGTATGATTGTGGAGGCCAAGGTGTGGACCATAAAAGCTAGCAGAACATTGTTGACCAAGGCGATCCAACCCCAAAAGAATAAAAGTTGGTTTTTCCAGTTCAGGATATGGAACATGATATTTCTCACAACATGGTCTAAGTCTCATATATGCATCCTTCCGTGTGAGATGGTGGTGTCAAGATACTCCATAGGGAACGTTCCTCTCTGTATGTCATGTCTGTTACATAGATACAAAACCCAATTTATTGAACATTTCTTCGGAATATAAATGTTACTCTTGTAGTTATTGTTAACCAGGCCCATCCTATGGTAATATTTCTTTAGGACCCTATTAAATAAACATAAGGATCTCCTTCCAAAATTTGTGAAGATGATGGTGTCATCTATGAGCATCTGATGGGAAATGGAGGAGTAGTTCAGTTTCCTATGGTAGAGGAGAAGATCAGCATTGTATATGACTCGTATTGATCTTTCAACTAATAGTGTCCTACATAAGAATGAATATTCATGGGGATATGGGGTCCTCATGTTTAATCCATTTTTTCTCCTTTAAGAAACCATAAGTTCTCCCAATGAATCATTCCACTAGCCATGAGGAACCGAAACATCTGAATATAATATCACATAACTAGGTAGAAAACCCCATTCTAGACATCATTCTATTAATATCGTCCCATTCAATTATATCATATTTCTTATTCATGTCCAGTTCTATGGCTATATTATATATGTGAGCCTTGGTTTTTTGGTCCCTCATCATTTCCATGGCTAGAGAAATCACTCCTTCGATTGAACAGCCATTAAGAAAGTCATGTTATTTAAGGGAGATCCACTGGGGGAGATGCATGGACAACCTCCCATTAATTATGCTTTACAATATTTTGTATGGAAAATTGCACAAACTCATAGGTCTATAGTGTAGGATGGAGGAGGGGTCCTTGACCTTTGGGATAATCACAAGGGTCGTAGAAAATGAAACCCTCAGTAAAATTCTACAATAATATAAATCTTGTAGTGCTTCCATAATATACCCCTTGACCACATCCAAGGATCCCCTATAAAACAGTCTAAGAAATCAGTATAGAATCGATGCACTCTTGCGATTTAATTTCATCATATCCATGTGGATCTATTCCTCTTTAGGTACCCCTTACAAGAGTTCATTATCATGGACCAAAACCAGACTTGGTTCCCTCCCCAACACTTCTCCTCTGTCTAGGTCACCACAGGGCATGTTTGTGTTCAGGCCTTCTGAAAGGTTCTTGAAGAAAGTGTGAGCAATCACCCCAAGTACCTCTCTATCATCTGTATAAGTACCATCATCCTTCTATTTAATCTAAAATAATTACTTTTCTATCATCATAAAAAGAATATGTAGAATTAAATTATTAAAAAATTATCTTATAAACTCATCTAACTCTACACAGTCAATTCTTTCCCATTACCTCATTTCCTTATATGATTCAACCATTGATATGATTCAACATTAAAATGATAAAATTTTAAGATAAACATTTCTTGTTCTAAGAACTAGAGAATGGAAAATATCATTTTAGTGGTTCAAATCTATTACTCATCTATTAGTGGATCGATACATCCAATAAAAAAATGTGATTTGTTTTTATAAAGAACTCAAAAATATGTTATTCCTTAATTTTTTTCATTTTAAAGATCAGTATGATTTATGGATTGACAAGGTTGTGTCAGAAAAAATAATATTTTTCATTCTATTTTCCATAACATTGGGGTTTTTAGGTGTCAAATCATCAACTATCCATCATATTCAACACTAACAAGAGTCCTTTGGGTTCAAACCATTGAATAACACCAAATATCCTATTATGGACAACAATAATCATAGAGGAAAATCATATAATAAATAAAATAATATATTGTATGTCTAAATATTGATAGATTATTATCAATTAATGAATCCATAAGTATGAACTAGGTCATCCATAGACATTATCTACAAAAATAATTCATAATGGATCCTAATGAATACGTGAATTATCCTAATAATATCCCCTAAGACACAAACCGGGTGTCTAGTAACGTCCCATTCATCATACCCTAGAATAATGGTTGAGAAATAATCAATCAACTATTTTATATGTTATTACCCCTACATGAATCTATATTGAAACAACATAAATATGTTGTATCCCAACATATATGTATTTCTAGGTATATCATAGACCATTCATTACCATATCAAATGATTTTCTTCTATAGATAGTATTATCCTAAGGGTTATCAGTAAATTTTGTTCATCCTAGATTCCAAAAGTAACAAAATATATCTATGATACCCACTATAGAAACTCACAATTTACATATATAGATACCATATCTCATTATATTAGTATTAAATAAATATCAACATTCCCTCTTCGAAAATTATAAAGTTTTAGAGTATTTGGAAAAAAGGATACATGTAACACCCCGACCCCTCTAGGATGGAGCTGGTACATTACTTGTGATATTGGAATGGTTAGAAGGAATGATAATCCTGAAGGAAGGATTAGTTTAGTAATCTTGAAGAAACTATATACCTATATTTTACTCAAATTACATTCGAAATGTTTAAAAAATACAACATATAACGAAAACTAAATGTTGCATCAAAAAGAACTCAATATATGATCTCCTCTTTGTCACCTGTTGAAAGTAAACAATGATAAGTGTGATCTCAAATGCTCAATAAGTGTTACAAATAGAAGAAGCTTGAGTACAATAATAATTAAATCATAATCAATATTACATAATAAATATGGCATTGTGAATAAATGAAAAAAATGCCATTAATAAACTGAGAATGAAAATGCATCCATAGATTTTGGCATAGTGAAAACCTCATGGATAGTAATAATAACTAATAATGAATAAAGGGAATTATTATTAATTGTATTTCATGTATCTAGCACATGAAACCATAATACCATAAAAACAGTTTAGTTCTATGGGTAGAAACCCATCTGATTTTTGGAAACAAACTCGAAGGGTTTGTTGCCAGTTGATTTGTCTCATGAGACCTACTGATGCATTGAGGGGATATAACGGGCCCCACCCACCACTGCATGTCCAAAGAATTTTTTATAAATTGATTCAACACAAGAGAAATATGCCTTTTCAATATCCTTATAGACTATAGTATACGGATTCATCAATATTTCATTAACTAAAATAACTTTCCAAATAAACACTGTATATAAAATGGTAGATAGTTTAGACAAAAAATATATCCATGATATGATATTATGGATATTTAATATAAATATTATTCCAAATGAAAATTGATCTCAAATGGGCTGTATGCACACCATATAAGGATTATTAGGTGCACCATACAACGTTAGTCACAACCAAATAGAAGTTGAGACAGAGTCTCTTACCACAATGTAATCAGTCGATTCAGAAGACCAGAACATAATGAACATCAAATAAATCCTTGAATAACATTAATATGAAGATAATAATGTTATTTTATATCAAATTGAAGTACACATATACCACATATATGAAATAAGTGGTGAACAATGAAAATCTCACAGAAATGAAAGTGGGATGAGAAACCCCATACCTTTTGCTCTAGTGTGTTCATCGTTTGTTTAAATGATAGGAATAATCAAATATAGATCCATTAATTAATAATTAAATAATCTCTTATACATTTAATTGATTTAGTATAACTTTATTATGTTAATTCATGTCCCCTTTAATGGGTTTAATAGGTTCAATTTTATTATTTTGGAAGCATTTTCTTCCATGGTTTTCATGATTTGTTTACTTGAATTCATGAATGGAAGCTCATTTTAAATGTGTTAAAACATATTTAATTGTTAATGTATATTATTAGTGAAATTAAAGAGATATAAATGATCTTATAATGATTATAGGTTATATACATGGGGATGAATCATTAGTTAAAAGTTTTTGATAAACGCTTGGATTTTGCTTGGCGGTTTTGTATTTAATGAACTCGTTTTGTATTATTATTCAATATCATGACTGTGTAAATATTCCAGAACATTAATGAGATAAAATAAATACATATTATTATCGGGTTCAACCTTTAAAATGGTTTCATGACTAGTAATGAAATAGAATGTGAAGAACAAAACTCCGCTGTCCACAAAGGTTATAAATTGGAACCTCATGGACGTTGATTTTGTTTATAAAAATAAAAAGGGGGAGTAAGAATATTGATGATGGTTATTCAATTAACATGATATAATTCCAGTATACCGATGATACTGAATTTTATCATGGTTTTTTTAGAAAGAGGAGGTGAAAAAATAAAAGAGATAAACTTGAAATTAAAAGAAAAGTTGAGAGATCCCTTATGAAAATTCAGTAGCCTAACAGTGTCGCTTAAAATTTCATAAAATCAAACGATGAGAACATAAGGGTATCTCATCATATTGAAATAAAAAAGGAAATTAAGAAGAATAAATAAAACCAAACCCCATCTTATGATAAAGGAATTTCAAATAGCTAACGTAAAAGAAGTGTCGACTTAAAGAAGAGAATGATGGATTCCCTTACCATGTAGAATAACTACTATATCATGAAGGATGGGACCTTGGGGGATTAGGGACACCATGGGAGGACTCTTATAGAGGTAAACCCACCAGATATTTGAGAATGTGTGATTTGGAATGAATGAAAACGAATGGATGAGTGGGTATTTAAAAAAAAAGAGGTAATTTTTTAATAATTTCAAAGGGACACCTCATTAGTGGTTTTTTGCCATACCATGGGCTTTCCCATGATATTTTCCCATGGTTTTAGCCACTTGGGACACCTCATGTCATAAGTTACTATACGCAAATCGATCATACATTTTTATTTAATTATTACATCATTATGATGTTATTAAACTACAGAAAACTAAAAATTGTATTTTTACTATTCATGAAAAATTCTTGTATTTTAGAAAAATCCCAAAAACTTACCCTAACCATTTTTCGACGTGTAGAATTCAAAAATGAACTCCATTTTTTGAAAATAATTTTATCTGTATTTTTAATTTAATTTTTAAATAGAGTCATAGTTAATTTGACAAATAACAATCTTAAAGGTGCAATTTGTTTTATTTCTCGTTGAAAAACTAGTTAAGATCTAATTATCTTATTGCCTTAAGAAAATAAAATAGTATTATTATTTACTATTCATAAGGTTCATATTACTATTCATAAGGGTGTGTTACTCTTCGCAAGAAATCAAGTTTGTTCTATCAGACTCCAAATGACTTACTGATCACAACCCTAGATGACCATTTTTCGAAATTTAAAACATAGGAGTGGAAACATTATATTTAATGGATAGGTTTTGACTATCTTCTAAATTACCTAGTTTTGTTTCAAATGAACACAAAGATGAATAGAATGTATTTAATAGAATCATACCATAAAATGTTTTGGGTGTTATATTTTTCCTTCCTTAAAAAATTTTGTCCTTGAAATGTTATGAATAAAGCCCACCAAAAAGATATGGGTGGCTCTTCTTCATAAAATCCTCTGGTTCCCATGTTGCTTCCTCTATATTCTGATTTCACCAAAGAATCATTACTAGACGAGTTGTTCGATTTCTCAATACCTACGCCCTTGTTTCAAGAATCCTGATAGGCTTTTCACAGTATGATAAATCAGGTTCCAGTTCTATTTCTTTATATGTATGTACATGCATTGGGTCTAGGATGTACTTCTTTAACAATGATACTTGTAACACATCATGAACTCTGGATAGATTTAGAGGCATCGCTAAATGGTAAGCTACAGCTCTGATTCTTCCAAAAATTTAAAATGGTTTGTTGTACCTAGGGCTCAGTTTCCCTTTTTTACCGAACCTTAAGACGCCCTTCCATGGATATACTTTCAGAAATACATGATATCCCACTTGAAATTCCAAGTCCATTCACTAGTTATCAGCATAACTCTTCTTCCTACTTTTGGATGCTTTAATATAGGCTTTTATTTTCTTCACATTTTCCAAGGTCCTTTCAATAAGTTATGAGCCTATAAGTTTCCTTTTACTAACTTCATCCCAACAAGTCAATGTTCAACATCTCTTTCCATATATTGCTTTATATGGAGCCATTTGAATACTAGAATGGAAACTATAGTTGTATGAAAATTACACCAATGTCAAGTATTGATCCCATATACCCTGGAAGTGAAGATAACATGACCTGAACATATCTTCTAGAGTTTGAATAGTCCTTTCCGATTGTCCGTCAGTTTTGGGGTGATATGGGGTACTTATATGAAGATCAGTATTCAAAGTCTTCTGAAGACTTTTCTAGAATTATGATGTAAACCGGGGATCTCAATCAGAGAGAATTGATAGAGGTGCACCATGATGTCTCACAACTTCATTAATATAAAGTCTTTCCTGGCGCACAAGTGGTAAATATTCTCTTATTCGAAAGAAATGTGTTGTTTTAGTGAGATGATCAACAATTACCAATATTGAATCATTCATTCTAGGTGTCCTCGGTAGTCCCATGAAAAAATCCATCATAATTTTATCCCACTCTCACATAGGAATAGATAGATGTTTCGTCAATCCTTTGTGATGTTGTCTCTCTACCTTCACTAATTGAAAAACTAGACACCTTGACACGTAGTCCACAATTTCTCATTTCATATTATCCCACCAAAAATATTCCTTCAGATCTCTATACATCTTGGTGCTACCCAGGTGTATAGAGAAATTTGAGCTATGAGCATCATCTAATAGTTCCATTTTTTATTTAGGTATTGATGGAATGCATAACCTATTCCCAAACTTCGGAACTCCTTCTTCATACACGAAGTCAGCCAGTCTCCCATCCTTAACGACATTAAATTTCTTGTACATATTCTCATCATTAAATTGGGAAATTTTTATCTTCTCTATTAAAGATGGTTTAGAAATCATTTTAAAGAGGAGTGATGTTTCTCCTTCCTTAACAATTCCCACATCCATCTTCAGTAGATCCATGAACATATGATTTCTTTCAATCCTTATTTGATTTAGAAGGCCGTGATTATTTCTTCTTAATGCATCTGTCACCTTATTCACCTTCCCTGGGTGGTAGTGTATTTAACAATCATAATCTTTGATTAACTCTATCCATCTTCATTACCTCATGTTGAGTTCTTTTTGTGTGAAAATATATTTCAAACTCTTGTGGTCCGTATAAATCTCACATCTCTCTCTGTAGATATAATGCCTCCATATTTTTTGAGAAAGGATTACAACTGCTATCTCAAGATCATGAGTTGGGTAATTGTTCTCATGAGTCTTCAACTGTCTTGATAAATAAGCAATAACTTTATCATTTTTCATAAGGACGCAACCCAGTCCATTCTTTGATGCATCGTTTTATATTAAAAATCTATCACTTCTAGATGGAAGAGTTTAAATTGGATAATTTAATAATCATCTTTTCAATTAATCAAAGCATTCTATACATTCTATTTTCCACACAAACTTAAATCCTTTACGTGTGAGCTTAGTTAGTGGATTATCCATTAGGGAAAAATTCTGAAGGAAATGTCGATAATAACATGCTAAAACAATAAAACTGCATACCTCAGTTATGTTTGGTGGAAAGGTCCAATCTTGGATTGCCTTTGTCTTCATAGGATCATCTAGGATTATATCCTTAGAGATTATATGGCCCATAAAAGAAATTTACTGAAGCCAAAATTCACACTTTCTAAAATTCCCATATAATTTATTTCTTCTAAGAGTTCTCAGAATAACCCGTAAGTTATTCTCATGGTCTTCATATATTTTTGAGTATATGAGGATATTACCGATGAATACTACAAAAAAGATATCAAGATATTCCTTAAAACCACTATTCATTAAATCCATTAAAACACAGGGTGAATTTTTCAGTCCAAAAGGCATCATTGTAAACTCGTAATGCCCATACCTAGTCTAAAATGTTGTCTTAGGAATATCTTCCTTCCTCACACACAACTGATGATATCCTAATCGATGGTCAATCATTGAAAATTATTGAGATCCATGAAGTTGGACAAATAAATCATCAATCTGGGGCAGAGGATACTTATTCTTTATTGCAATAGCATTGATTTCCCTCTAATCAATGCAAAGCCACATGGATCCATCTTTTTTCTAGAAAAAGTGGACAGGGGATCCCCATGGAGAAACACTTGGTCGAATGAATCCTTTTTCAATCAAATACCTTAGTTTTTTCTATTCATATACTAATTCCACATTGGCCATTCTATAGGGAGTCTTTGATATAGGTCTTACATCATGAATTAAATACATAGAGAACTCAACTTCTTACTCTACAGGATGTCTAGTTAAATCATCTGGAAATGCATCAATGTAATCTTTCACTGTGTGCACATATTCTATTTGAATATTTCTTTCCTATCCCAAAGATATTGGTTTATCTTCCTCTCCACGTATTGTATTCAGTAGATATACTAGGGGTGGTTCTAGATAAGAACCAGGTGGCGAAGTTTCTACCCTAAAGACAAGGGATTCTACACCATATTCAAAAAATATAACTTCTTTCTTCTTACAGTAATTCTTCACATCAAAATTTGACATCCAATCCATACTTAGAATTATATCAAATTCAGTCATTGGTATGATGATAAGGTTAGAAACTAGGGCATATATTGGTGTCTAGAGGGGGACTAGTCGACATGCCTTTGTTGCAATGATACATCCCATGGGAGTTTTGACTGAAAAATCCTTTATTAAATCATATTGGACATATCTAATTTTCTTGGGAAATTGAGAGGATATAAATGAATGTAATGATCCAGAATCAAATAAAGTGTTGGCTAAGCTTGAGGAAACAATTAATGTACCTGCCCCCACATTACTTGGAACTTCAACCTCCGTGGTTGTAATCACATAGGCTCTCCCTTGCTCTCTTGGATTTTTCTGAGGCATGTTTCCATGGCCCTTAGGACACTCATTTGCATAGTGTCCCATCTCTCTGCAATTGTAGCATTGAATATCATTGAATTTTTTTCCCCTTTCATTCACTATATCGATGACCCTTTTATCGACAGTTATATCAGACTCCCATTCCTTCCAAGCATTTCCTGAGATGATTCTCTCTATAGTTCTCGCATAATGAGAAACTATTTTTTCCCATTCTCTTCTTTGGTGCTTCTCCTTTTTATTTGTTATCAGAGTACCACTTTGTATCATGGTTTCCTTTAAAAAAATTCAACTATCAAATTCCTTCTCTGTTTTGATGGAACTTGACACAATTTCATCATATGATGAAAATTATTGAGAAGCCAGTGCCCTTCGAAGACTTGGCTTAAGACCTTCAAAGAAATGATCGACCTCTTCTGCCATGTCACGTACGTAATCTACATCATACCTGGTCGTCCTTGTGAAGGTAGCCTCATACTCTGCAACACTATCTTCTTCCCTTTGTTTTAATCCAAGGAACTTCATATTCATTTCGATTCTTTTCTCATGAGGTAAATATTTTTCAAAGAATATTTCCTTAAAAGTCCTCCATTTCATATCGTCTATTTATTCTTCCTCCGTGGTATTTTGAATCAAAGACCACCATTGATCTGCATCGCCCTTGAGACAATATACTTCTAATGCTACCTTTTCATTTTCATTGCATCTTAAATCCATGAATATATTTTCAAGGGACTTGATCCATTGCTCATCTACCACTGGATTAGTAGTCCCACTGAAAGATTGGGGCTTCTACCACATGAAACGATCCAATACAGGTGTGGAATGGTTATTCGTTACAACTTGAGTAAATTGTCCCAATATGGTCATGATCTGATCTGCTCCAACATTGATTGTGTTGACTTTTTCAATAGAGAGATCACTACCTTGACCACGAGTATTGATTCCCCTTCTTCCATTAGACGCCATTTCTAAATAATGGGATACACTAGATTAGTTTATGAATCACAAATAGAAAATCACTCAACATTGATTTAAATTATGTGCATAGCTAATCTTATAAACATGTTTCCTCTGAGGAAAAATTTGCATTAACTCCTTTATAATGGCATGTAATGAAAATTGAATTATCCTAAGCATATCCCCAGGGAGTGTTGTAAACAAGAGTGCAGCAAGGCCCGTTGTCGTGCACCAGTTCCTGTTCGAGTCTAGCTCAACATGGTGTTTTTGGGTTTTACCCCTGGATACATTTGTGCCAGATCATCCTCTACCTGCTCATATCCAGACAGGGACATATTGGATAAAATATCCACATAATCCATTCCATACAAAAATACTAGGACGTTCTTGTATGTTTATCCTCAAATATTACCTTATGGATTTGTTCCTTACTATACATTACCTACTCTAGTTTCCATGTTTTCTAATAAACTTCCTCTTATACCAAAATGTAACACCCCGAACCCTCTAGGTTGAAGACAGTGCATTACTTGTGATATTGGAATGGTTAGAAGGAAATAAAATCCCAAAGGAACGATCTTTTTAGTAGTCTTGAAGAAACTAGATACATAGATGTTACTCAAATTACATTGGAACAGTTTATAAAATACAACACATAACAAAAACTAAAATCTGCATCCACAAGAACTCAATATATGATCTCCTCTTTGTCACATGTTGAAAGTATACAATGAAATTGGTGAGATGAAACACTCAGTAAGGGATATAAATAGTGGAATCCTGAGTACAATAATAAGTGAATCATGATCAATCTGACATAATAAATATGGCATAGTGAATAAATGAAAAACTAATGCCATTAATAAACTGAAAATGACACGGCATCCATAGATTTTGTCATAGTGAAAACCTCGTGGATAGAGATAATAAGAGATAATGAATAAAACAAATGTTTATTAACTAGAAATCATTTATCTGGAACATGATACCATAATACCGTAAAAACAGTTTAGTTCTATGGGTAGAACCCCGTCTAATTTTTGGAAACAAACTCGAAGGGTTTGTTTCCAAATGATTTGTCTCATGAGACATACTGATGCATCGAGGGGCTATAGAGGGCCCCACCCACCACTGCATGTCCAAATAATTCTTTGTACATTTATTCTTTACAAGAGAAATATGCATTTTCAATGTCTGTATAGAGTAGAGTATACGGAGTCATCAATATTTCATTAACTAAAATAACTTTCCAAATAAACACCGTATGTAAAATGGTATACGGTTTAGACAAAAAACTTATCCATGATATGAGATTTTTTATATTTAATATAAATATAATTTCAAATGAAAATTGATCTCAAATGGGAAGTAGGTACACCACATACGGATTATTAGGTGCACCATACAAAGTTAGTCACAACCAAATAGAGGTTGAGAAAAAGTCTCTTACCACACTGTAATCAGTCGATTTAGATGACTATAACGTAATGAAAATCAAATTAATCAATGAATAACATGAATATAAAAAGAATCATGTTATTTTATATCAAATGTAAGTACATATATACCACATATATGAAATAATTTTTGAAGAATGAAAATCCCACAGAAATGAATGTGAGATAAGAAACCCCTTACCTTTTGCTCTAGTGTGTTCTTCATTTTTTTTAATGACCTGAATAATCAAATTTATATTAATTAAATAAAAATTCCAGAACCTCCTATACATGTAATTTATTTATTATAACCTTATTAGGTTCATTCATGGCCCTTTTAATGGGTTTAAGAGATTCAATTTTATTATTTTGGAACCATTTTCTTCCTTGGTTTTCATGATTTGTTTACTTGCATTCATGAATTGAAGTTCATTTGAAATGTGGTTAAACATCTTGAGTTTTTAATATATATTATTAGTTACATTAAAGATATATAAATGATATTATAATGATTATAGGTTATATACTTGAGGATGAATCAGTAGTTAAATGTTTTTGATAAACGCTTGGATTTAGCTTGGCAGTTTTTTATTCAATAAACTTGTTTTGTATGATTATTATATATCATGAGTGTATAAATATTCCAGAACATTAATGAGATAAAATATATATATTATTAACTGGTTCAACCATTAAAATGGTTTCATGACCAGTAATGATGGAGAATGTGAAGAACAAAACTCTGTCGTCCAAAAAGGTGATAAATTGAAACCTCATCGATGTTAATTTCGTTTATAAAAATAAAAAGGGGGAGTAAGAATATTGATGATGGTTATTCCATTCACATTATATAATTCTAGTATATATAAGATAATGTAGTTTATCATGGTTATTTGGAAATTGTAGGTAAAAAAAGAAAAGCGATGATCTTGAAAATAAAAAAAAGTTGAGAGATCCCTTATGAAAATCTGGCAGCTTAACAACGTCACTTAAAATTTCATAAAATTAAATTATGAGAACAAAAGGGAATCTCATATTATTTAAATCAAAAGGATAGTAAAAAAACAAAATCAAAACTTATGAGAATTGAATTTCAAATAGCTAACATAAAAGAAGTGTCGACTTAAAGAAGAGAATGAAGGATTCCCTTACCTTGTAAAATAACTCCTAGATCTTGAAGGATGGGACCTTGGAAGATTAGGGACACCTTGGGAGGACTCCTAGAGAGTAAAAACCACCAGAGCTTCGAGGATGAGGGATTTAAAATGAAATAAAATGAATGTATGAGTGGGTATTTATCGAAAAAAGAGGTAAGTTTTTAATAATTTCTATGGGACACCTCATTAGTCGTTTTTGCCAAACCATGGGCTTTCCCATGGTTTTAGCCACAGGGGACACATCATGTCATAAGTTACTATAAACAATTCGACCATACTTTTATATTTAATGATTACATCATTATTATGTCATTAAACAACTGAAAACTCAAATCTGTATTTTTACTATTCATGAAAAATTCATGTATTTTAGAAAAATCCCAAAAATATTCCCTAACCATTTTTTGACGGTTAGAATTCAAAAATGAACTCCATTTTTTGATGATAATTTTCTAATTATTTTTAATTTAATTTTTAAATAATGTCGTAGTTATTTCGAAAAATAAAAATCTTAAAGGTGTAATAAGTTTTGTTTCTCATTGAAAAACTAATTAAGATCTCATTATCTTTTTGCCTTAAGAAAATAAAATAATATTATTTTTACTATTCATAATGGTAATATTACTATTCATATTACTATTCATAAGGGTATGTTACTATTCACCAAAAATCAACTTTGTTCTATCAGACTCCAAATGACTTACTGAACACAACTCTACATGATCATTTTTCAAAATTCAAAACATAGGAGTGGAAAATTTATATTTAATGGATAGGTTTTGACTATCTCGTAAATAACCTAGTGTTGTTTCAATGAAACAAAGTGATGAATAGAATGTATTTAATAAAATCATACCATAAAATGTTTGGGTTGTAATAATATATAAAAAATTGGTACATAAAGGATCTATTTTATTTCCAATTAATATCATCATCAATATCTCCCTTCCTAATCATAAAATAATTAAAACCTTTCTTGATAACCTATTGATGGAAAAATAATAAAGGGTGAGGTCAAGTTATCAGTAAGGGTAAATATAAGATTCATTAATCAATGATCATGAGTGATAATAATATAAAAATAAGGGTATGATAACATGGACATGACTTATAATAATCATACCAAGTTAGTTAAATATCATTAATCATGAAACATGGTGTAATGTCATTTCAAACAAATCACATAAGATATAATATTTTGGATACATTAATAATCGATCATGTTTCATGAGAAAATAAGATAAGAATAAGGAATAAGTTTTTGGAAGTCACATAAGAATATAAAATCACTTACTTATCCAAGGCCCATTCCCAATACTATCATAGTGGGTTGGGTTCATCCCCCATCCCATAATTTCCTTATTCAAGTTTCACTCCCAATACGATATCATTGGAAAAAGACTCACACTGATTATAATTCACTCCACATTCCAATCCTTATTATCACATGGTATATCTATATTTACCCAATTCATTAGAAATATATATAGTTTTTTTTACCTCTATTAACATAATAAAAATACAATATATATATATATATATATATATATTTGTGTGTGTTCCACTAGATCATAAAATTCTCATCACAAAATCATATCATAACCGATTGAAAAGATATGAGTTTCATAAAAATTCCATCATCATAACCATAAACCATATAGATAATTAATAAAGATGATAACATTTTATTATATCCGAAGTAAATAATAAGAAACATCAATGGTTTTTCTTAATATGAAGTTACTTTTAAATGATCGATGGAATATTTATTGAGGAAAACACCCTTTGCATTAGAAATCAATTACAGAGAATCTTTGAATTTCCAAATTATTAAGGGAAACATTTATTTGAAAATAACCTTGTATTAATTTGGAAGAAACATTAAAGTAAATAAATTTCATGATGTTAGAAAAATAAAATCATTTATATAGTGTATATTAAAATAAAAATTCCTTTCACAATTTTATTAAAAAGGTAAAAGTGCCTTTCTTGGGAAAAAATAAAAATATTCCATTTAAAAAATTATAGAAAGTAAAATATGGAAAAAATAATATTAATAAACCATTTGGTAATATGAAACAAATTCGTTAGAATATTTCAAGTAAAATATGTGCATTGAATAAAATATTCTTGACCGAAGAGAAAAATAATGTTGGTTTTTATTAAAACAATATTTTAATATCATGAGTACTTAAAAAGAGGGAAGTTAAATGAAAATATAAAATCTATATAAATAACAAGAGGATAATAAAATATAGTATATTTTAAAGGAATATATTACCTAATTTCATCATTGTAAAATGTAATTATAAGAAATCCTGATAAAATTTTTATTATACCATAAAATTGTTACCGTAAGTCTATCTTTCTTCATAATCACTCTAAGATCCTGTATTATAAATTTCATATTATAAAATTTCTATAAAATAAATATATTCATACCAAAAATACGATATATTTTTTACTTTTGAAATATTATTCCATAATTTTTAATAATTTTTCATTATCATCATCATTTGGGGAGTTAGCTTCTTCGTTTTTCATGTACGTTTTGGTTCAGTAATTATGGTCATGGACCTTATATCATTGCTAATTTGTTTCAAAAAAAATTAATAATGATATAAATATCATATATGTTAATTATATTAATATTTTAAATCATTAATATAAATTGTTGTTGAAAAATTAATTGCATCACTTCGTGAAGATTGTAGTTCGTACATAAACAATGAGTGATGTTTCTATTTTTGAATGGGTGGAAGGAAAAAAATGGTTAATAATAATTAACCTTCCCAAAACCATTATCATATCATAGTTATCATATATATACATTAAATCTAGCATAATAACCAACCATGAAATATGTTTGTGGAAAATGAATTTTATTTCTACGTGGATATGGTTTTCTACACTTACACAGTGGTGATACTTTCACCCCCCCCCCCCCATTTGATTGAGAATAGGTGGCTAATGGTTTTCCCACAATAATAGAAATAATATATAAGTATATTTATGATATTTTTTTCATAATTTTATGATGTATACAAAAATATTGATATATTACAAGAAGAAATATAATTGACAGAGGTTGGTTAAGATTTATACCTCTTCATTGAAAGTCCTCCTTTTGATTACACATTAAGATTTGATGCTTTGGTATTAGGTGAAGATGATAAGAAACAGTATAAAGGTAAATATTATACTATGGATTTTTATTAGTACTTTTAAAATCTAGAAAACTCAAATTTTGTGGATAAGGTGGGAGAATAGGTTCCCTTTTATATGTGAGCGAAGGGGAACTCATTGAATTTCTTAAAACAATTCAATGATATAAGGGAAATTTCATGGGAAATTGAATAAAAATAGAAATTTTTTCAAATTTATAATTATAAAAGTTCTAAAAATATTCATCCAATAATAATTATGAATATTTGGGGGAAAATACCACCGTTTTCACTTGGTTTAACCCCTAGGTAAACACTTTTTTATCTGAACAATGGTAAATGTTCTTTTAATATTTATAATATTCATTATAAAATAAATTAATTTTATAATATTAATTTATATTAATTTTCATTTTTTAAAATATGTAATATATTTTTATATATTCAATATATATATTTAGTATAATGAAATTTTAAATAAGCACACAAACCACGATAAAAAACTTATTTTATAAAAATGTACTTTTTAAAATAAAACTAAATTTACAACCATTACATTCCTATTAAGTACAAAAAAAATGAATGTTAAAATATATAATTGGTTATATAATCTATAAATTTTCTTAAAATAATTAATTAAGAGATATGAATTAAATTTATTATAATAAAACACATTACTTACATAATATGTTTTTTAAAAAATGTTTTTTATAGCACAAAAAAAGAACTTATACCAAAATCAAGTATAGTGATGATTTATATGAAATTAATTATATCACTTCTAATAAAATTATATTTATTATACATTAATATCATATTCAAAAAAAAAATGGGAATATTACTTGAAAAGAAATGATTTTTTTTACAAAAAACGGTATTTTTTCTCTATTCACTGAAAATAAAAAAATTTAGAAAATATATTGAAATTAAGCCTAAGATAATATTTACATTATGATTTTTAAAATCATCTTAATTTTATATAATGAGGATTCAAAAAAATTAGAAATTATTTATAATTTTTTTACATGAAAAATAATATAAAATGCATTTTTGAAGAAAATATATTTTGGAAGCATAAAATGACATAACATAAAATTGTGTGTTTGTTTATTATTATTTAAAAAAAATTCATTATTTAAAAAATTTATACCATTTTTCTGGAATGTTTCTATTACTATTAATACATTCCAATTCTATTACAAATTTATAAAGTAATATTACCCCATGATTCATTTAGACACGGGGTTAAATATAATGAAAGATATCAAATACTTAATGATTATTTAAAATGAAATATTTATATAAATTTTGGTTTGTTACATAATTTAAATTAAATTAATATATAAAATATGAATTAAAAACCTTATGTTTGTGCTATATTTCCGCCCATCTAGTGTATAGGATTTAATCCCTTCCATCAAGATCCACCAGAAACTATCCATAGTATGATAAGGGAAGTGGATTCTTACATTGAAACAACTATATTGTGGATAATTTATGACTTCTATAAATTAAAAAAAAATCATTCTATGTATTACTACTAATGGTAGTTACTTCAACACTAAATATTATTTTTCCCATTGTGATCCCTATATCAAATGATATATAAAAAATAGTTCTCTTACTCTTTAAGGAATTAAATTTCCTATAATCTCATGGATAGTGGTTGTGTTGTGCAGATAACATCCTTAGTTTTTTTGACCCACTTATATACATCAAATTTCATTATTCTTATTGAGAACAATAAATTGATTCCTAGAACATTAAGTATAAATCCTCTGGTTTCAACTATAAAAGTCCAAAATTGGGTGACAATAGTTGTATCAGGTGCTATAAATGCCATCCTTATAAAAATTCCACCCAAAAATTTTTTATACCAAAAAAATTAGGTATATTAATGAAATTTCATGTCATGTGAAATCCAAATAAAATAAGATAAATAAGAAATTTAATACAACTAAAATGATAAGGGATTGATTTAATGAATGTAACAATAATTGACCATATGATATTAACGTTATTTTTAAAATATATTTTTTATAGTTTTATTATTTCTCAATCAAATTGGTTGTTTTCCCTATAAATAATAGAAATTACAACTCCCCTCCTAGAAAATGGTGTAAAAATATTTTTTCAACTATGTTAGTGAGAATTACAAAAATAAAACATCTTTTTTTTAATTTATATTTTTTTGAAGTTTCTTCCAAAAAAATAAAATAACAAATAATATCCACAAAAATGGTCCAAAAACATTCTTGATGAAAATCGGTAGTGATACAAACATATTCCATAGGAAGATTGCAAATTATTATCAATATATATACTTATGAGTACTAGTTCATTTGTATATGAACATAACCGGTTCCACCAGTATAATTGAATGTGGGTTTTTAATTAAAGTAGTAATATATTTTTTTTCAAATAAAATAATGAATTTTATAAAAAATAAAGAAGTAAAAAAATATTAAATATGTTTTATAGAAAATCAATGGTTAACTTTTACTAAAAGAGTAGAAAACATGTTATGGAACTAAAATCAAGAAGTTTACCCCTTCCTACACACCACTTAAGAAATTGTTTTGGGAATCTAGTCTTGGTTAGCTTGGAATTCTCTTTCAACATATCTTATATACATTTATAATGGAAATATGTGTCACCCTAATGTTTTTTATCTAGGGAAAAATAGATTTATCAAGTAATCAATATTTTATATAAGTGCATCATTATTTCCACCTCTGTTTTGGTGTCTAGTTCAATTTTTTATGCCTACTATGTGGTTATCAATAATAATTTATTGGTTTCACTTCATTAAAAAACCTCGCTGAGTTGTAAATGATCTATTCCTAGTGATAAATACTTTCTCATATTTAATTTATTTCTTAATTTTATAAATTTACACATAGTGACAAAAAATAGAAAACATATGTTTAAATAAATCCAAGATATCTATTTTTTAATAACCCAAAAAATCATCCACATTCTACCACTAAATATGAATTAAGATAAGGTGGTTTTTCTTGTCAATAATGAAAACTACATTATGTCAATATAGGGATTTTTTTAAATTTTATTCCCAAATTATTTATTTAAATTTCCTTGGGTCATAACACTACCAAATATATAATGATAAAGGTATATGAAAATTATTAAAGAACTCTTGAAAATAGATATTCACTGAAACTATAGGTGCTGAAAACGTTTCTCCTAGCTTTATCTTCTCATAATAGGTTAGTTTTCATATTTTATATTCTTCTTCTATATTTCCCGCTTTTTTTCTTTGGCCATGTGTACTCTCTATATTTCCAATTAGCATCCCCTTATTCTCTAATTTCATTTGTCACCCATTGTGTGATCAATCAATGTGTCATTTGGAACCTTAGATCAGTGCCTTGTGATGAACTATGTTTCTTCTTTTTTAAGACATTATTTTGACACCCAATCACATTATCTCTAATATTCCCCTATCTCTTCGATATATTAACACGTGGATTATTCAACTTATAAATGATCAATTTTTTAGTTAATAAATTAAATAAAAATAATTGTTTTTTCCTTGGACTTACCATGTGGAATATATAGTAGAGATTATATGTATATTCATCAAAGTATATTCATGACCTTTAATATACTCATTGTCTGAATTGTAGTGAAAATATTTTTTAGGTAATGTTCTTTGTTCTATAAAATAATAATGATGTATTATGATCGACACAGGATACATTTATGTCTGTATGTAATCTTATGGTCATATGTAAGACTATATTGGGGCATAAAAATTGTGTGTTTCTCTAGAACAATATAAATTAATCTTGTGAACAGATTTTTCATTGATTTATAAGAATACACTCGGTCCTCCTCTTAGTCAATTGATATTTATTTATTAATTATTAATATATATAGAATCACAACATAGATAACCTTTTCTAGAGTCTATATCTTTCATTTTCACAAAATTCAATTTGTGTTTTCGGATGGTGGTTTTGTTTTCTATAAAAAGATATGTTGGAGGGGATGTAGTGTAAGGATATTTATTTTGGAACTGTTTTATTTTTATAAAATCTTAAGGATTCTATATATTTTAATGGTAGCATAGTAATTCCTTCTTAGGATCCTCTTAAATTTTATTTTTAGCATATAAAAAGTTCGTGAGGGATGGTGTATTTATTATTAGATATAAAATGCACTTTAATATTGAATATGTGAGGTTATATTAGTATGGTGGTGTATTATTAACCTCCAAAATATATTATTTTTTCCTCCAAGTTTAAAATCATGTTTTCTAGTTTAAATTTACAAAAAACACTCATTTCATTACTTATTCCTTTCAAAAAAACTCCCCTTATTAATTTATTATCAAAAACTAATCTATTTATCAATAATTACACTTGTTTCATAGAATATAAGATTTTCCAAATAAATAAATACTTTATGATGTGTGGCTATGCTATACTAAAAATTTCATAAGAATCTATAAACTCCCATTTAACAACCAACATTACCAAAAATTAAAATTAAATACAAGCTAAATAATAAAAATAGTGATTTATTAATAATAAATAGGATATAAATTTTTTGAACTAAAATTTCATCATTATATGACTGTTAAGATGAGGGAAATGATATATTATGAAATTAAGGGAAATATTTTATGTGAATATTTAAACATGAATTATAAGGATTTATCATAATTATTTTTATAGGAATCCTTGATATAATGTGGTAATTATCATGATCAGTGAACATTTTTCAAATAAATCCTGTCAATGATAAAAATGAATATTTGATTAATAAATTCACATTTTTGACATTTTTTATATAGAACATGGTATTTTTTTATGAATTATTGGTTTGATGAGTTATGTGTACAACTAACTATACCTAGTATTTTATAAATTTCTAATGGGGTGTCTTGGGTGATTAGGTGGGATCCTCGAAAAGGTTATAATTCTAAGTATGTCATTAGACATCCACTATCTATACTTACTTTTCATGATGAGTATCTTCCAATTATTAGACAATGTTATTTGATACATCTAACAATCTATGATATAATATTTATGAAAGATTGTGATAACATTATATCTAGTGAATTTTCTCAAATATATAAATTTGTTTCATTTTGGCAATGATTAGTTTGAGTTTTCATGTCATGACCCATAAAGACTATAACCACACCTATTTTAATAGTTATAAAATGTTTGACCCATGAATCCAACCATTGATGGTCCACATGTTGGTGACCAGAACCAAGGGTATATTTAATACAAATGGGATGCATTTCCCTCTAACATTCTAAGGAGTATCAAAGAAGACAACAATCAAATTAGTATATATATAAATTCATATACACAACCATCTATACAAGTAAATGATACAAATATATACATATACAATGCATGATGACCACATACAATTTTCACCAGTTGTCTGACCAAAAACATCATCAATATCCATATAAATGTTATGAAAAACAACTCATGAAAAATATATAGGGGTGAGAATAGGGTAGTGCTTAGTAATATTATATTTCTAAAGAAATATTTATCCACATGAAATAAAAATACTAGGATAAACATTCATGAAATAAATTAATCAATATATGGGTAATAATGTGTAGGGAATAAATAAGTAATCAAAGACAAACGTAAATGTTACATTATAGATTCTCTTATCTATCACCTTTAGATATATTACCAGAAATATAAAATCAAATTGATAATATAATATGAGTATTATTAAACAACAATGATTCCATGTTTTTAGAACAATATAACTAAAAAATATAATTCTAATAATCATATCTTCATCAATTCATTAATATAATATCATTGGATAAGTATTTCATTAATATAAACAATTAAGGGTATTATCAAGTTTTTTTATTCGTATAAAAATAATGGGTATGATCTAGAAAAATCTACCATTTAATAAACATAATGATTTTATCATACCAATAATAACATGTCATTTCATTTTTAGATAAGATCATAATTGATCATCCTCATCACTATCATTATCACATCACACCCACCATTATATCTCTATAGCCACCAAATCATCACCATAACACCAAATAAAAATAATTCCCCATAACCTAATCAACCCATAATTACATTATTTATAATTATGGATGCATTTTATTACTTTTTTAGGACTTATTTCGTTTAGATTTTTAGATAATTGGGAAAAACATTTTTTAAAAAATCTTTCATTACCACACAATGTATATTTATCGATAAAAATAGGATTCTAAAGTTCACAATACTTTTTCATTCAAAGACCATATTATTTGTTTGAGGACTATTTAATTTATTAAGATATATATGTAATAATAGTTCATAATAATCCTTATGACCCCTGAAAAAATTTCAAAAATGTAATTATAAAAACAATTCTCAACAAGGGATATAAAAAAATATTGTTAGTCTAGTATAAAAACATTAATACCTGTGAGAATGTTTAACTTTTCACAATAATAAAATGATCCTATAATTAAACCATATCCACATGATAAAATCAACATTTTATCAAATAAAATCATTGAACCCCATTAGAATGAAAAGTAAAAATCATGAAGGAATCTTCTAAAAAACATGGGTACTTGTGAAAACAAATTTCCTTAAAAAAACCATTCACATTTAAAAGCGTGTATACTGTATTTAAGATATCAATTGATTTACCTTAATAAAAATTACAAGAGTATAAAAATTATAATTATAACTTTTTGAATTATATATTAAATATTAAATCATCAATACGGGATAATTCCAATATTTTATTATGAGTGACTTCTCTCCAGCTAACTTCATCCTCTATCACATGCTACTTATATTTAGTAAACCTTAACATCTTGTAGTAATAAATTTTAGCCAATTAACATCATGAAATTACCTAGTGTATTGGAGAGATATAATAGACCTACCCATCACATAATGGACATTCTATCACCCCCAATATTTTATGGAATGTTTTTCTTGAATATTATTAATCTTTTTGATATTTTTCATTTCACAAAAACATAGAACATAGCTTTTGTTAGATGAAGTCGCTATGTTTGGAATTCATTACACACAACACCAATTTAATCTTCTAATATATGAAATTCATAGATTCACTTTCTTTACATGCATCACTATTTTTGGATCCTGTTACATATAATGAAAAGTTCCTTTGATAGCTTGTGTTACATATAAGGCCTAGTTTTACAAAACTAGAATATACTATTAATATTTTTTTTAAATATTATTATAGTTACCAGATATCTATTGGAATGGAAGTTACAAATAATATTAAATAATATTTTAAAATATTATTTACACAAGTATATAAAATGAATCATTTGGTTATCAGTTAGTTAGAAATAAATCTAATAACTATTTAAAAATAAATAAATTAGAATCTATGAAAAATAATTTTCTATGTAAAAACACAATTTTAACTCAATAAATTTACAAAACCACTTTTATTATACATTATATATTCAATAATAATTTTTTTTACTCATCAAATAGATTTTATCGATATATTATAAGAATAAATTTAATTTTATGAATAAAAAGATGTATCTTTTGAAAGGTAATTTTACAACCCCTTAATGGTGAACCCATTTTAAATATAAATTTCAATACTTTTATATTTTTTATTTGAAAAAATTAACATCATATTTAAAATAGAAATATCAAAATTTTGTTTGGGTGATTTTTTATTATTTTTCTAAGAAGATTAATTTTTTTATGTACAGTGAAAAATACTGAAGTCTAATTCAAAAATATTTTTTGTAAATTATTTATGTTGTTAAATTGTATATTAATTTGGTTAAAAAGTATAAAAATATCAATTATATATTAATTATTCCAATTTATTTCATTGGAAACAATTTCACATTGAAATTGGATATAAAAATATTTCAAACACTTTTGTGATATGTCTATGAGATTAGTTTTAAATTAATTCGTTCTAATTATATGTTTAGAATTTGGAAAAATGGATTGAATATTTTTAATTATAATAACATATATTATCATGTACTTAAAACATATTTTTTACACAAAATATTAGTGAAGGTAATTAAAATTATTATGGTGACTAAGGTAAAACGAGTTTATATAGTTGTTAAACATTAAGTAACTGGGAAAAATAACCTAGAAACATTTAAAAAATAAATTTTATATCAATATGTAGACCATATACTGAATTTTAAATAAAATTTAAATTCATTGGAGTCATATAGTGTATGGTAGACCTCTCAATAGTGATTTTTTATATGTACAAGAACACTACTACTCCTCCTCTATAAAAGGGAACTCACACCCTTCACATCCTCACAACTCTAATGACACCTTTTATCATAAAAAATCTTCCCAAATAATCTCCCAAATTCCATACTATCAACTTGTAATTTTCACTTTCGGCATAAATCAATCCAAGTTAGTCCTTTGGTGAAAACCAAAAGGAATTTCCCAAAGAAGCTGTCACATCTTTCCACAATAACGTTTGTTTAATTTTCAATCTAAACCCCATAAATTATTATTACTCCATGATTATGTAATAAATTTAGTATCCTAAATATTTTTTTATTTTTTTATTCTAATTGTTACACCTAATCCTAAACACAATTCCATTAAATGCGTAATGAACTTACCATTCATGTGTACGGCAGACCACCGCCTCACGAAATAACGTCGTTCCTTTTCAATTTATCGCCTCTAATAGTTTGGAATTGTTATTGAAATACTATTTTTATATGATATATATTATATTTATAATGTCTTTATTTTTATTTAATTATTACAAAAAACATACGTTTATGCTTTCTATTTTCTGTGCATACTATAACATCATTTGTGGACATGAGGACTACTGCCTCTTCAAAGTGATGTGATCCATTAAAACATTACAAGGAATATATTATAGATGGGTTTAATAAAATTATATGATATATAATAAATTATAAATATTTTATAATTATAATATATATATATATATATATCATTTACTTTCTTTCAATAAAACAATAAAAGGAAAACAACGTTCAAGTGTTTGTACAGCCTACCGTCTCCATGAACAGTGTATTCCATTTCATATTTCTATATATTATAGATTGATATAAATATTTATAAAATAAATATATATGATATTTACATCATGTTTTAAATTATATAAATAACTAACTAATGATCTAAGTTAGATGATCAAGAATAACAAGTCAAAACAAATAGGAAAAACAAAGCGGATATTACCCGAAACGTAACATTTACATGAAATTGTTAATAAAAGGGTAATATAAAGTCATAATAAAATAATATATGTTATGATATATGAGAATATGTTAATTTTTTATAATTATAATAAACTTATAATTATTATATAAGAGGTTTTAAGTTGTACAAATAAAGTTAATACTTATGGTAAGGGTTTTTTGTCCTACTTTTTCTTGTGAGATATATTCTATATTCACCACTTATTCAGGTTATGTGGGGAATTTAAATCCCTATAACATGTTATATAATGAATTTAATTTTTTTAATGATAAAAAACTATTCAATTTACTTTTATCTTTAATGGGAAATACTATTTAAAAGTTAATCAAGTATTAAGGGGTTTTAAGTTTCACTTTTATTTTGATGAGACTTCTACCATATTGACCACTTGTTTATTTTGTGTATTGTATATAATTACATATAATGTATTATATGATTATTATACTTCAATTTATGGCTATATTCATATTCATTTTATGATCTCCCTTTCATGTGTTTTATAGTTCAAAAGTTACCAAATTAGTAAAGTAATTTTGTCTCGATTTTCTTTCTTTGAGACACATGTCAGTTTATTAACAGATATTATTATAAAAGGTTTATATACTTACATTTTAAAATTTATAAAATAAATATACTTTTCATTATATTTTATGCTTTATGTAATGTTATAATTTCCATATGATTATGATTCAAAGTTACCAAGTGCTAATTTTTTATTGCTACAGTCTCATCATTTATCAGGATTGTTTATGATTATGCTTCCATTGATAAAATATTTTGATCCATCTCTCAAAAAAAACTCCCGAAAATTATTATATTCTGGTTATTAAGGATATTTTAATGTTATGTAACCATTCTTTCAGTATTTGATACATAATATAATTAAGAAATATTTTTATGAAAATCTGAATTTATTTCTCTTTTCAGCAAAAAATCTATGTGATTACAAAACTAAGTTTTCAATGGAAAATGTTTTAGAAATGTTTTATGTTTATAAAGTGTTTTAAATTATTTTCAATCTTCCTTTATATGTTTTCATGTACAAAAATTAAAAATTTTATCAATATTACATTACAAGTATTCAATGAAAATGGTTTTCAAAATGGTTTCAAGAATCCTTTATATGTTTTCAAGGAAAACGGTTTTCAAAATTACTTAAAGGTTGTTTTTTAAGAAAAAGGATTTTAAAAGTAATTATATTTCAAAAATAATTATTTCAAAGAATAAAGAAAATTTTAATCAATAAATATTTTAAATTATTGTATAGATTACTTTATATGTTTTAAAAGTTTTTTTAAAGAAAATGATTTTGAACATATTCTATGTTTTTAAAAGTGAATTTCAAATAAAGGTTAATTTCATTAAGAAATACGTAAATTGGTAATTTGAAATCCATCTCCATGTAATATTGAATATATTGATATATTTTTAGATTTATTGGGGATAAGATCCAATAATATCATTCATTGTCTTTTTTGAAGGGATTATTTTCTGATGGAATGATGTTTATGACACATGTTTCTCTTCCATCGGCTATATTCTTATGAAACATGTCATTTTACATAGGTTATGATTTGGTGAAATGATTTTTTAAACTATCTCTTTTCCATAGGTTATGATATGATGACATGTATATAGTACCCTTTTTATTTCATGGGTTATTAGATGATTTTTATGAAACCTGACTCTTTTTATGGGTTGTGATATAATGAATGTTTCATTAACCTGTGGAACATGTGTTTATGATTTAATTATGTGATGGGTGGGACCTATATCTCCCTACAATGAATTGGGTAATGATAAAAATTTTATAAGATCAAAGGGTACACAGTAGGGAATCAAAATCCCAAAATAAGAGGTTACATGAGAGGACCTACCTAGATCAAAACAAGAGGGTGCCTGGGGGGAATACCAAACCAGAAATAAGAGGGTACATGGGATGGAATACTAATCCCTAAATAAGAGTGTGCATAAGAGGTCATACCAATCTCGAAACAATAGGGTAAAAGAGAGGGAATATCACTCCTGAAACAAGAGGGTACATGGGGGGAATTCCAATCCCAAAACTAGAGGATATATGGGAGGGAATACCAATCCCAAAACAAGATGGTAAAATGGAGGGCATCCCAATCCTGAAGAATGTAAACAAGTGAATTTTTAAAGCCTAACATGTTTTGAAGGTTTTGGTAGGTAGACTTGACATGTAATTTTATATGATTATGTGTATACAAAAAAACTTATGTCTTATTCTTATGTTTTTCCCGCGTTTTATATGAACTTGATTCCCTTATGATTCATCTATTATGAACTTCCAATAATTATTACATGAATCATGTATATGATTTTTGATATGCAGGGTATGATCATATAATGTTATTCTCAAGTTCTTATACCATTATTATTATGTTATGATTATGTATCTCTTTTATTTACCCTTACTGAGCATCTGATTTCACCCTTTCTTATGATTTTATCCCATGGTTTAGAATAAATGTTTTAATTATTAGTAATAAAGTGGAAGATCTGTATGGGAAACATTTAAGATATTTCACCAAGTTAGAAGATTGTGTTCTATGTTTCCAAATAAAATAAACTATTAAATTCCTTTGACATGGGATTTTGTAATATGATAAATATTTATCTAAATTGGTGTAATATCCATGTATGTTAAGCCTCAATCGGTGTAGTTGGTATCAGAAGAAAATGTTTAGTTAAACTTATGAAACTATGGTGTAAAAAATTTAGTGAGGTACCTAGGGATATATCTAAGTATATGTCTTCGGATTTCCTTAAGGGCAATCCTAAGGTATCATAGATTTAAAATAATGTGTCATGATTTAGACATCATATAAGTTATTTGTCATGATTGTGTTTTTTTCACTATTATAAGTGTTGCTCACACTATGCTTTCTAGTTTTAATCAATGGTTGAAACCAATAAAAAATTAGGTTAACAATGAATGTGAAACAAAATTTGTCGATGGGTAGTCAGATAGGATGCTCACTGGAGTGAAGAATGTTTGTATCATGCCTAATCAAATTTTCACAAAACATGATTAACAATGTGTACCTTAACTAACTCTTAGACACACAAAAGAAGAAAATGAAAGAGTTTATTGAGATTTCACGTAATGGAAACCATCGATGAAAGAAGATCCAGTTTCCGTTATATCGAGAATGTGTAAAAAAGAATCCAATTGAATGCCTTAGATAAATAATAATGTGTTTTGACTTTGGAAAATAAGGATACAAAGAATGTAACTATAATATAAAAATTAATAGTTTGGTTAACACAATGGATGGGAATATTAGCCTCCTAAAGAAATCATTTATTGTTAAATGATTTATGTTTGGAATCAATCTTCATTATGAAAATCAATTTTCTAAGTGGAAATATTTTAAAGAAAATTAGGAAGGTGGTATGAGTATTGGTTATACTGCTAATGATAAAGAGAACAATAATAACATGTGAAAGGTATGATATGTTATAATAGTATTTTTTATATTAATCATATAAATCATGATTTGATTGAGTTTGAGAACAAATAATACATGATTAATATTTCATATTATATGAAATGGGTATTAATTAATAATAAGATTAAGCATGAATAATGTTTTGAGAATAACGTTTGATTATTTAAGTGTTTATGTTTTTGAGTTAAAAGATTTTGTTATAAGAATCATAAAATATATAAGTATTTTAAGTGTAACTTTTTAGTTAAGGATTTAAAAGGATATTTTAAATAGTTCTTAAGACTTTGAAAATTGATTTAATGTATTTATTAAGGGATGGTAACCCTTAATGTGTTCCAGAAATTGAAAATATTGTGTTTAGCTTAGATAAAGGGATGATTGATACGAATAAGGAAAGTTGGATAGTACTGATTACAATGGAACTGATTATTGATTTCTTTACAAAGTATTCTATGTTATCATGGATGATGTTTACAACCATTTGGAGTTAAGTAATATATCCCGTAATCTTTAAAAAAAGGAAGCTTACATGTTTTCCCAAAGGATTTAATGTAATTTAGGTTATAACTATGTTTCAATAGAATATATGACGAGGGTATTCACATGTTTTGAAACTTCCTACCTCTCCTCATTATATTTAAAAGGTGGAAGGACATTACCTGGACATAAGATACATCCGAATGATACCAAATGTTGTCAATAAATGACAAGGGATTCATGAATTGATGGGGGACAATTTTCCCTTTGAAAACATAACAATCCAGCCAAACATTTAATAACCAAGTAACCACTACATGATGCATAAAAATCTTATAAAAACACAAGAAAATAGAATATATATCAAAACTAATCTACAAAAAGAATGAAATTAGAATACAATAAAATGTAAAATTAAATAGAAGAAGACTAAACAAAAAAATCTCAAGACACCAATACACGACTCCACAACTCCCAACCTTCTTCATTCTCCAACTCTACAAAATAGTCTAAGTATCACGATGCACCACTAAAGAAGTGTGATACTTTACCTTTTCCTATGACCAAATAAATAATATCTTCAAAAGAACCATATTTCCAATGAAGGGGTGAGTAATGAAACAAAGTATTCTTTCCCCAAATTACTTCCCTCATCATTTCACTCTGATAGAATATTTTAACTCACTTATATAAAATAGTTTATATATCTTGATTGAAAATTATTTACAACAAGGAAATCCGGTCAAGACCAAAAAAAATTCTATTCCAAAACTATTTGCAAGAAAAGAAACCAAACAATTCTCTAAAACAATTTTAAAAATTCCATTTTGGAATAATCTATTCCATTCCACATATCCACACATCTTACTATGAATGAAACCTCATACCTCCCTATACTCATGAGTGGTGATTCATCCTTTAACTATTCCACCACTTAAGGAATTATTTTTATAAGGGAAATTTAATACCCTTACCCATCCCATAAATGATGAGGGAAACATCATACCCTAATCCATTCCAAATTCACATGTACACACACCAACCCTTTATACAATATCCAATTCTAAAACAACCATCACAACCATTTAAATAAAACTATGCTTTTATAGAAAACCATTCCAAAAAACTATTTTAATAAAAAAACACCATTATTGAAAACCATTCCAACAAACCATTTAAATAAAGATAAACTTTTTATTGAAAACATTTCACCATGCATCAAAACCATATAAAAGTTTTAAAATCATCATTTTAAAATCTAGTTATCATTTTCACTTTCCACCAAAACACCCAATTTTACAAAATACCAAAAACAATCACCAAAGAAGGTTTACATCAAACATTGCACAATAATTTCACGATCAATTTCCCAAAAGCCAAATAATCTGAAATCAAGCCTCCATGTTCTATGTAGAGGGGTCCATAGTGAAGCCACCAACCTTAATAATGATGTTGAAAATGAAGAGCGGTATAAAAATGCCCATAAAACTAAGTTAAATATCCAAAAAAACCGACATTTATCTCTTCCCATAACATCAAAAAGGGAACAAATTATCATTATTGGAATCAAAAAACATAGATCTATCCACATAAAAAATACATCTAAGAAATTGATATATGGATGGAAGTAGATCTAAGAAAACCCACCAAAAACAACCATAAATGAGGACGTACCAGGGGAATCTAGCGTTTACACACCAAGAGAAGCCTTAGAATCACCTCCAGATCGATGGGAGAAGCCTATACAGCCTTTGGGAGGAAGAAATATTGTGTTATGTTCAATTTTAAGAAAAAATAATATTTTAGAAGTTAAAATATGTTAGATCTTATTTTTAAGGATAAAAACATTAAATTTTCCACGGTTAGTGACATGGTTTAGAAAATTGTGTGTTAAATGTTTCCCAGCCTCTACTGTAATGAGTACCTTGCATGGTTTTCCCATGAAACAAGAAAAATCTTATTCCAATCATGAAAAATCTCATTGTCCCACCTTTCATTATTTTTCTAAGTGGTCACACTATTTGGAAAAACTGTGTTTCTAACCATGTGCCTTCCCCTTATCTCGTATCTCATTGTCAACAGTTTCCTATAATAATTTCATGGTTTCCAAAAAACATTATCCAAATTTTAACCTATAGTAAATTCATAAAAAAATTTCAAAAGGTTTCTAAACCCTCCCAAACTTCACCCAAACAACATATATAATTAAAATAAATTAATTAAGTATTACTTACTTTAAACAGGGGGTGCCACATTCTCCCTACCATTGGACTTTCCATCCTCAGAAAGTAGAAAACCATATGTTTACTAAATGAGTTATATGTATTGCTTGTTTATTTCCATCTCCTGTTCCCATGTCTCTTCTTGAATCTGAAGATGTTTCCACAAATCCCGTAATACACATATGATTTCTTCCTGCAAGACTATCTCTTACCTATCCAAATTCTGTATCGGCACATGCACTAAGGAGGAATCTGGTTGTAGGTCAATTTGATCCCATCAAATAAAATGGATAAGATCAGTTTGATACTTTTTCAATTGAGATACAAGAATCACATTGTTTACTACACTGAACAGTGGTGGAAAATCAAACTAATATTCAACCTCGCCAACCTATTCACGAATCTCAACATGGCCAATGTATTGAGGAGATAGCATTAAATGATTACCAAAACATTGATTTCTAATCATTGGAGGGATCTTTAAAAACACAGGATCACTCACCTCGAATGATAATGGTCATTGATGATGACCTTCAGATGATTTTTGACCATTATGAGCCATCTCCATCCATTTCCAACTCAATTGAATATTCTCTGTTATTTTATAGAGAAGGATCCACCCAACTTTTAAATTATCACATGTTTCCACCCAAAAAAGTGGTTAATGAAAATGAAACCTATAAAATGTTTCAAAATGATCATTTTGTATCAAGGTCTGATTGGTGTTGTTATAAGATAACTCCTCCAATAGTATGTCCTCTTCCTAGGACCCTAAAAAATCCATTACACAAGCACGTATCATGTCTTCCAACATTTTTATCATCCTTTTGGATAGTTTTTCCTTCTAATGATGATATTATATACTCAGAGTAAACATATTCCCAAGAACATTCTAAAATTATTTTAAAAAATGTGATGTAAACTTTGGATCAATGTCTAACACTAATGAAACTGGTATGTTGTTCCTCTATACCACTTCTTGGATATATATTTTTTACAAGTCATCCAACATATGATATTCATGAATAGGGATAAAATGGTCCAAATTTCTAATCTTATCCACTATCACCCATATGGAATCTTGTTTATAAACTGCTCATGGGAGACCTATTACAAAATACATAGTTATTTGCTCTCATTTCTAAACTGGAGTAGGTAAAGAATGTAACATACCTATTTTCACTAATTCTCTGCCTTAGCATTTTAACAAGTCAATCATCTCAAAAAAAACCCTACCATCGTACTTTTTATATTGATCTACCAAAACTAAAATTTTAAATTATTTATACAAATTTTTTATTCATGGATGAACAACCCATCTTAAATGGTGGTAATCATAAATAAGTTTTTTCCTAAAAATTCATAGGTATGACCATCCAATTTCAGAACCACTATAGTGAATTATCATCTAGATTACATCCCTCAATGGTCTCCCCACATATAATGTCCTGGATTTTTTCCATGTATTGTTTTAATATTATATGGATATTATTTCAAGACCAGGATTTGAGGCAGCGTGTAGTTCCGAGTCCCGGTGAGCCCAGAACAAATTTTGAATTTGATTAAATAATTAAATTACCCGCACGCGTGGAGTTTTCCTGAAAAAAAGTGGAATAACTCTTGAAAGGGTTCTTGAATCAGAAATATGAGGGCACTGTTGCATTCAGAGCATCAATTTTACATTAGGCGAGGCCTAACATCGGTTGGCGCATGTCGGTGTTGAAATCTAGTTTTTGGACATTACTGTAGTAAAATATTTAAAAAATATATTTTATTCAATATTTTTGCAGCGAGTTTCTTCTATCTTTTTTAATACAGATTTGTGTAGGGTTCCAGGGTGACAGACCTCATAACCCTTAAACTCTTGGAGGCTCTGGAGGTTCTGTAGGAATCCCCCTTGAGGAGAGGGAGTTCTTAACAAGTTTCACCTGTGATGACGGCGTGGTGACCGAAACGTCATCAACGAACGTCGCGGATCCAGGTAGGTTTTTTGATCTCTTTCTGTTTTCCTTTCCCCGTTCATTATTCCTACAAAGAATGCGGACTAATCCACGAACATATTAGACCGTGGATCGATCGTGTTTGCAGGATGGGCTTTTACGGGGATTTTGGGGATTGATTCTTGAAGGTTATTTTGGTTTCTTTTATCCTTCTAACAGTGATGAACCAAGATCGACACGAACATGGATTGAGGTTCATCCCTCTCGATTTGTTGTGCCTTTATTCTCTGATTTCTCGCGTTCTTCGTGTGTGTTCTATGCTATCTTGGAGGAAATTTATCGTTGCACGTTCGTTTGTTGGTGCGATGATCCGAGATTGTAGATCCAACCTCGGAATGATGGTATGGAGCTATGATGAATGTTTTGGCAGAATATTCAGAGTGGATCGAGAGATGTGAGTTTTGGGTGTTTTCCTTCGGATGAATCAACGCTTGTTTTCCGAGCCGATTGAAGGTCCGAAACACCCAGATTCGGTGTTAGGATGACGAAACGAAAAAGGATCTTGAGTTTCGTTGCAAACGGAAAAGGGAAACGAGATCTGGATATCCAGCCGAGGTGCAAGGAGGAAGACGATGGTTCTGGGTAAATCGAAAATACATGACTTGTAGTATGGGCTACACAGAATGTGTTCATCGGCGGACTACCTGGCGTGTACTCCGGGAGTACACGGACCCAGGTTGGTTACACGGCCAAAGATATGGCATGTATACCCTTCCCCAGCCAGACCCGGCCAGATACATGGGATACCCCGTGTACTGGTACACAGGCATGGAAACACGGACATACACCATGTATGTGCATACGGCCAGGGTACATGGGTGTTTTCTATTTGATAGGATACAGCGTGTGCTTTGACTAACAGGTTGTGCATATAATTTTCTGCATGACTTATATTTTAGACATGGGCAGTACCCATAGTCAAGGAACACGACGTGTTATTATTCTACATGCCATGTAGTTACATTTTATACGACAAGCCTAGAGAGATTGGTTATTTTCATGGGCAGTACTCAAAGTCAAGTAACACGTCAGGTGATCCTACTACATGTCGTGTAAGCTATTATTACGTGGTTTGATCCAGTTTCCTTCTGTGACATGGACTAGTTTTCTTAGGGTTCATACCCTTGGTCTTTCCCATGAAGTTTTCTGGTACCATTTCCTACGTATATGAGTATGATCCCTTCAGTAGGACTTATTAAATAGAGTTGTTGGGATCCCCTCTATGAGACATAGAGTTGGATCCTTTATTCTTTCCTGGCACCCTAAGTAGAGTTCTTGGTATCGACGTGACCTACCTTACCCGGGGGCCGATCCTCTGCTTATCAGATTAGTTCAGACTGAGTTGTTGGAATCACCCCATAGCTAGTGTTTGTGATCCTCATCTGAGTATCGTATTCTTAAGTACTTGTGGAGTGAGTTCTCCCAGAATGAGTACTTCGTATCACTCTCTTCTGACCTAGGAGTGTGTTCTCCCTATTACGTGCTTAGTGGAATCTTCGAGCTGGATTGTAGTGGTGGTTTTGCGATAGTTGATTGTGTATGAGTATATCTAGATATTCTTGTTATTTGTTCTGTAAACGTATACTGTGTAGAGCTGACTATATCATTCCTTGTGGAAATTCCCTTGTTTTATTCCTTTGTGGTTTTCGGGGTGTCCTAGTGGGTATTGTTATACTCACCCCTACAAGGTATTTTCCTGCACATGTCGTGTCTTGTACAGACGAGTGACCCTTTGATAGGATTCTAGGTGGACCAGGACCGAACGGTGCTCAGTGAGATTAGGCAGGCTGAGGTGTGTTCCTACGGCTACAGATTGTGGTCCTAGTACCTTTCTTTACAGGTTGGATCTTGTTACAGACTTTATTTTGTGGGATTGTACTTTTGTCCTAGGGTTTTACATTACTGTACTTTACTTTCCTTTCGTACTCTGTTGGTTGGGATTTTAGTTATGCATGCATTATCCATTTTTAGTAGTTTTCACTTTTCAGCTTTGTGGGCTTTGTGATGTGTGTGTGTGAGTACAAGTTTATAAGAAATGCCTCCCATGTTAGTGACATGCCTACTCGGTGATAGTAACCATCCCCTGGTCTATTGGAGGCATGCTTGGAGAGTTGCGGAACGGGCCACACTGGGACGGGTTGTGATAGAGTGGTATCAGTGGTGGTCGGTTCTAACTTAGGACCGAGAGTCTGTGAGATGGTTTGGGGCAACAGTGTTAAGTATTTTGAGTTTGTCTTTTAGGACAGGGACCCTAGTGTTGTACGGGCGGTTGACATATCCGTACACCAGGACTCTGAAAAACTTACTTTTAGACTCGGAACATGAGAACACTAGTTGCAGGGGAAAATAATGTTACATGCATCATATAATAATGGGTTTTGGTTTCCATGTCATTCTTGAGTCATCTCTCCATATATACTCATTGACTATGATACATCTTATTTCCTTAGAGGATGCCTCCACGATTCATACCCACTAGGATCCAACAGCTCGATCACGGGGATGACCCCCTCGGTGATGAATCTTTGATACAGAGACCAGATCCCCCAGTTTTACCTTCAGGTGGTGTGCCAATTATTCCACCACATGTGGAGTAGTGTTTAGTGCCTTCTGTACCAGTAGAGGAGGAGCACAGGCTGAGCGCACTCAACAAGTTTCAGAGACAGATACCCCTCAGGTTTTGAGGCAAGCCTGACCCTCAGGCAATATAGGAATGGCTTGAGGCAGTGACCATAGTCTTCTATTTGGTGAGGACACCAGTAGACCAGATGGTGATCCTGGCAGTGAGCCTTCTACAGGGCTCGACAGGGCGATGGTGGAGTTTGATTATTTGGACTCAAGACGAGGTGAATCTTGCATGGTCAGAGTTTGAGAATCTATTCAGAGAGGGGTTTTCACCGGTTACCCGGAGAGCAGTATGTATACAAGAGCTTCTTCAGCTTCAGTAGGGGACCATGACAGTGGCTGACTATTCATCGAGGTTTACCGACCTCTCACGGTACTCGATGGATATGGTTAGGGATCAGTACTTCAGAGCTCAGACTTTTGAGAGGGGCTTGCACAGAGACATCCAAGCTAGCATCATCACTATGAGAATTCCTACTTATTTTGGGGTGCTCGAGAGGGCTTTGGTGGTCAAGAGCTTATTGGTTGAGCAGAGACAGCCAGCAGTTGTTAGTAGTGAGTGAGCTGGAGTAGAGACCTCGGTAGTAGGGAGCCGACGTCAGGGACCCAGGCGTGGGAGACGTTTTCAGAGGAGATCCCAGGACAAGGGATCTTTCATACATGGTTTGCAGGGTGAATCCAACCAGCCTCGGGAGATGCGATGCTACTCATGTGATGGCATGGTACATCTTTCTCTAGATTTTCCGACCCGCCATACTAGTGACATGGGAGTAGTGGATGGACCACCGAGGAAGAGGCAACGTGTGAAGTAGAATGATTCGTGGGGCGGAAGAGATGGTAGAGGAGATATAAGTGTAGCTAGAGGTGGTCATCATTTTGACCTTTTACCACAACCACCCACAGGAGGTTTAGGGAGCTGGTGAATAGAGGTAGGGACAGCTGTAGGCAGTGGAGGCATATGACCGAGGTACTCCCAGAATGATTAGAGGTACAATCTGTGTCTTTTATACATTGGTTGCTTTATGGATAGACACAGGTTCTCATCATTCTTTTCTGGCTTCTTCTCTTGTTCGAGAGTTTGATATTCCAGTTGGTCCATTGACTCGACCTTTACGCTTAGAAACACCGACTGTAGAAGGTTCAGAGAAAACACACTTTTGCAGGCAGTGTGACCTGACCCTTGGAGGAGAGAGTTTCAGTTGGAACCACTTGGTGGTAGCGTCGAGGCCTTATGATGTCATTATTGGAATGGATTGGCTATCCAAAGTTCATGCCCAGAATGAATGTTTTAGGTGAAGGGTGCGGTGTGTTCGCAGTGATGGAACGAGGTTCTCCTTCATCAGTGAAAAGGAGACCCAGGCAGCGCAGGATGGACTCGTGCGTAGGAAGGTACAACATATTTCACATCAGTTGTCCAGCCTATCCCTTGGCATATCAGATGTTACAAGTTTCTAGTTTCCAGCAGTAGTGGGTGAGTACGATGACATCTTTATAGAGGATGTCCCCAGACTACCTTCCCGTCAAGAGATAGATTTATGCATTGAGTTGAAACCCGGGACAAAACCGATATCAGCATCAGCATATCAGATGGATTCTGCAGAGCTTCGTGAGCTGAGAGTGAAGCTAGAAGACTTGCATAGTAAGGACTTTGTGAGACCTAGTGTTTCACCCTGGGCATCCCCAGTTTTATTTTCCAAGAAAGAAAATGCGAACTTGAGGCTGTGTGTGGATTACCGGCGCTTGAATCAGGTGACCGTGAAGAATCAGTATCCACTACCGGGGATCGATGACATCTTCGACCAGTTAAGAGGGGCACAGTGGTTCTCTAAGGTTGATCTATGATCATTCTGTCACCAGTTTTCAGTACGGGATGAGGATATACCGAAGACTTCTTCCATATGTTGCTACGGTCATTATGAGTACTTTGTGATGCCCTTCGGCATGAAGAATTCCCCAATATTGTTTATGGGACTCATGAACCAGGTCTTTCAGACCTATCTAGATCGGTTCATGGTGGTCTTCATCGATGATATACTTGTGTAATCTATGTCTAAGGAGGAACACGCAAGGCACCTAATGATGGTTCTTGACACACTCCGAGAGCACCGGTTGTATGGGAAACTCTCAAAGTGTCAATTCTGGATACAAGAGGTCCACTTTCTGGGGCACGTTATCTCGAAGGATGGTGTAGCGGTGGACCCAGCCAAGGTAGAGGTAGTGTTAGCATAGGAGCCACCCCAGAGCGTGACAGAGGTGTGGAGTTTCCATGGGTTGGAAGGCTACTATCAGAGGTTCATTCCTAATTTCTCTAATATTTCAGCACCCATGACAACTTTTACCCGAAAGGGGCCGCCTTTCGTGTGGACCGAGAGATTCCAGTAGGTTTTTCAAAAGTTGAGATATATTTTGACAAGCGCCCCGATATTGAGACTACCAAAAGAGGGTGTTGAGTACATAGTTTTCTGCAACACATCAGGAACCGGGCTTGGTTGTGTCCTGATGTAGAGGGAAGTGGTGATTGCCTATGGATCACATTTGTTGAGGCCACACGATCAGAACTACGCGACCCATGATCTTGAGTTGGTAGAGGTAGTCTTCACATTAATGATGTGGTGGAACTACCTGATGGGAGAGTGGTTTATCACCTACTCTAATCAAAAGAGTCTCAGATATATCTTTTCTCATAAGGATCTAAATTTGAGACAGAGGTGGTGGCTTGAGTTCTTCCAGGAGTACGACTTTGAGATCATTTATACTCCTGGGAAGGGGAAAGTTGTGGGAGATGCTCTTAGTAGAAAATTTAGTTCGCAGTTGCTGGATGGGGAGACGAGGCAGTAGGCCTTTTTACAGTTATCCTTCATGGATGGAGATGAGGGAGCTTACCTTCAGTCGATGGTTGTTACCCCTCCACTCTTAAAATGAGTCAGGGAAGCACAGCTCGAGGATGCTAGCTGTGATACTCTACGTGCTCAGATATCCAAAGGTGATGTTGCTGATGGATATTCAAAAGGTGGGGAGCATGTTGTTCTTTTCAAAGGATGCACAGTAGTTCCAGTGATGTTACGGGAGGAGGTTCTGGGGGAGTTCCATACATCTCAATCGGTGGTGCATCCAAGCGTGGAAAAGATGTACCAGGACCCTTGAAGTTAGTTCTAGTGTCCAGGAATGAAGAAGAGTGTGGAAGTGTTTATTTCTCGGTGCCTTACCTGTCAGCAAGTAATGGATGAGCACTAGGTTCCAGCAGGATTGACTCTGCCTCTTGAGGTTCCAGAGTGGAAGTGGGATAGAATATCCATGGATTTCATAATGGGTTTACCATGTACGTCCAGGGGACACAATTCCATCTGGGTGATCATAGACCGACTCACCAAGTCAGCCCACTTCCTAGCCATACGAGAGCAGAGTTCAGTAGAGATCTCGTGACGCCTCTACGTACAGTAGATAGTTCAATTTCATGGAGTTCCATCAACAATCGTCTCAGATTGTGATGCTCGTTTTACATCCCGCTTTTGGAAGGGATTGCAGGAATCTTTTCGGAATCAGTTATGCTTGAGCACATCATTTCAACCTCAGACTAATGGACAGAAAAAGAGGACCATCCATGTTCTGGAGGATATGCTACGAGCTTGCATACTTGACTTCGTTCATAGCTAGGAGGATCACCTGCCACTGGTGGGATTTTCTTATAACAATAGTTATCATTCCACTATTGGTATGGAAACATTTGAGGCTTTGTATGGGCGACCTTGCAGGTCACCACTTTGTTGGACTGACCCAGGAGAGTCAGTATTCATGGGCCCAGAGATGGTGTGACCTACTACAGAGAATGTTCAGGTCATCCAGGAGAACATGAAGACTGCACAGAGTTGGCAGAAGACTTATTCCGACAGGAGACGTAGGCCCTCGGAGTTCGAGGATGGAGACCATGTGTTCTCTCGGGTCTCAACTCGATGGGGATTGCAGAGATTTGGCCGAGGTGGCAATCTATCTCCGAGATTCATCAACACTTTTCAGATTCTGAGAAGAGTTGGCCAGGTGGCGTACCTCTTGGCTCTACTCCCTCAGATGGACCGGGTACACAATGCCTTCCATGTGTCACAGCTGCGGAGGTAAGTGCATGATCCATCACACGTTATCGACTCGGGCGAGCTGGACATCGATGATGGAGAGACTTTTTTTGAGTACCTAGTAGAGATCGAGGATTGGTAGGAGAAGGTCCTTCATGGGTGATCTATTCCCTTGGTGTGTGTCCATTGGCAGCGTGTGAATCTCTAGGAGAGCATGTGGGAGCGGGAGGCTCAGATCCGTGCGCAGTACCCACATCTTTTTTAGTACCCTTTTTTTTGATTTTCGAAGATGTAAAGCCCTGTGGTGGGGAGGATGTAATGTCCTAGATTTTTTTCATGTATTATTTTAATATTATATGGGAATTATTTCGAGACCAGGCTTTGAGACGGCGTGTAGTTCTGAGGCCCAGTGAGCCCAGAACAAATGTTTGATTTTAATTAAATAATTAAATTACACGCACGTGTAGGGTTTCCCTGAAAAAGTGGAATAACTACTGAACAAGTTCTCAGATCAGAAATCTGAGGGCACCGTTGCGTTTAGAGAAAAGATTTTACGTTATTCAAGGCCTAACATCGATCGGCGCAGGTCGGTGGTGAAATACAGTTTTTGGACGTAACGGTAATAAAATATTTAGTAAAAATATTTTATTAAATCTTGTTGCAGTGAATATATTTTATCTTTTTAAATAAAGATTTTCACAGGGGTCTAGGGTTACAGACTTCATAACTCTTAAACTCTTGGAGGCTCTTGAGGCTCTGGAAGAAACCCCAATGAGGAGACGGTGTTCTAGACGAGTTTCACCGGCAACGATAATGCAGCGACCGGATCATTGCCAACAAAGGCCGTGCATCTAGGTAGGGTGTTTGATCTCTTTTATTATTCCTTTCCCCATTCTTGATTCCTACAATGAACGCGGACTAATCCACGAACAGATTATCCCATGGATCGATCGTGTTTGGGGATGCGCTTTTGCGGGGATTTTGGGTATTGATTCTTGAAGGTTATTTTGGTTTCTTTTATCCTTCTAATGGTGAATAACCAAGATCGACACGAACATCAATCGAGTTTCATCCCTCTTGATTTTTGTGCCATTTTTTTCCGATTTCTTGCCTTCTTCATGTGTGTTCTACATGTTCTTGGAGGAAATTGATCTTTGCACGTTCGTTTGATAGTGCGATGATCCGAGATTTTAGATCCAACCTCAGAATGATGGTACAGAGCCATGACGCCGGTTTTGGTGGAAGATTTGGAGCAGATCGAGAGATATTAGTTTTGGGCGTTTTCCTTTGGATGAATAAATGTTTCTTTTTCGAGCCGATTGAAGGTCTGAAACACCCGGATTCCGTTAGGATGATGAAAAGAACAAGGGTCTTGAGTTTCGCGGCAAATGAACAAGAGAAACAAGATCTGGAGATCCGGACAAGGTGTGAGGTGGAAGAAAATGGTTCTGGGTAAATCTAGACTACACGACATGTTTTATGGTCTACACGGCGTGTGTTCATCGACGGACTACCTGGCATGTACTATAGGAGTACACGGACATGGGTTGGGTACATGTCCAGGGACACGGCGTGTATACAATTTCCCAGCCAGACCCGGCCATATACATGGGATACCTCGTGTACTGGTACATGGGCAGGGAAAAACATACAGAAACCGTGTACGGGTATATGGCCAGGGTACACGGGTGTTTTCCAGTTGACAGGACACAGCGTGTGCTTTGACTTACATGTCATGTATATACATTTCTGCACGACTTATATTTCAGACACGGGCAGTACCCGGATTCAAGGAACACGGCGTGTGATTCTTCTACACGCCGTGTAGTTACTTTTTACACGGCAATCCTAGAGACATGGGCCGTTTGCACGGGTAGTACCTAGAGTCTGGAAACACGGAATGTGATTCTACTACATGTTGTGTAACCTGATTATACATGACTTGAGCCAGTGGCCTTCTGTGACTTTTACTAGCTTTATTAGGTTTCATACCCTTGGTCTTTCCCCTGAAGTTTTCTGTTATCATTTCCTATGTATATGAGTATGATCCCATCAACAGGACTTATTGAATAGAGTTTTTGTAATCCCCTCTATGTGACTTAGAGTCAGATCCTCTATTCCTTCATGGAACCCCAAGTAGAGTTATTTGTATCGATGTGTCCTACCTTACCCGGGCGCCGATCCTCTGCTTAGCAGATTAGTTTAGACTGAGTTGTTGGAACCACCCCATAGCTAGTGGTTGTGATCCTCATATGAGCATCGTATTCTTAATTACTTTTGGAGTGTGTTCTCCCTGAATGAGTACTTTGTATCCCTCTCTTTAGACCTAGAAGTGTGTTCTCCCTGTTACGTGCTTAGTAGAATCTTCGAGCTGGATCTTAGTGGTGGTTTCACGATAGTTGATCGTGTATGAGTATATCTAGATATTCTTGTTATATGTTCTATAAATTTATACTGTGTAGAGCTGATTGTATCATTCCTTGTGGTAATTACCTTGTTGTATTTCTTTGTGGTTTTCAGTGTGTCCTACTGGGTATTGTTATACTCACCCATTCACCGGCTTTTCCCGCATGTGTCGTGTCTTGCGCAGACGAGCGAGCCATTGACAGGATTCTAGGTGGACCAGGATCGGACGATGCTTAGTGAGATCAGGTAAGCCGAGGTGTGTTCTTATGGCGAAATATTGTAGTCCCAGTACCTTTCTTTAGAGGTTGGAACTTATTATAGACTTTATTTTGTTGGGCTTTTACTTTTGGCCTATGTTTTTACATTACTGTACTTTACATTCCTATCGTACTCTATTGGTTGGGATTTTAGTTATACATGCATTTTCCATTTTCAGTCGTTTTCAATTTTCAGCTTTATGGGCTTGGAGATGTGTGTGTGTGTACAGGTTTATAGGAAATGCCTCCCTTGTTAGTGACATGACTACTCGGTGCTAGTTACCAGCCCCTTTTCTATTGGAGGTGGGCTTGGGGAGTTGTGGCACGGGCCACACTGGGATAGGTCATGACACCACCATTGAGTTTTGAGCTCATAGCCACACATTCGGCATCAAATGTCTGTTCCAATTTAACCATCTTCACCAAATAATTAAAAAATTAAATTGGAAATAAAAAAATAATATCACCTTGTTCATCACATTCTATGTTCATGTTAGTGATGGTCGAAATCAACTTCCACTAGTCTGATGCCTCTTTTTCCATCTAAACATATGACATTCTGAGAAACTAATTTTCCATTATCTTTCCTTTACCTGGTGTATAAACCACATCAATGTTGAAAATTTGCAGATACTTCATCCATATTCTTTGTCTCATGTTCAAATCTCATTATGATAAAATATGTTTCAAGCTTATATAATCTGTAAACATAGTGAATCTCTCACCAAAGAGATAATGATGCCATGTTTTCAAAGCATGGACTATGACAGCTAACTCCAAATCATGTTTTGGGTAATTATTCTAATGTAACCGCAATTGCCTTAAGCCATATGCAACAACAGGATATCCTTGCCTGAGAACACATTACAAACCAGATCTTGAAGCATCATAATACACCACGTATGATTGTCTAGATTCTAGAAAAATCAAGATCAGTGCTGATGTAAGGAAAACTTTAATAACTTGAAAATACTTTTAACATTAATCCTCTCATTGGAATGGAACATTATTCCTTGACAAAGATATAATAGGAAAATAAATTCATGAAATATCATGAAAAAATATTGGTAATAACCGGATTGACCAAGAAAATTGTGTATATAAAATACATTGTGTGGTAACTTTTAATAGATAACAACTTAAATATTTTAGAGATCAATACAAACACATTTTTAAGAGATTAAATGGTAAATAAGAAATACATATTATATCCAAAAATCACACTTTTATAGTTTTTCAAACAAAAAATGATCCCTCAAGATTCCAAACACTTTCACCAAGTGTTTTTCATGCTCATCCTTTATCCTTGAATACACAAATATGACGTCCACAAAGACCGCAAAAAAAGAATCATGATACCTCTAAAATATCTAAATCATAATTTCCATAAAGATTGTTGATGCATTCATAATACGAAAATTCATTACCACATATTCATAATGGCAATATCCACGTCAAATATTTATATTTGGAATATCCTCCATCCAAACCTGCAATTTGTGATATCCTGATCATAATTCAATTTCGGAAGACCACTAAGCTCCCCTAAATTAATGGAACGGATCATAAATGAATGTAAGTTGATACTTGTTCTTTATATTAACATGGTTAATCTTATGATAATCCATATACAACTATATAGTTCCATCTTCCATTTTGAAAAATAAGAACAGTGATGCCCACGGAGATGTGCTCAGCTAAATTAAACCTTTGCTTTCCAATTTTTCCAACTATAATTTGCGCTCCCTTAATTATATTGTTTTCATTAAATAAAATGGAAGGTAAATATTAATGGTCCATAGAAGGAGATAAATGGTAAACTCCACTTCCCATATAGGTGGAAACCCTGAGAAATTATTAGGAAAACATCAGATAACTAACCCAAAACTATGGTAAAAAAATTATTCTTGATATCTTCCATCAATTCCAAAGTCAAATCATCTTATTGGTATGATTTTGTTCTAATTTTAATTTCTAAGAATCTTGTTACACCTTCCTTTACATTTTGGTCTCCTCGAAAGAGATCCTCATCACCATATTCAGTCGTAAAACTGACCATTTTGGTGTAATAGTCAATGTGAGCCTCATATGTGGTTAACCAATCTATAACCAAGATTATATAATAGGCATAATTCCCAATAAATTAAAAATTCCATATCAACTCATCTCTGTCAACAGTTATATAACATGCACTACAAACCAAGGACTGACATTCTATTTGACCCATATGAGTTTGAAGTTTTAAGCCTGAGGAAAACATCTCAACACTCAAAATAAACAAATAAATAGCATGATAATAAATTAATTAAAGGGAAGAACCTATAGAAAAAAAATCATTCATAAGTTTATAATTCTGAATAATTGTACCTCTCATAGTTGATAGTTCATATTGATCATCCAAAATATCCTACTCAACTCAATATAATTTCTTTCTTGTCGCACTTTCTTCTTTATTGCCTTATTGATATTTCCCTTGCGGAGGAGTCATGTTATTACTGGAATCACTATGACTATCTCAGTTCTATTGATGAGATTTACTATTCTTCCCCCATCCATTTGAATTATACGATGTATGCGACACCAGAGAAGTTTCCCAAACACTCGACCTCAGAGCATTGTGACAATAGCGCTAAAGATTCCCCATTTTATTGATCTTTTGGAATGCTCTAGGTTGTTTCATACATTATCAATTAATTTGGCCATATTAACCTCATTGAAGACTTCAAGGATAGATCTTTGGTTTTGGAGGAAGATTTACTGATCTGACCATCTAAATTTAAACCATCCCACTTTCTTGGAAATAGGTGTCCCTCTTCCCTTTTCACCCAACATTAGAGTTCCTAGCGTCTCCCATAGGTATAAACATGTTACCTCAACACTTAAATCTTGAGATGTCATTTTCTACCAATTATATCTATTGATCATGATTATATAATTTTTTACATATAGAATTTAAATCTTTTAGAAAATCTCATACCTCATCCCCGATTCAAAGATGCATTCCTTCAAGTATGCACTAGGAGAAAATTTGGGTGTAAAGTGCACTAAATTAATGAATTTAATCATGTAATCCATGATAGAATGACTCTCTTAATTCAATATGACGAATTCCATCATTCATTGAATTATTAATGTGTGTGGATATGATTTTTTGTTGAATAATTATTCAAAATCCTCTCATGTAAGGCTTTGGTCTAATTTATCTAGAATCGCTAAATCCCACCACAATCATGAATGATCCTTTAGTATATAGTTCATCATATTGACTTTCATCTCTGATGTTATTCCAAGGAATTAAAATATACAATTTTTCTTATTCATCCACACCTTTTCCTTATCTGTTTCTAAATAACCTGAAAGGATATGTGGGTTTTTCTTATGGAAGTGGATGGAATGATCTACATGCCTTGGTTCATCCCTCCTTTTTGCTCTGTCCGTAGCCATAAATGCTTGGATAATACTCTAAACCAACTTTTGGTTCACCTTTTTCTTAGGTGTAACCACATATTCAGAAGCTTCCTCCAGTTGGTGCCTATGTAGCCTTCTAGGTTCCATTTATTAAACAAACAAAAAACTCCATAAGTTTCGCTCTCTAGAAATTGAAGGCTTTAAAATTTAAAATAATACAACATTATACTATGATAATTTTTATTTTCATAATTCAATTATTTTCTTATTAAAAAAATTTTTTAAAATCCCACCATTTTTTTTGAAAATCAAACCATTTTCAAAATAAATGTTTCATGCCTTTTCAAAATATCACATGTGAAAATTATATTTACAATTTTAAAAAATAAATAGTTTTTTACCAAATAATATATCATTACTGAAAATTAAATATGCACTCCATGTATGAAATCATTTCTAAAATCCATGTCATGATCATATCATTGGCTAAACCCATGATAATAATATTTCATATCCTATAAGTATCTTCAAAAAACTTATGTACCCTACTCCCCAGTAACTTGAAGTTTATCATAAAAAGGTTAGCTACGTCTATTATGCTATAAATTTCAAGTAACAATAATATTACTCCTTTTTACCATCCCAACATATGGAAAATACAATAATGAGTTTCAACTCTAAGACCAACAGAACTGATGACCACTTGTTACTAAAGTACCAAACAAGATGGTACCACTTGTGACATCCCACCCATCATAATTGGCTTGAGAATATGGAAGGACATTACTTATCCTCAAGAAACATCCCAAAGATACCAAGGGATGATAATAAATTCCAATGGCATCATGAATTAATAGGAGATATTATCCTTTTGAAAATAAAATTACCCAACCAAACATGTCATAAAAAAGTAACCACTACAAGATGCATGATAATCATATAGAAAACTCATGAAAATAACTCATATATCAAAACCAAACTAAAAAATATTACCATAGTATAAGACTACAAAACATCAAAGAAAACAGTGGAAGAAGAAACAAAAAAATATCAAAGGCTCCAAGACAAGACTCCACATCTCCCAACAAGCTCCATAATCCAAATCCACAAAATAGTTCAAGTATTACAACGCAGTACTAAATAAGTGTGATACTTTACCTTTTTCTATGTCTCAAAAAACAAGATCTATAAAAGCATAAAATTTCCAAAGTAGGGTTGAGTCATGAAACAAAATAGGCTTTCCCCAAATGACTTTCCTACTAACACCACTTGTAAAGAAAATGTTAACCCATTTATATAAAACATTTTATATAAAAAAATTAAAAAAAGTTTATAAAAATCCATTCAATTCAAAACCAAAATAGTTTTCCATGCCCAAATAGTTTCCAAGAAAAGAAATAAAACAATTCTCTAAAACCATTTCACAAATTCCATTTTGGAATAATCCATTCTATTCCATGTATCTAAACATGCATGAAACCACAAACCTCTATATACTCATGAGTGGTGAGTCATACTTTCACTAAGTCATCACTCAATGAACCATTTTAATAGAGGAATGTTCAGATTCTTATCCATCCCTCAAATAATGGGGGAAGCATCATATCCTTATATGTCATGAATGCACATGAGTGCACAACAACCCTTTATGCCAAAACCAATTCCAAAACAACCATTTAAACCATTTTAAAAAAACTACGCAATTATTGAAAACCATACCAAAAAACCATTTCAATAAACCTAAACCTTCTTTTGAAAACCATTCCAAAAAATAATTCTAATAAAACCAATATTTTTATTCAAAATAAATTTCGATGCATCAAAACCCAAAAACCCATTTTAAAATCAAGTTACCATTTTCACATTCCCCCAAAACACCCAATTTTTCAAAATACAATAAACTATCACCAATTAAGGTTTCTATAAAAAATTACACCATAATTTCACAATAAATTTCAAAAAAAAATCAATTTTAAATCAATACTTCATCTTATAAGTATAAGAGTTGATAGTTAAGCCACCTACCTCTGTAATTATGGTGAAAATAATGAACAACACAAAAATGATAATAAAACTAGGATGAATATCCAAAAACCGATCTTAGATCTCTTCCCATAACATCAATAATAAATAATATAATCATTATCAACATTAAAAACCTTATATCTATCCACATGAGAATATGATCTAAGAAACCTAGAGATTAAAGGAAGTTGATCAATGAAAATTAACAATACCCCACCATAAACGATGATTTAACAAGGGAATCTAACTTCAACGCACCAAGAGAAGCCTTTATATTTTCACTGTATCAATGGTAGAAGCCTCAAAAACATTTGTAATGATGGAATCTCAAGTTATGATCAATTTGGGGAAAAAAATCAGATTAGAGATGAAAACATGTTAGAACAACTTTTTAAGGATCTGAATTGTAAAGTGTGCATGGTTAGTCGCATGGTTAGGAAAACCATGCACAAACTGTGAACCAACCTCTACCTCAAAAAAGGCATCGCATGTTTGCAATGCACGGTTAGACAAACCATGTTCTAACTGTGAAAAATCTCATTGTCCCACATTTCATGGTTTTTCTTATGTGGTCATACAATTTTCAAAAACGTTGCACCTAATTGTGTTCCTTCTTCTTAGCCCATGTATCCATGTACATGGATTCTTGTAGGAGTTTCACTATTTCCAAAAACTATTCTCAAATCTTAAACCTATAGAAAATCGAAAAAACATGAAAAATGTTTCCAAACCATCTCAAACTTCACCCAAATACTTTATATACGAAAAATACATAATTAAATGGTTACTTAATCAAAACTAGTTGTGCTATATGTTTCAAATGTGACAACCAATAGATATTTTTTGATATATGGGGGACTGATGTTAATATAATTTAGTGAAATACTTTCTATCATTTTGGATTTTCATATTTCAGAAGGGTTACAAGGCTAACCATTTAATGAAATATTTATTTTAAAGTATAGATGAGGTTTTGTGATTAAAGTATTATCTCTCCATATGAGGATATATTCATATTGGAGAACCTATGAAAACTATTTTTCATTAATTATAACTAAAGATAGATTGAATGACTTATAATTATACCTTATGATTTGTAAGTACTGAATGGATGACAAACTCACCTTCAATTCTTAGAGTTAGAGATGAAGTGTAAATCGAGAAAGTCACAACAAAAGGGTGAGATTGTTCATATGAAATAAAATAAAATCAAGTATGTAAATTTTATTATGTTAATATTTGGTAAAATAATTCCCAACTCAAGGAAAAAGATATTAAAAATGATTAATCCTAATTCCTTTCTTTTTGTTGAGCCAATGGTCTTATAAATCATCATATATTTATAGTTTTCATCCCATTAACTTTTAATTGATTAATCATTTACTGGTGATAAATAATATTTATCACTCTCTATAATTAGTAACAGTATTTATTTGTGCCCAATATTAACTCCAAACCTATGTTCTCCTATGTAAAAACCTAGTTATGAGTTACTTTTGGTATCCATTATGGTTCTAACTTTCCTTTTTTAAAGGAATTTTTAGTATTCATTTGCATGATGTGGGTTTCTAATAAAAGAACCTTTATGTACCAAACCATTGATAACCCAGATGAATGTTGTGGGAGATATTTTTTTAAAGGGGTTAGAATGTAACACCCTAAGATTTTGTGAAATATTTTTTTTCCAAATTAATTTAATCTTTTTTATTTTGTTATCCCACAAAAAGATTAATATATATTTTGTTATATTAAAGAACTATGTTTTACTCACATTATACACAACACCAATTTAAGATTATTACACACACAACACTTAGATAAAATTTTGGTGCACGTAACATTATCATTGGCTTATTTTACACGCAATAATAAGTCCCTTTGATAGCTTGTGTTACATGCAAGACTTGGTTTTACCAAACTAAAATATACTATTAACATTGTTATTAAAATATAATTATAGTTACCACCTATACATTGGAATGGAACTAGTGAATATTATTAAATAAATTGTGAAAATAGTATGTACATGTATATATAAAATAAATCCTTTTAAGATCAATTATTTAGAAATGAATCTATGAAATATTTGAAAATATATAAATTACTTTTCTAAGAAAAAAATTTTTCTTTGTACAAACACAATTTTATCTCAAATAATTAAACAAACCACTTTTGATGAATGTTTTCAATAAAATTTATATATTATATATTAAATAAATATTTCTTATACTCATCCAATATATTTGATAGGTATAAGATAACAATAAATCCAATTCTGTGAATAAAGAGTTATATTTTTTCTAAAAATTAATTTTAATATCATTTAATAGGTAACCCATTTAAAATCTAAATTTTTCACTTTTATAATTTTTATATGAAAAAAATATGTTTTTAAATCAAAATTTCAAAATTTAATTTGGGTGACTTTTTGGTATTTTTCTAAGTAGCTTCATATTTTAATAAATAGTGAAAAATACTGAATTTTAATTCAAAAAATATTTTCTGTATAATTTATTTATATCGTTACATTATATATTAATTTGGTTAAAAAGAATATTTAAATAAGTTATAGATAAATTAATCCAATTTATGTAATGTTATCCAATTTCACATTGAAATTTGATATAAAAACATCTCAAACTTTGGGACTTTTTCTCTTTAAGAACCCACTTTCATGACACGTCTGAAGGATTAATTTTAATTTTTTTTAATGTATATGTTTAGAATTTGGGAAAATGGATTCCATATTTTTAATCAGAATAATTTATAATATAAAGTAATTACATCTTAGTTTTTGATAAAAACATTATTGAATGTAATTAAAATTAATTACAATGATTAACGTAAAAACAATTTTACTTAGTGGTTAAACCTTAAATTAAGGGGCCAAATACCCTACACATTGGTCCAAAATCCATTGGATAGAAATATTTATTCCACATACTAAATTCTTTTGAAAATGTAAAATTATTTGAGGTACAAGTGTTAAGGGAGACCTCTCAATAGTGTTTACATTTTTATATTTATAAGAATGTCACTCATTCTCCACTATAAAAGGGAACTCACCCCATCACTTCCACACACCTCTCAAGAAACGTTTTCTCATCAAAAACCTGCCCAAATAAGATCCCAAATTCCCTTTATGTCAACCTATTTTCCTCATTTTTTAAAAAAGGAAATCCAATTTAGTCTTTGGTAGAAACAAAAATGAATTACCCATAGAAGGGGTGACATCTTTCCACAAGCTCTGTTGTTTTATTTTATTTATTCACCCCCTCAATAATTATTATTCCATGATTATATAATAACCTCAGTATCCTAAATATAGTTTTATTTATTTATTTTAATGGTTCTACATACACCTACACACACTTCCATCAAATGGGTAACGAATTTATCGTTCGTGTATTCGATAAACTACCACGTATTGAAAGGATGTCATTAGTTTTTCCATTACCACCTATCACGGTTGGGGATTATAAGGTACATAATATTTTTATATAATATTTATTATATTTTTGATGTATTAAATCTTATTTAATTATTACATAAAACATAGCTTCATGATTTCAATTTTGTGTAAATACGATAACATTGTTTACGTACGTCTGGACTACTACATTCTCAAAGCAATGTGACTCATTCACACATTACCTAGAATATATTAAAGATGGATTAATTAAAACTATATAATATATATGAAATAATAATACTACTTGAATGATAATATATATGTGTGTCATTTACTTTCTGTGACGTCCTAGACCTGGATGCCACTTAACAATTGCCTTGAGCCCGGCTTGCCACATGGCCTCAAGCGCACCTTCCCAAATGGCAGATGCTTCCAACTAGAAGTGAGGTCCTATGGTGTGTATGTGGGGAGACAATTCACTCCTTATAAGAGTGTACCATAGTGAAAGAAATATAAATTACGATTGAAAATCATAAGCAATGTAACTAAATAGTGGAAGCAAACTAATGCAACAGATAAATAGGGATAACAAAAATTGTATCAATTGAAACAATGATGATGTAATGACATGTCACTATAAAACTAGAAAACATATTTAAATAGAAATATTCATATCATTTTAATCAAAGTAAAAGAAAAACAAAGGCTACTCCAAGCATCCTGAAATTCAACTCAGCCATCTGATATCAAGCTCCATCCTAACGGCAACCAATCAAGTGTTTGAAGATGTATGGTCCCCTTTGTCAACACATGCAACCATTTAATATACCTATGGAACCAAACGGAGCCTAGATTTGGTGTGAGATAAAACTTAGTGGGTCACCACTAATGGTGTCTATAACATCTGGCATGTGTAATGGAATATAAAAGTATCCAGGCATACATATATAAGGTAACTAAAATACAACAATTTAACTAAATACCCATGTACCAAATTTATCCCTTGGTTGGTGTCTTAACACGTAACCATTTCATTAATTATGTAACTACCATATAATTTTAGTAGGTCATGTGAGGCATATCCAGCACTGAAATCACCTCATGATAGAATAAGTTGTGAAGTTCCCAATACAAAACAATACAAACTAAAAATGATATCTAATGAGGGAGTTCTATGGTAACAACCAAGGTAACATAGCTCTCATGGAACACTAACTCAGTAGTATCTAAGTCTATACAAGGAGTAAGAGAGTAATACAAGGAGTATAATCCAAGGAATTCCACAATAGGGTGTCTACAGTGTCTAAGGTGACCGACCAAGTTAAAATGGGGCTAAAAAAGATAGGGCCTTGGGAATTCACCATGGAACCTAATAGTCAATTATATATGCAACGAGTGTATCCATGGTATCCTGTAATAATGTAAAGGACCTTATGGTAGTATACTGGGAATCCAAGGAATAAATAAGAACCAGAGTCTAGGTGGGTATCAACATAATAAAACAGCATCCCTGAATCGGAAAGGGGTTCACAAGGCTCGAGGTACTCTCCTCTCAAAATCCAAGGCGAGCTCGAGTCATTGCATTCCTATTTCATATAGTAATCATGTAATCATTCCATAGTCTCAATCCTTGTCTTCCATTAGGGTGAATAGGCCATGAATCATTTCAACCATTTAATCAATTCTTAATTTACCATTAAGGCGAATTTAATTAGAGTGGTTCACTCCACTACCTTCCATAAATAAGGCAAGGGTGCTACGGACATGTAACCTTTATTGAATCTCATTTGTTAAGGCCAAATTATATGCTTAGTTTATTTTATATTTCACATTTTTTATTTTATATTCAAATTAAATCACTTTCTTTAGGTAGGAATAGTGGTGAGCATACAGATTACATGCCATAATGAAATTTTCATTAATAATAATCCATTTACTATAGAAAGGATCACCTTTAGGAAAGTCAAGAAAAGGAAAACTCGAACAGTGGCTCAAACGTGCCTAAACACTAAAAACAAAAATATGGCATAACATTCAACATGGGGCAGAATGAGTTTTTGGTTTCACTACTGAAAACTAATCACATATTTTGAAATAGTATAACCATAAAATTCTAACATGTATAATTATGACATGTAAATTTGATAAAAAACATCTGATAAAATCGGTGGTCCCCACATGAATATTCCAAAATCAACAAACATTAGCGATGAGTTATAGATCACCCACCATTGGGTTATATGACTCTCCTCCTCTGGTATTGTACCTTTATTTGTCTCGGTTCGGAGGAGATCTAAGAAAAGGTGAAAAACACTTGCATGAAGATATCTAGGTCGAGATCAAGATAGAATAAGAACTTGTAAAGAGGACTTGATTAGTTACCTTTGTGCATCCAATGTGATTAATAGAGGCTCGATCAGATGTTGGATGAAGGAGATATCTTGATCCCTGGCTTTGGCCTTCAAAGAGCTCTAAAATGAGAGGAAAATGGCTTAATCCCGATGGTTCTAGGATTAAGGAGGAAGCAGCGGGTAAATAGGTAATTAAAGAAATTTTAGACATTTAACCCAACATTTTAGCCAGAGCATGTTTTGTTTTTTCATTTTTTTTTTCAAACTATTCGCAAACTATGTGAGATGGTTCTATCAAAAAATTTTCATATGCACAGTTTGATCAAACTATGCGCAAGCCATGCACGGGTACTTGGGAAAAAAGTGGCATTCACATGGTTAGGTCGCATGGTTGTGTGCCAACCGTGTGAGGTGGATTTGTCTAAAAAACAAAAAACACACATTTATTCAAACCATGTAAAATTTATGAATGGTTTACTCTAAACTGTGTGCTAATCCCTTTTCCCCAAAACGATGGGTTATGGGCTCCAAACAAGCCTCGGACACCCACGGAACCTTTACTAACCCATTAAGAATCCATATTAGGTCCAAAGTAAAGATTTAGACAAAAAATTAAAGGATCCATACCTGAGTGAAAAATTAGGTTCTTACACTTTCTTTCTATCAACACAATAATAAAATAAAAACAGTGTTCATGCATACGTACAACCTACTGTCTCCATGAACAGTGTGTTTAATTTCATATTTCTAAATTTTATAGATTATTTTAAAATTTTATATAATGAATATATATAATATTTCAATCATATTTTAAACTCTATAAATAATTAGATAATAATATATGTAATAGGATCAAGAATACCAAGTCAAAACATATATGAAAAACAAAGTGAATATTACCTAAAACTTAACATTAACATTAAATTATTAATAAAATGGTAATATAAAGTCAAAATAAAATCATATATGGTTTGATATACGATAATATGGTTATGGTATAGATGTAAAATAAACATATTCTTATTATACAAGATGTTTTAACTTGTAGGAATAAAGTCAAGACTTAAGGTAAGGGTTTTCTCGTCTCATTTTTATTTATGTGATATGTATTCTACACTCACCACTTATTATTTTTTTGTGTTTTATGTAATTCCATATGAAATTTTTATCATTAATTATTTATTTAATTATATTAATTGTTTCAATTGATGTTATTATTTAATGGGGACCACAATTTAAAAGTTACTCAAGTAGTAATGGATTCTCGATATCGCCTTTATTTATGTGAGACTTATTTTATATTCACCAATCATTTAATTTTTCTGGTATATATACTTTGGATTAATGTAATTTATTATTCTTATCCTTAAATTTATGGTAATTTACATATTCATTTTATGATCTCTCTTTCATGGGGTTTGTGGTTCAAAAGTTACCAAATCAGTAAAGTAATTTTGTCTCAATTTTCATTCTTTGAGAAACATGCCATGATATGTACATATATTCTTCTACAAAGTGTATATACTTAGCATTGACATGTTCTGTCATGAATATAAATTTCATGATTTTTTAAGCTTCATGAAATTCTATTATTTAAATATAATTATGATTCAATGTTACCATACTTGTAACAGTTTATTTCTACAATATCTTTTTTTATTAGGATTGTTTATGATTATGCTTATATTAATGAAATATTATTATCCATATCTCAAGAATAGTTATTGACTTGTCTTCTCCTTTTTTAATTCATTATATCTTCATGTAATCATACCATTCTTACACTATTTGTCACATAAGATAATTAAGAAAATATTTTAATGAAAATCTATCTTTATTTCTCTTTTCGATCGAAAATCTATTTTCCTAGAAAACCATGTTTTCAAATGATATGTTTTTCAAAAAATATTTATGTTTAAAAATTGTTTTATATTATTTTAAAAATTAATTTGTAAGGTTTCATGGAAAATGGTTTTCAAAAAATATTAAATATTATCTTATTATTTTTTAAGGAAAATTTTTTTCAATTTTTTTTTATGATTTCATAATAAGTTTTCAAGGAAAAAGGTTTTCAAAATGTATTCAAGGATATTTTTGGAGAAAACAGTTTGCTATGGTATTTATGTCTCAGAAATAATTTTTTAACATAATAAATAATATTTTACTCAATAATATTTTTTAATGAATTTAATGATTACTTTATATGTTTTCAAATTGTTTTCTTAATAAATATATTATGAACATCTTTTATGTTTTTATAATAGAATTTCGTGAAAAGGTAAATTTTATTTAGAAATACTTCTTGTGTCATTTTTAAATCCTTATTCATGTAAGATATAATCCATTGATATAGTTTAAGATTTATTAGGGACATGATCCAAGAACACCATTTATAATCCTTCATGAATGGTTTATGATTTCTTGGAATAATGTCTACAAAACCCATTCCTCTACCACGGGTTATATTCATATGAAACCCACTTCATTAAATGGGTTAGTATTTGATGAATGGATTATGAAAAATGTAAATTTTCCATATTTTACGATTTGTTGACATTTTTTTAATACCCATTTCATTTAATGGGTTAATGTATGATGTTTATTAAGCCTATATCTTTTTATGGGACATGAGATTATGAATTTTTTTACCTTGTGTAAATTGTATGTCTGATTTCATTATGTGATGGGTGATACCTATACCTCCCTATAAATCATCAGGTAAAGATAAATTTTTAATGAGTTTAAAGGGCACATGAGAGGGAATCACATGCCCTAAAAAAGAGGGTACATGATAGGTAATCTCATGCTCAAAATAAGAGGGTATACAAAAGGGTTTCCCAAGCCCGAAATAGGAGGGTCCATAGGAGGGAATCCCAAGCCTGAAATAAGAGGGTACATAAGAGGTAATCACAAGCCCAAAACAAGATGGTATATGGGATAGAATCCTAAGCAATAAATAATAGGGTGCACGAGAGGGAATCCTATGCCCAAAACAAGAGGCCACATGGGAGGGCATCCCATGCTTGAGTTGGTACATTGTTGATTTTCCTAAGCATAACATGTTATGAAGGTTTTGGTAGGTATCCTTGAAATAAAATTTTATAGTATTATGTGTATGTCAAAAATTCACTATCTTATTCCTATATTTTCTCTCATGGATTATTCTCTTTATTCCCTTATGATTATTTTCATATGAACTTTTAATATTTATTCCATGAAACATATATATGATATTTGATATGCAGGGTATGATGTTTGACTATTGTTCTCATGTTATCATACCCTTATGATTATGTACACTACTAGAAATTTTAGCTTTACCAATGGTTTAAAATCATTAGTAAAGCTTAGAGAACCATTGGTATAAACTATACCAGCAGTTGTCCAAAAGTTGGGTCTTGAGCCGTCAAGATAGAAATATCCTAACGGTTCTATGAGAACCATTGGAATATGTCTGAAAAATTCATTATATTCCAATGGTTTCAATAAACCATTAGTATAAATGTTTTCCAATGGTTTTAAACCGTGGGTAATAGCAAGAATTATCACTATACCAATGGTTTACAAAACTGTTGGTATATCATTTTAACAATGGTATGCCACAAAGTTTTGGTAAATATATAGTAAAATTATCTATGATAATGGTTTAAAAACTATTAGCATATAATTATACCAATGGTTTACATAAAATCGTTGGTATAAGTTCTGGTTTAACACATATGCCAACGGTTATAAACCGTTGGCATATCCTCTTTGTACCTGCAGTAGCAAGCCGGCTTGCTGGCCTTCCCCTGTGTAGCTGCAGCAATTCCACTAGCAAGCCTGAAAAATTCATACACAATAGAAAACCTACATAATACATACACAAACAAAAAGTAACAAAATAAACCATTAACAAGTATACATGCATAATAAATACATAATTCTTTATGAATTCATACAGAATTCTAAATACCTCCAATTATATATTTAAGTACCCTCTTCACACATACAGAATTAACACATAATTTATAAGGTAATTACAGCATGTATACACATAAAACAAGTATATTAATACAAAAAGTATATGCATACACCATTAACACATAATTCATTAGTTAATTATATATATAAAGAATTCAATTCATAATTCAGGGGGTTGGGGGATGTTCAAGGGTTTTGGGTGGTTTTCCAAGAGGGGTAGGGGTGTCTGGGGAGGTGGGGGTGTTCAGGGGGTGAGGGGCTGTCCAGGGTGGGGGGGAGGCTGTCCATTGGGGTGTCCAGGGCAGTGGGGTGGTGACTATGGGGTGGGGTGGTGTCCAAGGGGTTGGGGTGGCTTTCCAAAAGAGTTTGGGTTGTATATGGGGTGGGGGTGTCCGTGGGGTGTCCAGGGGGTGGGGCGGTGTCCAAGGGTGGGGAGTTCCAAGATGTTGGGTGCTGTCCAAGGGGGGTTGGTGGTGTCCAGGTGGTGGGGTGGCTATCCATGGGGGTGAGGGTGTCTAGGGGTGAGGGTGTCTAGGAGTGGTGGGGGCTGTCAGGGGTTTGGGGTGTCTAGGGGGTGGGGGTAGCTATCCATGGGGGTGGGGGTGTCTAGGGGGCGGGGTGGTGTCCAGGGGTGGGGATGACTGTCCATGGTGGTGGTAGTGTCTAGGGGGTGGGGGTTTCTAGGTGGTGGGGTGGTTTCTAGGAGGGGAGGGGGCCGTCTAGGGGGTGGGGGTTGTCTAGGGGGTTGGGGGTTTCCTGGGGGTGGGGGGTATCCAGGGTAGTGGGGGTTTTCAATGAGGGTGTCCATGCGGTTGTGTGGTGTCCATGGTGGTGGGTGGTGTTCAGGGGGGTTGGGGGGATTTACAGAGGGTGGGGGTGTCCAGGGGGTGGGGTGTCTAGGGGGTAGTGTGGTGTCTAGGGGGTGGGGGTGGTCCAGGGGTTGGGGGATGTCCAAGGGGGATGGGTGGTGTCCAAGGGGTGGGGGTGTCTATCCATGGGGGTGGGGGTGTCCAGGGGTGGGGGTGTCCAGGTGGTGGGGTGGTTTATAGGAGGGGTGGGGTCGTCTTAGGGGTTGGGGGAGTCTAGGGGGTGGGGGTCTATCAAGGAAGTGGGTGTGTCCAAGGGTGTATGGATTTAATGGTTTTAATGAAATTAATTTCATGATTTGAAGATCATTGGTATTTTTAAAATGGTTTTGGAATAGTGTTTATTTCAATAGTATGTGTTTGTTTAGGAAAAAATGAATGTCTTTTGTGTGTATGGTTGGAAGGGGGATTTGGTTATTAGGAATAGGATTATATTTTTCTTGTGGGACAAAAATACTATATGATTTTTGAAATGGAACCATAAAGGGGATATCTCAGGTAGTCGTTCTTATAATACAGTTATTGTCTTCCAAGTCATGGTCTCTACTCAAACTCTTGTGGAAGTAGAATAACCATGTTCTTCTCAGATCAT